>OU342741.1:160168634-160316167 GCA_910589775.1 Avena eriantha | reverse complement strand
TGGTTCATGAAAAGAATAGACAAGCAATGACACTTGTGGATCCTTATGTGGTTTGTTTAGAAGAACACGCATGCAATGACACTGGGTGTGGTTCATGAGAAGAACACACATCCAATGACACTGGTGGATCCTTATGTGGTTTGTTTAGAGGAACAGACATGCAATCACACTAGGTGGATCCATATGTGGTTTATGGAAGTAACCGACATGCAATGACTCTAGCTGTGATTCATGAAAAGAACAGACAAGCAATGACACTGGTGGATCCTTATGTGGTTCATGAAAAGAACAGACAGGCAATAACACTGGTGGATCCTTATGTGGTTTGTTTAGAAGAACACGCATGCAATGACACTGGGCGTGGTTCATGAGAAGGACACACATCCAATGACACTGGTGGATCCTTATGTGGTTTGTTTAGAGGAAGTGCCATGCAATCACACTAGGTGGATCCATATGTGGGTTATGGAAGTAAACTACATGCAATGACTCTAGCTGTGATTCATGAAAAGAACAGACAGGCAATGACACTGGTGGATCCATGTGTGATTCATGGGAAGAACAGATATCCAATGACACTGGTGGACTCTAGCTGTGGTTCATGAAAAGAACAGACATGCAATGACACTGGTGGATCCATATGTGGTTTGTCAGGAGAACACACATGCAGTGACACTGGGTGTGGTTCATGAAAAGAACAGACATGCAATGACATCGGTGGATCCATGTGTGGTTTATGGAAGTAACAGACATGCAATGACTCTAGCTATGGTTAATGAAAAGAACACGCATGCAATGACACTGGGTGTGGTTCAAGAAAAGAACAGACACGCAATGAGACTAGTGGATCCATGTGTGGTTTGTTTAGAAGAACACACATGCAATGACACTGGTTGTAGGTCATGAAAAGAACAGACACGCAATGACACTGGTGGATCCTTATGTGGTTTGTTTAGAGGAACAAACATGCAATCACACTAGGTGGATCCATATGTGGTTTATGGAAGTAACATACATGCAATGACTCTAGCTGTGATTGATGAAAAGAACAGAAGTGCAATGACACTGGTGGATCCTTATGTGGTTCATGAAAAGAACAGACAGTCAATGATACTGGTGGATCCTTATGTGGTTTGTTTAGAAGAACATGCATGCAATGACACTCGGTGTGGTTCATGAGAAGAACACACATCCAATGACACTAGTGGATCCTTATGTGGGTTTTTTAGAGGAATAGACATGCAATCACACTAGGTCGATCCATATGTGGTTTACGGAAGTAACATAGATGTAATGACATATATGTGATTCATGAAAAGAACAAACAGGCAATGACACTAGTGTATCCATGTGTGGTTCATGGGAAGAATAGACATCCAATGACACCAGTGGACTCTAGCTGTGGTTCATGAAAAGAACAGAGATGCAATGAGACTGGTGGATCCATATGTTGTTTGTCAGGAGAACACACATGAAGTGACACTGGGTGTGGTTCATGAAAAGAACAGACATGCAATGACATCGGTGGATCCATGTGTGGCTTATGGAAGTAACAGACATGCAATGACTCTAGCTATGGTTAATGAAAAGAACACGCATGCAATGACACTGGTTGTGGTTCATGAAAAGAACAGACATGCAATAACACTGGTGGATCCTTATGTGGTTTGTTTAGTGGAACATACATGCAATGACTCTAGATATGGTTCATGAAAAGATAAGACATGCAATGACACCGGGTGTGGTTCATGAAAAGAACAGACATGCAATGACTTATGTGGTTTGTTTAGAAGAACACACATGCAATGACACTGGGTGTAGTTCATGAAAAGAACAGACACGCAATGACACTGGTGGATCCATGTCTGGTTAGTTTAGAAGAACACACATGCAATGACATTGGGTGTGGTTCATGAAAATAACAGACATGTAATGACACTAGTGGATCCTTATGTGGTTTGTTTAGAGGAACATACATGCAATCACACTGGGTGGATCCATATGTGGTTTATGGAAGTAACAGACATGCAATGACTCTAGTTGTGATTCATGAAAAGAACAGACATGCAATGACACCGGTGGATCCTTATGTGGTTCATGAAAAGAACAGACAGGCAATGACACTGGTGGACTCTAGCTGTGGTTCGTGAGAAGAACAGACATGCAATGACGCTGGTGGATCCATATGTGGTTTGTCAAGAGAACACACATGCAATGACACTGGGTGTGGTTCATGAAAAGAACAGACATGCAATGGCATCGGTGGATCCATGTGTCGTTTATGGAAGTAACAAACATGCAATGACTCTAGCTATGGTTAATGAAAAGAACACGCATGCAATGACACTGGGTGTGGTTCATGAAAAGAACAGACATGCAATGACACTGGTGGATCCTTATGTGGTTTGTTTAGAGGAACAGACATGCAATGACTCTAGATATGGTTCATGAAAAGAATAGACATGCAATAACACCGAGTGTGGTTCATGAAAAGAACAGACATGCAATGACTTATGTGGTTTGTGATAAGAACACACATGCAATGACACTGGGTGTGGTTCATGAAAAGAACGTACAGGTAATGACACCGGTGGATCCTTATGTGGTTTGTTTAGAGGAACAGACATGCAATCACACTAGGTGGATCCATATGTGGTTTATGGAAGTAACAGACATGCAATGACTCTAGCTGTGATTCATGAAAAGAACAGACATGCAATGACACTGGTGGATCCTTATGTGGTTCATGAAAAGAACATACATGCAATGACACAGGTGGATCCTTATGTGGTTTGTTTAGAAGAACACGCATGCAATGACACTGGGTGTGGTTCATGAGAAGAACACACATCCAATGACACTGGTGGATCCTTATGTGGTTTGTTTAGAGGAACAGACATGCAATCACACTAGGTGGATCCATATGTGGTTTATGGAAGTAACAGACATGCAATGACTCTAGCTGTGATTCATGAAAAGAACAGACAGGCAATGACACTGGTGGATGCATGTGTGGTTCATGGGAAGAACAGACATCCAATGACACCGGTGGACTCTAGCTGTGGTTCATGAAAAGAACATACATGCAATGACACTAGTGGATCCATATGTGGTTTGTCAGGAGAACACACATGAAGTGACACTGGGTGTGGTTCATGAAAAGAACAGACATGCAATGAAATCAGCGGATCCATGTGTGGTTTATGGAAGTAACAGACATGCAATGACTCTAGCTATGGTTAATGAAAAGAACACGCATGCAATGACACTGGGTGCGGTTCATGAAAAGAACAGACATGCAATGACACTGGTGGATCCTTATGTGGTTTGTTTAGAGGAACAAACATGCAATGACTCTAGATATGGTTCATGAAAAGAACAGACATGCAATGACACCGGGTGTGGTTCATGAAAAGAACAGACATGCAATGACTTATGTGGTTTGTTTAGAAGAACACACATGCAATGACACTGGGTGCGGTTCATGAAAAGAACAGACACACAATGACACTGGTGGATCCATGTGTGGTTTATTTGAAGAACACACATGCAATGAAACTGGGCGTGGTTCATGAAAAGAACAGACACGCAATGACACTGGTGGATCCTTATGTGGTTTGTTTAGAGGAACAGACATGTAATCACACTAGGTGGATCCATATGTTGGATTATGGAAGTAAGAGACATGCAATGACTCTAGCTGTGATTCATGAAAAGAACAGACATGCAATGACACTGGTGGATGCTTATGTGGTTCATGAAAAGAACAGACATGCAATGACACTAGTGGACTCTAGCTGTGGTTCATGAAAAGAATAGACATGCAATGACAATGGTGGATCCATATGTGGTTTGTCAGGAGAACACACATGCAATGACACTGGGTGTGGTTCATGAAAAGAACATACATGCAATCACATCGGTGGATCCATGTGTGGTTTATGGAAGTAATAGACATGCAATGACTCTAGCTATGGTTAATGAAAAGAACACGCATGCAATGACACTGGGTGTGGTTCATGAAAAGAACAGACATGCAATGACACTAGTGGATCCTTATGTGGTTTGTTTAGAGGAACAGACATGCAATGACTCTAGATATGGTTCATGAAAAGAATAGACATGCAATGACACCGGGTGTGGTTCATGAAAAGAATAGACATGCAATGACTTATGTGGTTTGTGAGAAGAACACACATGCAATGACACTGGGTGTGGTTCATGAAAAGAACAGACACGCAATGACACTGGTGGATCCTTATGTGGTTTGTTTAGAGGAACAAACATGCAATCACACTAGGTGGATCCATATGTGGTTTATGGAAGTACAGACATGGAATGACTCTAGCTGTGATTCATGAAAAGAACAGACATGCAATGACACCGGTGGATCCTTATGTGGTTCATGAAAAGAATAGACAGGCAATGACACTAGTGGATCCTTATGTGGTTTGTTTAGAAGAACACGCATGCAATGACACTAGGTGTGGTTCATGAGAAGAACACACATCCAATGATACTGGTGGATCCTTATGCGGTTTGTTTAGAGGAATAGACATGCAATCACACTATATGTGGTTTATGGAAGTAAGAGACATGCAATGACTCTAGCTATGGTTCATGAAAAGAATAGACAGGCAATGACAGTGGTGTATCCATGTGTGGTTCATGGGAAGAACAGACATCCAATGACACTAGTGGACTCTAGCTGTGGTTCATGAAAAGAACAGAGATGCAATGAGACTGGTGGATCCATATGTTGTTTGTCAGGAGAACACACATGAAGTGACACTGGGTGTGGTTCATGAAAAGAACAGACATGCAATGACATCAGTGGATCCATGTGTGGTTTATGGAAGTAACAGACATGCAATGACTCTAGCTATGGTTAATGAAAAGAACACACATGCAATGACACTGGGTGTGGTTCATGAAAAGAACAAACATGCAATGACACTGGTGGATCCTTATGTGGTTTGTTTAGAGGAACATACACGTATGATGGTGTCGTGTTTTAGGGATGGGTTGTTGAACTTGAGGCAGCAATGCACACAAACAATATAGGTTGTGCTGTTGGTACTTTGGTTCCCCAACTCCATCTCTGAAACAAATTATGAGGCCCTTGTTTTATTCTCATATGGAACTACATATATGATCCTTGAATTGTTTCTGATCTTTTAATGATTGGTATGATGCATATGTATATGAATGGTTTTGATCATAAGTATTTTTAACATGTACCTGAAGATTAATTGTTTGGTTTTTTATTTATAATTACAATATTTAGGCTTGTTTTTGTACCTGACTATGTATATCCCTGAATAATATTTTGTACGATTACATTTCAATTTCTTATTGTGGCCAATGATTCAAATTTGCCCCAAAAGAGAGGCAGACACATTGGTGTCAGATTTTTTTAGGGACGACTTAGTGAACCTGGGGCCATGTACAAGAACAATATAGGTTGTGCAATTGTTACTTGGTTCACTTACGCCGTCCTTGTAGAAACTTATGAGGCCTTAATCTTTATTCTACATTCATAGAACTATGATATTCGAATTACCTATTCCATGCATTCAGTGTATAAGAATTACATTTTAGTTTGTCACCGAGGCCGATGATTGAAATTAGCCCCAAAAGAGTTCAAGGGGAGACACGTATGATAGTGTCGTGTTTTAGGGATGGGTTGGTGAACCTGAGGCAGCAATGCACACAAACAATATAGGTTGTGCTGTTGGTACTTTGGTTCGCCAACTCCATCTCCGAAACAAATTCTGAGGCCCTAGATTTATTCTCATATGGAACTACATATATGATCCTTGAATTGTTTCTGATCTTTTAATGCTTTATATGATGCATATGTATATGAATGGTTTTGATCATAAGTATTTTTAACATGCACCTGAAGATTAATTGTTTGGTTTTTTATTTATAATTACAATATTGAGGCTTGTTTTTGTACCTGAATATGTATATCCCTGAATAATGTTTTGTACGATTAAATTTCAATTTCTTATTGTGGCCAATGATTCAAATTTTTCCCAAAAGAGAGGCAGACACATTGGTGTCAGATTTTTTCAGGGATGAGTTAGTGAACCTGGGGCGATGTACAACAACATTACAGGTTGTGCAATTGTTACTTGGTTCACCTACTCCATCCCCGAAGAAACTTATGAGGCCCCTAGATTTATCCTACATTCATCTGATGCAATTATTTGTCATTGTGTTGAGATGAAATGATATATGAACCGATCAAACTATTGCTGAGATGCTTTATCTTTGATATCCACGGATATATTGTCTTACATATACATGTTGTCAATTCTTGAGTTGTAATACAATTCAATCATATGTATGAGTTCTGAGTTATGTTCTTAAAAATCAACAGGAGGATGATGATGAAGTGGACGATAGCAGGGTATCCGGGGACAACAAGAGCCGCTACGTGCTGAGGCGGTTATGGTGTGGGCTAATCCATTTCCACCGTAGGGGGAGACTATTTTGCCCATTTTGTGATAGAGCAATCAACGTGGACCTCAACAGCATGATCCAGCACGCGGAGGGCGTTGGCAGAGGCGGAGGCAGAAGGCATAGGCCGATTACCTTGGCGCGGCACGCAGCCTACGGCAAATTCCTCCGGGAGTATGTCAGGACTGGCATGTATCCCATCGACTAGGCTGTCGCTGCCTCCTGCTGATAAACCCCTGCCCTGCTAGGCGTCTCCGTGTCCCGGCCTCCTACTGTAGCCCCTGCTTTTATTTTGTTCTAGTTAATTATTACCTGTGAGTGGCATGTAAGACAATATATCCGTGGTGTCTCTAGTGAACCTTATATATTAATCTACTCCTTTATATGGAGTGCCTTAAAGTTTCTAGTGTTCAATTATATTTACTGATCATGCTCATGCACACTACAAAATATTTCTAGTGCTTGATTATATTAAAATTGTCAAGAAATACATCAACAAGTTAAATTGGTCGAAATTTTGTATTGAAGTAACTAAATGTATCACACACATAATAAACTATAAACTAAAATCTAGTTCAAACACATAATGTATCACCACCACTTGTTGTCGTCCTTGACTTGCTTCCCCTTCAGCCGCTTGATGTCGCCACCGTCCCAAGATCCCTACTCGTCCTGAAACTGCTTTCTGTCCTCCTCGTGCTTCTTCTCCTGGGCTAGCTTGCAACCAGGGCATAAATCTCTCACGAAAAAACCCGCCTTAACCATCCCATCTTTCATGGTAATGAGCTTACTGTACAACTCGTACGCCATGTAGGCATCTCTGGTTGCATACTCGAGGCGCACCTGGCTCATCGGCTTCCACTCACAGTAGTTGTGATCGAGTCGCTTCAATTTCTTCAGTTTTTCATAGGATTTATCGATGATTTCCACTGCCAGATCACCCATGCCATCCTTCGCTGGGTATGATTTGATCTTGTACAGATTTTGGATGTCGATGTGGTGCCCCTCTGGGATTTTTATCAACGCACGAGAAAGCATAATTGTGTCATTTGTGATATCCACACTAGTGAAAGTTATCCCTTTCCTACACAAGAACTTGACCAGAGCCGGACAACGCATCTTAGTTGGTTTACTCCTGCACTTAGATGGTTCTAGGGATATAAGGGAACAAGGGATGCAGAAGTGGTGATCTCAAATTTAATTTCACATCCTGCAGAAGTGGTAAACGAGGACCTCCTCATATATGGCGATTTGCACGACAACGATCTCTTGTGGAGGATTTTTTTGCTTATTTGCACGGGTGTACTCCAAGTCTAGCCCCACAAACTTGTGCTTCTCTTTCTCAAGCAATTGCTCAAACCTGGCGAGAGTTGTCTCCACAGTCGCTTCATCATTTGTGTACACCACTGTCAAAGTCGTGGTGCCATGGGCAGGGACCAAGTGGGTCTCTGTTGTGCGTTTCCCATCGTCCATGCCTGCAAGGAAATGGGTGAAAGGAACTGCCTGCAAGAGGAAGAAGAAGATGAACCGACGGTTCTAGAACAGAGGAAGAAGAGGCGCCTAGGAAAAACTGCAGAGGAATGACTAAGAGGAATGACTGCAGAAGAAACGTGGTAACTGCAACTTTCGGTTCGAGAACTCATTGTGGTTACATGGAGATCGTGGCAGTGCTGCCGGTTCAACAAGTGGGGCCAGTTCCTGCGAGAATATGAAATAGCTATGCATTTTTCTATGCGAGAAATTGAGAGAAGTCATTTATATTTTGTATTTCAGAATTAAACACAATGAAGTTGGTACAGCCCAAGATATTTGAACAAAAGATATTTGCTAGTTTAACATACAACAACACTTACAGGCCCAACATGGCAGAACTTGGAGAGCCCCAGAACTTGAGCTACCACAAAGTCCTCGGCAGATGTGACATAATTGGTGCGGGTGCAACCACGGCGACGGCGAGCTCAGATTCTAGAGGAGGAAAACAGAACCAAGCATGGTCGACAAGTTGATAGATCTCACCGGGAACCAATTCTTGTCCCCAACCGTGCCATGGGTGCGTCCACGGTGAGGGCGAGCTCCGACTCGGGATGGGGAGGAGAGCGGGGCCGAGCAGCTTCGTCACTTCCCAACACTGCGCCATGGCCGCGACCACGGATTGCCGCTCCGGGGAAGAAGACAAGTAATGGATGCAGGCGCCAACGCTGCAAGCCTACAAGGAGGAGAGCTGGGCCGAGCAGGTTCGTCCACGTCCCAGCTCCGCGCCATGCCTGCGATGCCCCACAAATTGCCGCTCTGGGGAAGAAGAAGACGCGTAATGGATGCAGGCGCCAACGCTGCAAGCCTAAATGACACCTAAGCGACGGGAGCAACAAGAGCGACATAACGGCGAGAACTGACGGGGGGGGCAACTTGATGGCCGTTAGCCTGATTTTGTTGTATTGAAACATAAAGTTGAATTCGTGCCGAAAAAGACCCTCTGAGTATTTGGCACACCAACTGTAGTCATCACGGATGATTTCAGGGAACTTGGGTACCGCGTTGCCTGGACACCCCAACTTTCGGGCCGCAAAATGATATTCTCCTCCAAAGGGGTGGGGGAGACCCCTATATATAGTAGGAGGGGGCTCACCACCTAGGGGTCTAGGTGGTGTGGGAGTAAACCCCACACCCGCCGGCCAACTAGGGGCTACCGCCGGCCCTAGGTGGGTCCACTTGGGCGGCCCATCAAGCCAAGGCTGGCCGGCTCCCTCCCATTAGGCGCCTTGCCCTATTGGGCCTCCCTTCGGGTGAGGCCCATTAGCATTAGGAAGCCTTTAATAATAAAATAAAATATATATTTAATACTAATTCTCCAATTAACATTCAAATACATATATTATCATATTCCTCTACTTCGGAACTCCTTCCGAACCCCTTCCGATCACCATCGGATGTTACCCGGAACTATTCCGGTTTCTCTCTCTCTATTTCTCCTATGGTACCTCATCTATCCCTAAGTGCCCCCGCCCTTAAGCGTGACATCCTTCGGTTCGGGAACACTCCGGACATGATTGAGAATCCTCTCACATCAATGATCATCAGCGGGACCTGGATGCCCATGATGACCCCCGTGCATTCCATGAATCTTATCGCTTGAACCGTGAATAGTCGTTTCCCGTTCCCTTTGCCACTTGATACCTAGTTCATCCGAGACTTGATCTTCGGTATCTCCATACCTTAGTTAGATCTTGTTGCCGATGAACTTATTTACTCGTTCCCATGCCATTGCATTCCGTGACCTAGTCACACGCTTGCAAGCTTTGTTAATGCAACGTCACCGAGATGGCCACATATGTATCTATCCGTTACATGGACTGGCAAATCCTAGTCTTGATATGTACACCTCTACGCGCTCCTTTGAGAAACCTGAGTGGCACCTTTTCGATCACCCAGTCACGGTATAATACTTGATAACCATCTAAGCTCCCTCCAAAACGGTGATTTGCATTATCTCGCAGTCTAAGGATCAGGTTGCGAGGTTTCATGCGTTTTATCATCAATGGTGAACTTTGTAACCAGATCTCACTGAGATACAACTATCGGATGTTTGTCTATCACGTCATTCAACCAATGACGTGACCTCATTGTCAATTGGCATAAATGCCCATGATCTTGAAACCCAGATCATCCTCATGACCAATGAACTAGTTCGCTAAAGGTAACTAGAGACACGGTTTGTTTACATACCACACGTGTATTAACGTTTCGTATTAACACAGTGATAGCACAGTATGAAACGTATTATGAACATATAGGAGATATATCAAACAATACACTTTATTATTTGCCTCTAGGGCATAACTCCTTCAGTCTCCCACTTGCACTAGAGTACAAATTAATCTAGTTTACAATAGGCAGGAACCTAACACCAATGGCATCCCGGTGTTGTTCGTGCTTGGCTTGTATGAGAGCTTTAGTCAACGGATCTGCCACATTCAGATCCGTGTGTACTTTGCAAATCTTGATTTCACCTTCATCAATGTTCTGCCGGATGACGTGAAATCGTAGCTTGATGTGTTTGGCTGTGGAATGAGTTCTTGGTTCCTTTGCGTTTGCAATAGCGCCTGTGTTATCACAATAGATTGTCACGGGATCTTGTGCACTTGGAACAACTCCCAGTTCAGTGAAGAAATTCCTTAGCCAAACAACCTCATTCGCCGCATCAGCAGCATCGATGTATTCTGACTCCATTGTAGATTGTGCAACTACCGGTTACTTCTTGCTCTTCCAGCTTACTGCCCCACCATTCACCAAAAACACAAATCCTGTCTGAGACTTCGAGTCATCAGAATCTGAGTGCCAGCTCGCATCCACGTAACCAGTTATGTTTAGAGCTTCATCATTGCCTCCATAGACTAGGCCCATATCCTTTGTTTTCCTGAGATACCTTAGGATATTTTTCACAGCTGTCCAGTGATCCATTCCTGGATTACTTTGGTATCGGCTCGCCAAACTGAGAGCCAATGCCACATCAGGTCGAGTACTTAGCGTTGCATACATGTTAGAACCTATGGCTGAGGCATAGGGGATGTAAGACATCCTTTCTCTATCGGCGTCCGTTACCGGACATTGAGATAAACTCAGTATGCTACCTTTTGTTATAGGTGCCAAACCTCTTTTGGCATCCTCCATTTTGAACCTCTTCAAAATCTTCTCAAGGTAAGTACTTTCACTTAATGAAATTAGGCATCTTGATCTATCTCTATAGATTTTGATGCCTAATATGTACGCAGCTTCACCTAGATCCTTCATGGAAAATTGACTACTCAAATATGCTTTCACGCTTCTCATAAGATCCATGTCGTTTCCCATGAGTAATATGTCATCCACATATACTACTAGGAATACAACTGAGCTCCCTCTCGCTTTCTTGTAAACACAGAACTCTTGTTGATTTTGGACAAATCCAAAACTCTTGATCACTTGATCAAAACGTTGGTTCCAGCTCCGAGATGCCTGCTTCAATCCATAAATGGACCGCTGAAGCTTGCACACCTTTCCAGCATCCTTAGGATCAACAAAACCTTCCGGTTGCATCATATACAACTCTTCATCAATGTGACCATTGAGAAATGCGGTCTTGACATCCATCTTCCAAATTTCATAGTCAAAATGGGCAGCAATTGCTAGTAAAATCCGGATAGCCTTAAGCATCACTACGGGAGAGGAAGTCTGATCATAGTCGACTCCTTCAATTTGTCGAAACCCCTTTGCGACAAGTCGAGCTTTGTGAATGGTCACATTATCATCCGCATCTATCTTTTTCTTAAAGATCCATCTATTTCCCACGGCCTTGCGACCTTCGGGAAGATCTACCAAGGTCCAAACTTGGTTCTCATACATGGATCCTATTTTGAATTTCATGGCTTCTAGCCATTTCTCGGAATCAGCACTATCCATTGCTTCTTTGTACTTTGCAGGTTCTTCCTGTTCATCTAGGATGACAGACATCACAAGACTACTGTACCAATCAGGAGTGGCACGAACTCTTGTGGACCTGCGAACCTCAGGAGCCTCGATGTCATTGTTTTGATCATCATCATTGGGATCTTCCTCCATGTTAGAGAGCGGTTTCGGAACAGCTTCCGTTGCGCTACTCGGAATTTGGAGAGAAGGGTCAACAACTTCATCTAACTCAATTTGCCTTCCACTAATTCCTTTGGTGAGAAACTCTTTCTCGAGAAAGGTGCCGGCTTTCGCGACAAACGTTTTGCCTTCAGCCTTGTTGTAGAAAGTATACCCAATTGTTTCCCTTGGGTACCCACAAAGATGCATTTTCCGATTTAGGTTCGAGTTTGTTAGGCTGTAGTTTCTTGGCGTAAGCCTCACATCCCCAAACTTTCAGAAATGACAACGTTGGCTTCTTGCCATACCATATCTCATATGGGGCTGTCTCCACGGATTTGGATGGTGCTCGGTTCAAAATAAAAGCAGCGGTTTCTAACGCATATCCCCAAAATGATACGGACAAATCAGTCAAAGACATCATGGACCGCACACTATCTAATAGAGTACGGTTACGTCGTTCCGACACACCATTAGGCTGTGGTGTTCTGGCTGGCGTAAGTTGTGGGATTATCCCACAGTCCTTTAAGTGCATGTTAAACTCATAACTCAAATACTCGCCTCCTCGATCCGATCGAAGATGCTTGATTCTCTTGTTAAGTTGATTCTCTACTTCCTTTTGAAATTCCTTGAACTTTTCAAAGGTTTTAGACTTGTGTTTCATTAAGTAGATATATCCATATCTACTCAAAATCGTCAGTAAAGGTAACAAAATAACGATAACCATTGCGCGTTGAGACACTCATTGGTTCACATACATCCGTATGTATGATTCCCAGTAGGTCTGCAGCTCTCTCCATCGTGCCGGAGAAGGGTGTCCTGGTCATCTTGCCCATAAGGCATGGCTCACATGTATCAAGAGATTCTAAATCTAATGATACAAGAAGTCCTTCTGAATGAAGATTCTTCATGCACTTTACGCCAATGTGACCAAGACGACAATGCCACATAAACATGGAATTATCATCATTATGCTGACAACGTTTAGCATCAATATTATGGATGTGAGTATTGCAATCAAGATCTAGTAAGAATAAACCATTACTCAGAGGCGCATGAACATAAAAGACGTCGTCCATATAAATAGAACAACCACTTGTTCTAGATTTAAATGAATAACGATCTTGCAACAAGCAAGATCCACTTACAATATTCATACTCAATGCGGCTACATAGTAGCATTTATTCAAAACTAGAATCAATCCTGATGACAGATGTAGAGATAACGTGCCAACGACCACCACATCGACTTTCGTGCCATTGCCGGCACGAATTTTCACCTTGTCCTTTCCAAGCCGCCTCTTACTCCGCAGCTCCTGTTGGGAGTTACATATGTGAGCAACAGAACCGGTATCAAATACCCAAGTGTTGCTCCTGGCGTTGGTAAGGAACACATCTATAACATGTATATCACATATACCTTTGTCTTTGGTGGCAATCTTGCCGGCTTTCTTGTCCTCAATGTACTTGGGGCAATTGCGTTTCTAGTGCCCATCCCCTTTGCAGTAATAGCATGTGGTACCGGACCTAGGGCTGGGCCCAGTAGCCTTAGAGGTTGTAACTACCTCAGACCCTACGCTCTAAGTTCAAGCCTGGATGAAACGGAAGTGGTTAAAATAGTACAGCGGGGGCCCAAGGGACCGCCCACGTGTAGACCCATCGGACGTCCTAACCACTTCCAAGACATCGGGACAAGAGCGAGCGGCGTAGGAAACAGGCGAAGAGATCAAATACATACACAAGTGAGTATGTATGCAAGCTACCTTACAACAGTTCTCAGAGCCATCCCATCTAAAAGAAATAGAAATATAGCAACGCCATACGGCAAGATCCAAATATCCTAGATAGAGATAATAGTTTAGGATAGCTCCTCATACATCAAACATCAGAGTATCAGGCGGAAGCGGAAAACAAGATCCGAGTACGGATAAGAAGCAAATCGGCATAAGATGCCACATAAATAAACACATCCCGCCCACAGATCTCGTGGATCCCCATCCCCGGAATCTCCACACCGAGTGATCGTTGCCAACATCATCTGTCTCCTCCACCCAGTATCCATCTTGCGAATACACATGTTCATCTGAATCAAACAATTTATCGTGTGAGACCCTAGGGGTACTCAGCAAGTATTTATGCCTCTAAAGGGGACATATACCTGGGGTGACGCAATTGCAGTAGAAGATAATAACTAACAAGCCTATAGATAATCGCTAACCATCCGCCTAACCAATGATAGACGGATGTCCGTTATTTAGAAACAACAGTTATAACAGTATAAAGTAACAGATCCATCCTCCTTCTCGCTTACCAACGAGAAAGCGGACGAATAACCCAACCGTTGGAAGTTTTATTAACCATTCCATGAGTATTGCACTATTTACTAGTAAGGTATTTAGTCAATGTTGGGGATATACTTTCCGGGTATCCTCACAGCTCCTCACTGACCAGGGTGGCCCACTTCGGGTTAGAGCTTTGCTTCACGGGTGGCCCAGTTAGGGAGAGAAGACGGAGTCCAATCCGACTACGGGAAAGCCCAGAAGACTTACCGACTTAGTCCCATAATGTTACTTGTAGTTCAAGATGTACTCTATAACCAACTCTTAGTCGTAGCCGGATTGATCTCTCCTGTAAACCCTAGGCTGGATATCTATATAAGCCGTCCTAGGTAGAGCCTTTAGGGCACCAGATAACACCTCAATAGTCTACAATCTCAACTCGCACAGGCGAAACCCTTGTAACCCATATTCCGGCTCTACCGTATTACTGGATTGCTAGCAAGAGTAGGGTCCGTCCAAAGCCGGCGGATTCGAACCTGGGTAAACTTGTGTGCTCACCGTCCCGGAACACCGTACATCTCACACCCCTCTCTCCCGCATGCCTCGAGGACCCCCTCATGGCGTACTTGTCCTCAAACCGACGACAGTTGGCGCCCACCGTGGGGCAAGTGAGCTTCGGATCTGTGTTCCGAGCGGAATCTGCAAGAATCGGAATCGGCGAGACCATCGCCGTTGTTCGCATCCTCTACGCCAGCGACGTCCCTCTCATCATTCTCGATGAGACTTGGATTCCGGCTAGGGAGGCCGTGACTGCCTATACAATCATGTCTTTTGGCGAGATCGATGTTTACATCGGTTTTGCTGAACCTGCCCAACCCACCCCAGCGGTGATGATAGAGGCAGAAGAATCTTCTGGTTCCCCTTTGTCCGCGGAGGCGGCATAGTTCCGGATCTCAGAAAACCCTAATCCCACCCAGCCCGCACCAGTTGCGGAGATGGTGGAGAAATCCGAGCCTGAACAAGACCTCACGGTCCAAATCGAATCTAGAGTGGATCTCCCTGGAGAACCCGGATACCAGATCGAACCACCCGTGGAAGTCGAAATCCAGGAGGAGCACATCAGCGACACTGATTCCGACTCTGACGATGTCGGGACAGACATGCCTTTCCTCAGGTACACACTAAGATGTATGATACTGCAAGGCGCTAGCGCAGAAGCAATCCTCGAAACCATTAAAAGTTTCGATATGGCTGATCGTGAAAGCTGCAGGTACCTCAGGAAGCACGCATCACACTTCGTCGGATATGTTGGATCCGTATCCGGCTCTGCCGATGCTGGAGAAAACACCGACTCGGTGCTGGAGGCAATTGGAACAAACGCCGACATTCCCGCATCCTCGGATGAGTCCATGACGTCGGTAGATTTCCAAAAGTTCTCCGCGGAATATGACGAGGAGTACAACTCCAAAGCTGCAGAAGATGGAGAAGCCATGGACGAAGGATCCAGGGAACACTCTCCCAAAGCGCATGATGATATGGAAGTCGGAGACAATCCCGAAATCCAGATGTCCGAAAGTACCGATCATAGCTTGACTCCGGGAAACGGACCCAAAGCCGTCTTTGATACTGGCGCTGCCAAGAAGGCAAAGAAGAAGAACAAGAAGAACAAGACTCCGAAAAAAGACCCTCTTACAGAGGAGGTGATTGCCGAGGAATACGAGGAAGACTCGGATGGAGCACTTATCCCAGACAAGCCGAAAAAAGAAGCATCGGTGGATGGACACGTGATCACTGAAGGTGCGTGTAAACTCATCGATGCCGCATTAACCACACCTATCCCTACAGCTGCAGAACTTACTCCAGATGAGCTGGACGAAAGGGCCCAAGCCCTAGAAGCGTGTCGTCAACAACTCCTTGATGAAGCCAAAAACATCGAGGTGGAGAAGAAGCGCATGTCAAACAAGGTGTATATGTCCCGTCTACATCAGAAGACACGGAAGCGTCACATAGATGACAACCAATTCCCATGTGTCCGTGCCGTCCTTTTTGGAGATGAGATGGGAAAGCCACGGAAGGACAGCAATGGAGATTGGGTTTACCCAACACCAGTGCAAAATACCGTGGCAGCTCGTGAAATTCTATCGGCTAATCCAGGACCAGAGAGATACGTTTGGGTATCAAGCTACTCAATAAGGGACTGGAGCAGCAAAAGGTCGCCCTGTCTGGAAGTCAAAAGCTGGTCTCGAATTCCGACCAATGTCGCACAGATCCGGCATGGGCTGATGTAAGATCCCACTACGATCGGGCGCAGCATCGTCACCCCGAACGTAGGGAAGACAATTATTCAAGAACCGGATCATCAGGACAGCACCGCAGAACTATACATAACTGGAGCAACGTCGCTCCAACAGCCGAGAAAGACACGATCGCTGCACTGATTCCGAGGAATCCTCCCCGAAAAGGAGAAGATAAAGAGAAACGTCGGGAGGAGGATCGTCAGAAAATGCCACCTCCTAGACATGAAAACCGTCCAGCTGAGCCTCACCATGGTGGGAATGACGGACGAAGGACCGACGGAAACCACACTGGCACAAACCGGTAGGGGGGCTCGTTAGAGACAAGAACCTCCCCGGAACCGGAATAATGACGCTCTGGACGGAGGCCGGCGATCAGCCGAAAACAACCCAGCTGCACCACCATCCCCACACCATAGTTATCACAACGCCCCCCAAGGAGGTCAAGGAGGACGACATGGCGGTGGAGGTGGTCGCAGAAGCCGAAGTCCGGCTCCAAGGCACCGCAGCCACAGCCGATATTCGGGACAATCCCTATCCCCGAACGACGCAAGGCACATGATCAACTCCAACATAGAGGCTCGGCGCTACGAAAACGATGACGTGTACGTGGGCCCAAAGTGCTTCGGACCACGCTTGAGAGCTACAAAATTCCCGGAAGGATTTGCTATCTCAAGACATATTCAAGCCTACGACGACATTGCTCGGCCAGACACCTGGTTACAAGACTTCTTCCAAGCTTGATGCATCGCCAAAGGCGGAAACAGCCTGGTCGCAACCCGATATCTCCCACTTATATTGCGGAAGACGGCACGATCATGGCTCAATGAACTTCCGACAAACACCATCCACAACTAGTATGACTTACAAAGTGCGTTCTTTCAGAATTTCGAAGGCACATATCGGAGGCCCTGTACGGTTGGAGACCTACAACGTTGCACCCAGAAAGCCGGAGAAACTTGCCGAGATTATCTCGGACGATGGTTGACACCAAGAACTCATGCGAGGGAGTAAATGATCAAACTGCGATTGAAGCTTTCATTGCAGGTCTCCCAATTGGTTTACTGCGCCATCGCTTGAAGTGTGACAAGGTTACTGATCTGGGAGAGATGATAGAAACAGCGAGCAAGTATGCAGATGCTGACGACGACGCAGAGGGATTACTCAACATCCTGGCCATACCTCAGTCAGCAAAGACAAAGCAACAGGCTCAGAAGCACAAAAACACCTCGGAAGAAAAACCCAACGTGGAGACGGCAGTAGTCACTACTGTTTCTGGGTCTGGAGGACGAGGAGGACGTGGCGGAGGCCGCGGGCGTGGCCGTCGGACATCAAGGGTCCAAGGTAGAGGAGAGCAACAACCAGGCAAAACCTACACTTGGGCCGACATCGCCAATAACCCATGTGTGCATCACTTGGACGCCAATGGGGGCTCGTCCCACACCAACGCTGAATGTCGTTTTAACGACGACATCAAGAGAGATGATACCGCGGGCTACAAATCTAAGCGGAAGAAGGGAAAGAAAAATTCCGAAAAAGACAAAGAGACCAAGGAAGATTCTGACATGGAGGAAGCCGACGCTTCAAATCCCAAGTCAGAAGGGAAGAAAACTTTTCCTACCAAGAAGGACACTTACGTCACCTTCCTCGGATCTCAACCAGCAAAGGTCAAGAAAGCAGTTCTCCACAAGCTCAACGCAACAGTTCCGGCTGTCCCTCAGTATCTGGACTGGTCGGAAGTGGCAATAACGTTTGACCGCGCTGATCATCCGCCTAAGCTACACAGGCGAGGAAAATACGCCTTAATCGTCAATCCACTTATTGACGGTTATGGTTTCTCCAAGACCCTCATGGACGGTGGTAGCAGCATCAATATTCTCTATGTAGAAATGCTACGCCGGATGAAGATCTCGGAAACACAGCTTAACCATAGCTCTGTGATTTTTCACGGAGTTGTCCCAGGAAGACAAGCTAACTCCCTGGGAGAGATCACTTTGGATGTTACTTTTGGAACACCAAAAAATTATCAAACGGAGGCACTTTCCTTCGAAGTGGTCCCGTTCAAGAGCGCATACCACGCTATATTTGGACGTCCGGCTTACTGGGCTTTTATGGCTCGTTCATGTTACATTTACAATATGATGAAAATTCCAGGTCCCAAGAGCGTGATCACCATCAGGGGATACCCGAAGAAAGCGCGAGAGTGTAAGGATGGAAATGCCGCCTTTGCCGAAGCCGTGCTGCACGCCCAGGAGTACCAGGAGATCAAGAAAAGCATAAATCCGTCCGAGATGCCCCGCGACGAAGAAGGAGGTGACAAAGCCAAATCCGGAGTTCAAGGCATCAGAAGAGACGAAGACGATGCCATTGAAGGATGATGACCCCTCCAAGGTGACCCAGATAGGCGCAGGCCTAAGTAGCACATAGGAAAGCATGCTCGTCAAGTTCCTCCGAGCAAATCAAGATATCTTCGCATGGCAACCATCTGACATGACCGGAGTACCTAGGGAACTTGCCGAGCACTCTCTAAATGTAAACCCGAACGCTAAACCCGTCAAACAGTCCTTACGACGGTTTGGTGATAAAAAGCATAAGGCAATAGCTAAGGAACTAGCGCGGCTCGAGTTAGCTGGATTCATAGAAGAGGTCATCCATACTGATTGGTCGGCCAACCCTGTAATGGTCCCTAAAAAGTACACCACTGATTTAAGAATGTGTGTTGATTATACTGCCTTGAACAAGGCTTGTCCAAAAGACCCGTCCGTTCTGCCTAGAACTGATCAAGTTATCTATTCTACGGTAGGCTCGGAACTCCTCTGTTTTCTGGACGCATATTCCGGTTATCACCAAATCCGGATGAAGGAATCTGACAAAATCAAGACTCCATTCATAACCCCTTTCAGAACCTTCTGTTATGTTATGATGCCCTTTGGCCTGAAGAACGCAGGAGCTACGTACCAGCGCACGATGCAGCGTTGCCTCCATGATCAACTCGGACGCAATGTACATGCATACGTGGATGATATCGCGGTCATGTCCAAAAAGAAGGAAACATTGATTTCTGACTTAGAGGAGACGTTCGCCAATTTACGAAAATACAACATCATGCTTAACCCGAAGAAATGCTTCTTTGGAATACCAGCCGGAAAATTGTTAGGTTTTATCGTGTCTCAACGAGGCATAGAGGTGAACCGTGACAAGATCAAGGCTATTCTCAATATTTCCAGGCCAACTCGCCTAAAGGACGTACAAAGATTAACTGGTTGCATTGCTGCGGTCAGTCGATTTGTAAGCTGGCTTGGTGAAAGAGCCGCACCATTATACAAACTCCTGAAGAAGACCAAGGATTTTGTCTGGACAGACGAAGCTGAAGCTGCACTACAAGACCTGAAGAAAGTACTCTCATCTGCTCCTATCCTGGCAGCGCCGGAACCTCAGGAACCGATGTTGCTTTACATTGCTGCGACAAATAGGGTTGTCAGTATAGTTATGGTGGTGGAGAGACCAGAAGAAAATCAAGAGCACCTGGTGCAGCGTCCGACATACTTTGTCAGCGAGGTCCTAACAGAATCAAAATAGCGATATCCGCACTATCAAAAGTTGGCTTACGGTGTTTTTCTAGCATCTCGTAAGTTATGACACTATTTTCAGGAGCATCCAATTACCGTGGTGAGCAAAGCTCCCATGAGAGATATAATCAACAATAGCGATGCCACAGGACGCGTTGCCAAATGGGGTATAGAGCGTGCAGCTTTCGATATTGAGTACAAACCCCGGACAGCAATCAAATCCCAGATCCTTGCCGACTTTGTCGCTGATTGGACAGAGACCAAGGAGAACATGGTCCTCCCTGAGTCGGAATATTGGACCCTCTTTTTCGACGGGTCCAAGGCTCGAGGGGGCTCGGGGGCTGGCGTGGTGCTCAAATCACCCAAAGGAGATAAACTTTTATACGTGTTGCAGATCCAGTTCACAGTGACAAATAACATTGCCGAGTATGAAGCACTGCTGCATGGAATCCGGATTGCTAAGGATATTGGCATCCGACGTTTGATGTGTTACGGAGATTCGGATCTTGTTGCTCAGCAAGTCTCGGATATTTGTAATGCAAATAAGCACATGGCAGCATATAAGGCTGTCGTGGATGATCTATCTAAATCGTTTGAGGGGTTTGAAGTTCAACACATCCCTCGAGCAGAAAACGAGGAAGCGGATGCACTATCTCGAATAGGCTCTGCGCGGAAAGAGGTTCCGGATGGCGCATTTTTAGAGCACCTCAAAGTTCCCTCGATAAAGGGAGTAGATGAGGAATATCCGACCAAATCCGACTCACCTTTAATAGCAGTTCTGGCCATAATTCCCAGCTGGACTCAACCCTACCTTGATTACTTCGTAGATGGCAAATTACCCGAAGACGAGGTGCTGAGCCGGCAGATTATCCGACGAGCAAAAGCCTATACTATTGTTAAAGGTGAGCTCCATAAACGGAGTGTTTCTGGGGTTTTTCAGCGTTGTGTATCTTCGGAAGAAGGAGTGGAAATCTTAAGAGAAATCCACGAAGGCGAGTGTGGTCACCACCCTGCAGCCAAATCTTTAGTGGCAAAAGCTTTTCGACATGGTTTTTTCTGGCTTACAGCTTAGGCAGATGCCGAACGATTAGTCAAGACATGCAAAGGCTGCCAAAAGTACGCCAAGCAAGCTCATGTTTCGGCTGATCAGCTGCGAACAATACCTATAACATGGCCTTTTGCGGTCTGGGGGCTTGATATGGTAGGACCTTTTAAACGAGCTCCAAGTGGATTTACTCACCTCTTAGTGATGGTGGATAAATTCACGAAATGGATCGAGGCTAAACCTGTCACTAGTTGTGATGGAGCAACAACCAAAAGATTTGTCGAGGATGTTATAATCCAGTATGGTTATCCGCATAGCATTATCACGGACAACGGGAGTAACTTTTCCATGGGAGAGTTGGCTGAATTCTGCGACGAGCAAAATATCCGGCTTGACATTGCGTCAGTCGCACATCCACAGGCTAATGGACAAGTCGAAAGAGCAAATAGTTTAATTCTACAGGGCTTGAAACCAAGACTCGAAGCACCACTTAGACGTGCTGCGGGGGCTTGGGCAGAGGAACTACCCTCTGTAATTTGGAGTTTACGAACAACTCCGAACAGGTCAACAGGATATACACCTTTCTTCTTAGTCTATGGTGTAGAAGCAGTTCTTCCTAGTGATTTGATTCATACTTCTCCTAGAGTGGCCGCGTATATCGAAGAGGATGCCGAGATTTCTCGACAAAATGATCTCGACTTAGTCGAAGAAGTTCGCGTCGTTGCTGAAATGAGATCTACAGCCTATCAGCAGAAGTTACGCAAGTATCTTAGCCAGAGAGTCCAAACTAGATCTTTTAATAAAGGTGATTTGGTTCTCCGGCTTGTGCAACAAAGAAAGCACAAACTTTCCCCAATATGGGAAGGGCCCTTTTTAGTTAGTCGAGTATTGCACAATGGATCGTACTACTTAACTGACATGAGGCCAGTCAAAGAAAGACCTGCTACTAAGAAGAGAAAGAGAGCTGGAGGCAGTACAAATCCGGATGAATTAGACAGACCATGGAATATTGCTCAGCTAGGTCCCTTTTATTCTTAGTTTTATCTTTCTTTGTAATCATACATATGTACATGTTCTATGAGAAATAAAAGTTTTGGTTACCTCAAAGTTTTCCTGAGAAGTTTTTACCATCTTATTTCCTAATGATCATGTCATAGTCGAAAATCCCAGAATGCTTGAAAGTACTTTATGCTCATGTTCGTTCTGGTTTAGATTTCCGATTCTAAAACTGCTACCTTCGGGTATAATTCTAAAAAACTCTAGTCTTTACTTGGGTTATTTGTCTGATTGCTGGATGCGGGTATCTTTCGAGTAGTGAATTGTTTGTACTGGAAGCCGGCTTTGTTTCCGAGTTTAAACTGGTTTAGCAATTGAGCTCCGTTGCTCGGCAAAGTTTCCGGCTGAAGGTTTAGCCGGCTCACGAAAGGGACGAGGCGGAAAGCCAGATAAACGATAACTAGAGGCGGAAAATTCTAAGTGCTTGTGAAAACATTTCAGGCACACAAGAATTTAAGACAAAAGTGCTGATAGATAAAAAACTTAGCACTAGCAAAAGTCATAGTAATTAATATTTACAAAAAACGCATCATGTCTTTCTAGAATAATACATAGTTTTTTGATCTATGATGCAGGAGGAGATGAAGGAACTGTCGGATCGCTGGTTACTCCGCCTTGATATCGTGCCGAGATGTCCAGATCCGAGGTGGTCCGTTCATCGTCGGACACTTCTTCGGCGTCTTCTGGAGGAGGTGGCGGAGTATCCACGCGGGTAAAGAAGGGCACCTCATAGCTGGTCATGTCAGCTACGTGGCACCCATATCCGGCGCAGGAGCGCATGATAGCTTGAACGTCTTTCTCCTGGCCGTCTTCGTCTACTTTGCAGTACCCTCTGGTCACTTGCCATATCTCCATGTTCCCATGGTGGCTCATGACCATGGTGAGAGCGTTCTGGGCAACAGTCCGCGCGTAGGACATGTTCCAGTCCCGAACAAGCTGCGGTATCTCCTTGGCCTTCTCCCGCACCTGGAAGTCCGACATGCTTGGAATGTCCGGAATCCTGAGAGACTCGCCAATGTCCTCAAGGGACTGGCGGTAGTCATGAAGAAGATCACCGACTTGGGTAAGCCGGTGAGTGCGGGGTTCGGACGAGGAGGAGTCCGTCAAGTTCAGAGGACCTATACACAAAACAAGGATAAGAAAAAACCGACATTGATGAAAGTCGAAGAAATGATAAGTCAGATAGATGGAACATACCAAGAATGACGTCGTCAATCTTGGCTTTGTCCTCCCGGAGACTCTGGAGTTCAGCCCGGAGCGCCTGGGAGATATCCTTTTCTCTGCCAACCTCATTCTTGAGGTCCGAGATAACCTTATCTTGAGCGGCAATCTTGAGATCGCGCTCTTCAGTGGCCATGGAGGAGGACTCGAGGACTTGAGCTATGCTTCTTTCATGATCCGCCTTGAGCTTATCCAGCTCTTGGCGAAGTCCCTTATTCTCCACCACTAAGGTTTTGAGGTTCTCGGCCTCTTCAATCATAGCGATGGATTGTTTCACCAACGCTATAAGTCAAAAGGAACAACAGTTTAGAAAAATTCGACATTGAAAAAAGCAAAAGACAAGGTTTGAATCTCGAAATGTTTACCTTCGGCTTCATCCTTGGCTACCTTGAGCTCAGCATTTTTAAGCCAGAGAGCTTTGATCTCTCTCCGCTTATCACAGACATTTTTAACAATTCCTGGTTATAGGAACATACTTTCTGTAAGTCAGAATACCCAAAGTCAGAAAGCTACTTAAGACTCGGGCTAATATTTTTTGCTAAATATCAGCACGAGCCTTGGGGGCTACACTAGTTCGTTCTTTGGCATCCTAATGAAAGCATAAACCCAGATTTCTATATCCTACTTCATGCTTGGGGGCTAGAGGATATGATATAACATAAGGTAAAAAACAAGAGTTGGAATTCCGACTTACATATTGTTCGCAGGTGAGTTTGTCTAATCCCGTATTCACCTCAACTGCCACCTTCTCGGTGAGAGTAAGAGGAATTACTGGGGCTGTTGGAAGCTCGCCAGTCCTGATCCTCTCGTCACGAAGGCAGACTTGGGCGAGAAGGTCAGAGAACTTGACGTCCTCTACTTCTTGCGCTTCCTCTTCGGGGGAAAGATGGCTTTTGTCCAGGACTTGCCTGGCCAGCCGCTGGATCTCCTCTGCGGACTTCCGGGATAAGCCAAACTTGGCAAGTCGGGGGTTGCTGAGGAGGTTGTCGGCGAAGACTTCAGCTGAGGGATCATTACCCAAAGAGGGTTCACCCTTATCTTGAGCTGACGCACCCACGGTGACGTCAGTGTGCAATCCAAGGATCACAGGCGCCGTTGGAGGAGCCAGATCTTCTGCAACAACCAGAGACGGAATAATCGCCGGTGTTACAGAAGGTTGAGGGGCAGGAGTTGGAGGAGCCGTGGCAGGGGAAGCTATGGTAAGCTTCGTCTGTCGTAGGGGCTTTGCAGGAATCCCCTTCCCCTTACCCTTGATGAGAGGCTTTGCTCTGAGAATGTAGTAAAGTCGGAAACATTACATCTCAGAAAGAAATTCGAGAAAGGTACAAAGGCGGAAATTGTGAATGAAAGTTACCTCTTCACAACGGGCACTTCCTTTGTGCCAATAGCCACTGTCGGAGCTTTGCGCTTCTTGAGCGCAAGGTCCGGCAATGGGACCACTTCAGTCTCCTGAAAAAACTCAGGAGGATATCCTTCGAGTGGAGCAAGCTCCAACTCGGGGAGATCATCAAGCTGAAAACAAGAAAACATATCAGCATTGCAGTATATAACTTAAAGATTGAAACACGTAAAAGGTGTGCTGATGGAAGCTTACCGCTACCACGGGGTTTTCCGCCGTGTGCATGTCTAGAGGAATCTCCGGAATTTTCCTCTTGATCCGCTCCTTGATCAGCCACTTGATCTGGCTTATGTAACCTTGGATGGTGTAGGCTTTGGGGCTGATGCAGAGAGAGTCTTTTTTGGAAGACGTGATGGAGTGCATCAGTCTATCCCTGTGGTACTGAAGTGGCTCGATCCGACATGAGACCCAGCACTGGACTAAGTCGGATCCCTTCAGACCCTTGTGCTTGATAAGATATTCGATCCGCCTCTTAGAGAGGATCAGATCGTCGGTGAGAATAGGGGCAGCCTCATCACAGGAAGGCTGGGCTGTGGTGGCTCCGTCGACAAAAGCCGGCAAAGTAGTAGCTTTGCCGGGAGCCGGAATATCCCTATGATAGAAAAAAAGTGGCTGGCCATTGTTTGACCGAGTCACTGGCAGAAATTTTGGGATATTCCCGGTCTCGTCTAACAGAAAAACTAATGGTACCGGTGATATAAGGAACACCGGCAGTAATGGAATTTCTCCGGACATGGAAATAGTACCGGAAGAGAAGCAAACTCGGCCTAATGCCGAGAAAGCCCTCGCAAAGCGCGGCATATGCGCTCATCTCTAGAAGAGAATTGGGAGGAAGATTATGGAGTTGAACTCCATAGTGGTCCATCACCTCGGAGAAGAACTCCGAGGGAGGAAAGGACAAACCTCGGTCTAGATGGGTGCCGAAGTGGATGCGTTCGCCCTCACGCGGATTGGGGACGGTTTCGCCGGAACCGCTCCGCCAGTTGCCGGTGGCGAGAAGCCCCTCCTTCTCCATGTTTTTGAGGCCGTCATCGTCGAGGGCGTAGGGGATCCAGATTCCCCAAAAGCTCTCTTTTTCCGCAGCTTCTTCCGCCGCCGCCGCCAGAGAAGAAGAAGAGGATGAAGCCATTTTTCTCTCCGATGGAAAAGGTGACCTTAAAGTGGCGGCGCTAGGAGCTCTGTGGGAGGAGGACGAAAAGGCTCTGGGCACGCTGGAGGATTGGGAAGAAAGAAACGGCGAAGGACTGGTGGAGAGGAGAAGAAGGAATCTAAACCCCTTATATCCACCTACCTGCGCCAAGATTCGTGCAAACGCTACAGTGTAATTACCACGCGTCGTGGAAAGAACTGGGAAGGGCCCGCACGATGATTACGTCGCCTCGATCTCCACGCACGCATTGAAACGGCGCCTCGGTTCCGCGAACCGCGGACCCACCAACGGTCGTGCTGACGGAACGTCTGTCAGATGATGTGACTTGACCATGCTTGTGTCAGGTGGCGTTAGAGACCAAGTTCCTGCTTAGTTTAAAAGCGAGCTGGAAAATCCAAGTAACTAATTGAAAGGTCCGACTTACTTTTAAGACCCGGATCGTATTTTTTGTTGTGAAGTTTCAGGAACCCTTCAAGATTCTGCAAGCCGAAGATCAAGCTAGACGATGATAAAATCCAACTTTGGATCTTGGAGGCCTCCGGGGGATACTGTTGGGGATATACTTTCCGGGTATCCTAACAGCTCCTCACTAACCAGGGTGGCCCACTTCGGGTTAGAGCTTTGCTTCATGGGCGGCCCAGTTAGGGAGAGAAGACGGAGTCCAATCTGACTACGGGAAAGCCCAGAAGACTTACCGACTTAGGCCGATAATGTTACTTGTAGTTCAAGATGTACTCTGTAACCAACTCTTAGCCGTAGCCGGATTGATCTCTCCTATAAACCCTAGGCCGGATATCTATATAAGCCGTCCTAGGGAGAGCCTTTAGGGCACTAGATAACACCTCAATAGTATACAATCTCAACTCGCACAGGCGAAACCCTGGTAACCCATATTCCGGCTCTGTTGTATTACTGGATTGCTAGCAGGAGTAGGGTCCGTCCAAAGCCGGCGGATTCGAACCTGGGTAAACTTGTGTTCTCACCGTCCCGGAACACCGTACGTCTCACACCCCTCTTTCCCGCACGCCTCGAGGACCCCCTCATGGCGTACTTGTCCTCCAACCAACGACAGTCAAGTTAAAAAACGGTACTTTAGTATGCTTGTCTATGATCGAGAAACTGTGCTCCAAGTCGTCCATAACCGCAGACACGGCTTTCAGAAAGATTTACCCTGCAGGGGTGCACAAATAGCAACACACACTCGATCAACCTCGGAAAAACCAAATTAAGACCCAACGAGGCATTCATGACAAAGCGATCACAGGATTCAGAAATATTTCAGGGGGCCACCCCATTAAGCTACCCGCAACGAAGTTGGCCGACTCCGAGACGGACCCAAGGTTTGCGTCAATGGCTGTAAATGACTGGGAACCCGAAAGTGTGACTGGGCTTGTCGATACCGCGAAAACACTCCGCATCCAAAACAGTACAGGAGCTCCACGCACAATCTTAAATAAAATAGTAAAGCATGGCATAAGTACATGATATTAACAAATCCCCAAACTATTTTGTGGCCCCAAGAAATAGAAATGAATCAAGCTCTGGCTCAGGGGGGTCCATGGCCTCCCGGATGTGGATAGTGCGAATAGTCAAGGAACAGGAATCAAGTACTCGGGGTCCTACGGGACACAAGTGAGCATGGAAAACCAAATAACAGATATTGCTCACCGGTGCCTCTTTCATTAGTTATCCCATTACTACTCAAGTTAAGTTGTTTAGGTACCTCGTTATCCATCAGACACTCACATACCCTACACATGCTGTTCTACGACTCGCATGGCTCAAACAACTCATGTAGTAATGGCTCATGGGATGGAGGAACAAGCTTCAGTGGGGTTTAAAAGTAAAGGCTATGCAGTACTTGGGATTCAATTTAATGCAATCGCGACTCAATGATGCAACAATAAGATTGAGGCAATAGGTACTATATGTATGCAAGCATGTGGTAGTGCTTGCCTGGCAGCTCAGTTGAAGCGAGAGACGGATCTGGGTAGTACTCCTGGGATTCCTGATATTTCCCCTGCTCGGCGTCTATTCGAAAAAAGAACCAAACAAACAAGGGCCAACATAAATAAAGTACACAAGCATATAATTAAAATGCGACAAGCAAACAAGTATGCCATGATGAATGATGCACAATTTACATGGCAATAATGTAGCATGTCATGGGTGAGGTGTTGGGTACAAGAATAAAGCATTTTATTAAGTTGTGTCATGTTTTGCTCCCATAACACTTGCTGTCCACTTAATATTTATATGATGCATGATGCAATTCAGAACGTGGAATGCATAAACAGAACGGGCTCGTCGCGCTGATCGATTTAGACATATTATTTGTCAAATTTGGAGTTGTAGATTTAAAGTTATTAATTAATTAAGAAAAGACATTTTTATTACATTTAAACAATTTCGAAAATTTAAATTAGTCAAACATTAATTTGGGTGGCAGATTTGAAATCCTCAGATTTTTCTGATTCAAAAACATATATTATTTGCAAATTTGGAATTACCATTTAAAAGTTATTAATCTCTAGATTTAAAATCATATTAAACATTTTCTGAAATTGTTTTTATAAAACAGAAAAACACAGATACTTTTTATACCAGGGTAGAGTTAGCCACTGCAGCTGACCGGTGGGACCGAGCTGACTGGGCAGCAGGTGGGGCGCAGCGGGCTGGGCCGGCGTTTCCTCACCATGGGGCTAGCTAGCCGGTGAGACTGACGGGCGGGGCCCACGCATGTGCCGACCCACACGCGGGCGCGCCAGCCGGGGCGTGCCACGCGGCAGATCCGAGGGAGCGCGGGTTGAGGGGTTAGGAACTCAGGTGCCTTTTTGTAAAATCACCACAGGGGCTGATAGGTGGGTCCGGAAGGAGCACGGGTTGAGGGACAAAAAGGTTTGGGGGTTAACTGCAAAAGTGCACCGCTGTACTGTTTTTCTTCTACGCGCGTTTCTGATGAAACTGACGGACGGCGCACTGCACGGCGCGGCGGGGAATCGAACTGGCGATCGCTCGCTTGCGCGCAGAGGGGTGGAACCACTGCGGTGGCTAAGGGAAAGCTGGTAGGGAGCGGCTAGGCAGCTAGGTAAGGCTAGCGTGGCGCGTCGAGGAGCAAACACACGCGTGACGCCGGCGCACAGAGACTGCTCGTCGAAACAGCCGGCGCGACCAGGAAGCACAGCGAGGAGGGAAGGTGTCCGGTAGGTAGGGTAGCTCACCGCGAGGTGGTCGGTAGGGTCAGATCGGCCAGGGAAGCAGCGGATCGGCGGCGTAGCAGGCGGCCGGAGCTAGGGTTCCATCGTCGGACGCATCGGCGTACGGCGGCTACAGGCTCCTCCTCCTCGCTGCACCGCACAGGGACAACGCCAGGGCTCCTGCGGTCTTCCCCAACACCTTGCACAACACGCCCGCCGCCCTGTTTCGAGGAGATGGTGGTCGACACCGACGGTGGCCGGCGATGGAGAAGTGGTTGAAGGGAAAGGGATGGGGCTGCGGCGCAAGGCCAGGGAGGATCTAGGGCCTGCACGGTAGGGGGAAGGGAGTAGATAAGAACGAGGGGAGAGGGAGATGCCGTGGGTGGCTCGGGTGGAGAAAAGGTGGCTTCGGCCAACTTTTTCTTCTTCTCCCTCACGTGCTCGACGTGGGAAGGGCCAGGGCAGGGTGGCTGTGGCTGGGCCAACAGAGGGGAAGGAGAGGCTCGGGTGGGGCCTGGTTGCAGCGAGAGAGAGGAGAGGGAAGGCTCGGGTAGGGTTAGGGTTTTGAGAAGGGGTAGATGGGGTGGTGCCTCGGCATGGGGCTGGTTAGGGTGGTGGGGTAGATGGGTTAGGGTTGGAGTAAGGTGGAGGGTTAGGGTTTAGCTAGGACAAGTAAGTGGTGGGGTTAGGTTTTTAGAGTGAGGGGTGAGATTTTGTGGGCACATGGTAAGAAGAGAACAACCAAGATGGTGAGGGTTGAGAGAGAAGGGAGTAGAGCTCAACAAAAGAAAAGATTCACTCAAAATCCAAGTAAAACCCAAAAGAATAGAATGGTGGTGATTGTTGCATGGCCCATGCATATTTATTAAGTGCCATGTTTAATCTTGTGAAAACAAAATAAAATCTCATGGCCTTGATTCACATGCATTCTAAAAATATGGATCTAGGGCCAAACCAAAACAATTAAAAGGATGTTCCATGTGGGGTAGATGGAGATGCTCAAATTTGAATATAATTTGGACATGCTAGTGTGTATATTCCACTAGGTGTATAATATCCTCAACAATATTCCAACATGAGCAACAATTCCAAAACAATCCATATGAAAGCTAGAAAAAGGGGTACCACTCACAAGGCATGCAAAGGTGGCTCCACATATCAATGATGTGAAAACAACATGATGCTAGTGTGAGAGTGTCGTTGTGGTGTCACGGCAGATGCCATGTATAGGCTAAAGGTGGGGACTAATACACGCTAGGGGAATCCAGGGAGGGATAGTGAAGTGATTCTCCACACAAGAGCTTGTATTGATTTGCTTCCAAGGTTACAAGTGCTCCTAGAGCTGTATTGGCGAGAGGAGGAAGAAAGAGCTCTCTTACTCTCACCCACAGACCACACCTGAAACCCTAGCCCAAAACTGAATCGTAGAGAAAATCAACCCCCCCTACAGAAGCCCTAGCCCCCCTTTTATAGAGGAGGCTCGGTTCCTGCCTAGGGCATACATGGAGGCATATTCCTAATAATATGCCTCCTCCCAAAGTGGCAAACCGACCGGGGTGCTTTTTCCCCCTCGTCAGCTATGCTTTAGCTATGTGAGCCACGCCCCGCCCCTCGTCAGCTACGCTTTAGCTCGTCAGCTGACACGGGCGTCGTCACGCTTGTCGGCCACGCCCCGGTGGTCCAGTCCTTGCTCGCTTCGCTCAGGCAGTGTGTACCGGGGCTCTTTTTGACCAGTGAGATTCCTTCCTTCTCCTAGAAGGTTACTGCGACCCGGACGATGGTTCATCCGGCCACACCCTTTTCCTGCATACAGGTTAGACATACACTTCCGACTTACTGCTTAAGTCGGATGAGATCTAGTTAGGCGAACGCCCCCAGGTCTGGATTACCCCGTGACTCGGCCTGCCTTGAGGTGACCCGGCCAGCATCTGCTTTGGCCTTGCCGAACCTCGGCTAACTCGGCCTTTATGCCCCGGCGTGACCCTACCCGGGGGTATCCCCCCAACATTAGTCCCCGAAGCTGGTGCGGTCTTTGCTGCCTTGGCCGCTAAGGCCACACCAGGTTCAATCTTGTGGCCCGGTCGTTATTGCCGAGTTACCTCTTTACCTCGGTTTGTATGGATTTACGTTCCCTTCGCACATTTCAAGTTGTCACTTGCCGGCCGGGTTACCACAGTTCCACCCGGGTCTTGCTTCCTTCTCTCATACGCTAACCCATGTGAACAGTAATCATTGTGTTGTCTTATTTTAAGGGACGGTACAGTAATCGCCGCAGTAACCGTCAGTCATCACTGTGCGCGGGTCACGTCACGCCTGCCCCCTCGTTTACCGCATCAGTGCGTCATGTCCCAGGATTCTTTCCGTCCTGAGGCCTTCCGTGTGGCTCCTTACTGATTGGTCCAGACGGGTAATACACGGCCACAGCGTGTGGTCCGTCCACAGGGTGCGATCCCACTCGCCGCTTACGTGGGGGTTAAATAGTGGAGGCGTCTGTTCCTTAGGATTTTTCCCCTCCGCACGCCCCAGCCTGCTGCTATTCTCCTTCGTCTTCCTCGCGACTGCGCCGCCGCCAGTACTGCCAAAAAAACACTGTCGCCGCCGCGCTTCTCCGTTTCACCTCTACGTCTCCATCACTGTGACGTCAATCTCTCGCTACGGGTCCTCGCCAATCCAAGCCGCTGTCCCCCACCGCCTCCAGCGCCAGCGAGGGCTTGGAGGAGCAGATGACTGAAGAAGAGCTCGCCATTGCCGAGCAAGACATGGAGGAGGACGCCGCCGATGGGGACCGCGGCGCATGGGCCGGCTCCTGGGTCTGCCAGGATGATCTGGATTGCCTCTACTGGACCAGACGCCTCCCTGCCGGCGTCGCCACTCGCCTCGCCTCCGCCGAGCTAGCTCCTTCGCCCAACCCTGGGGAGTTCGTTGTGTTCCTGTCTCATTTTCAGCGGGGCTTCGGACTCCCGGTGAGTGACTTCTTCCACGATTGGCTCAGCACCTACCATCTCTAGCCGCACCATCTTCCGGCCAATGCCATTTCTTCCCTCTCTGCTTTTGCCTCTACGATTGAGGGCTACACCGGATTATGGCCCACAAAGGAGCTATGGATCCGGTTTTTCGCCCTTCGTCGCAACGTTATCCCCGACATTCACGCTGACCCGGAGGACAAGCAGCTCACGCAGTTCGGAGCAGCCTCCATCTCACCCCGGAGGTTTTCTGTTTTCCCTCGGGTCACAGGGCTAGAATCCTGCAAAGGTTGGGCCCGGACGTTCTTTTATGTCCGGAACACAGGCACCAAAGATTTGATCCGGTTGCTTCCCTATACCCCGGGTCCGCCGAACCCGGATCTGTGGGACGCCGTTCCGAAGAAACCTATGGCCCTGGCCAACCAAGTGAGCAAGAGGTTCGCGGAGCTGAAGGAGCTCGGGTTGCGCAACGAGGATGCGATGATCACTTTCATGCGCAACCGAATCTCCCCTCTCCAGAAGCGCACCCACAAGGTGTGCCATATGAGCTACGGCCGCGATCCCAACCGGACTTCATCTTTCGAGCTGAACAACACTGAGATCTTCCGCCGGGTTAAGGCTCTTTTCACCACTTAGAAGGATTTCTCCCCTGATTGGACTTGGGGGATTGAGCACTTCTGCCGTGATCGGCTTCCTCCCATGGTGAGTTTCATGTAGCAAACTTACCCCGGACCAGTTACTTGTCTATTATTGTTGCATTTCTGATTCGTCTGTTTATTCTTTTCCTCAGCCATTCCTTCAGCAAACGCTCGAGGACGGCACTGATCCGACCCTTAAGTGGGCACCGGACCAGGAGACTTCGGACATGGAGGAGCCGTACCAAGAGATGTTTCTCCCCATGACTGACGCCACGAAACGACCCACGGGTAACTTCTCTTCTGCCAGAGATTGGCCCGATGATGAAGATTACTCGGATATCGAGATAATTGAACCGTTTGAGGCTGTCCCCCTTTCTTTTGCTTTTCTGCCATCAGCTCACGCCGGTGGCCATATCCACGAGGATCCTCCTCTCGCCACGGGCGAGCCAGTTCCCGTGGCACCGAAGAAAAAGCGCGCGGCCTCCTCAAGCTCTTCCTCCGGACCTTCCGAGCCCGCTAAAAGGCGAAAGAAGGCCCCAGTACGAAGGGCTCAGAAACCCAGAGCAGCCGAAACCTCGGACGTGTAAGTCCTTCCTTCTTCTGTAACTCGTTCTTCCTTACCTCGTCGTAACTTTCCTTCTAACGTTACCTGATCTCGCAGGGCTCCGGTGGAGGTCCCTCAGAGTGGGTCCAGTATCTCATCGCCTCTCCGGGCCAGCCCCTCGCCTCGTCACGACGACGAGCCACGTCCGCTGAGCCCCATTCCGGAAAGCTCTGCGGCCGCTCCAGATCAACCTGGGGCGGGGGAGACTGGCCCAACCAGAACAACGACAGCCACTACCTCGGCGACGCCACAACTAGAAGCCTCCAAAGCTACTTCGACTCCAGCATCTGTTCCGGTACCAGCAGCCAAAACAGCACCAACTCCAGCCTCGTCAGCAGCACCAACCCCGGCAGCGAAAACATCAGCGCCGGCACCAAGTCCAGCAACGAAAGTAGCAGCGCCCAGTTTCTCTGCATCTTCTGAGTCCTCCCAACCTCGGACGGGGAAAACCGCTGCTACGGCTTCTTCTTCCCAGCAAGCCAAGGGTAAGAAGACTCAAGATGTTACCAAGCCCAGCACTGCCGAGCCTAGGCAACGTACCTTTGAGTCCATGCTCCCCAAGAAAACACCAGCGGCAAAGGACGCGCCTGCCGAGCCAACTGAGTCTCAGCAGTTGGTTCTGCATACCAGCCCGGCCCTTGCCTTGGTGGAGAGGAAAGAAGCACACGCTAAGGGTTTGGTGACGCCACATATGCCCTCAGGCGAACGGTACCCCCCCAAACTTGATGGAGTTCGTCATGAACTGGAACAAGGCCGAGGTAATCCAGGAGTCTGATCAAGTGAATACCGCCGCCAAGGCCCTTAACCTCGCTGGACGGATGATGGAGGTACGCCGTTTCTCCTTCGTAAATTGTAGATGATAACCATTAGTCCCCGAGCCTCCGGGGGAGTAACTTGTTACTCGGCCGGATGCTCTTTTATAGAACTAACGTAGCTCCATAATAACTTCGAACATGCACACACCTAGAGCCGGGTTAAGTTCCAATTGGCCCGGATTTTAGTACACCGAATATGCACACACCTAGAGCCGGGTTAAGTTCCACTTGGCCCGGATTTTAGTACACTTCGAATATGCACACACCTAGAGCCGGGTTAAGTTCCACTTGGCCCGGATTTTAGTACACTTCGAACATGCACACACCTAGAGCCGGGTTAAGTTCCTCTTGGCCCGGATTTTAGTACACTTCGAATATGCACACACCTAGAGCCGGGTTAAGTTCCACTTGGCCCGGATCTTAGTACATTTCGAACATGCACACACCTAGAGCCGGGTTAAGTTCCACTTGGCCCGGATTTTAGTACACTTCGAACATGCACACACCTGACTAAAGTTTCTGTATCCTCTTCAGGTGACCACCAATCGCCGAAGTGCCGAATTCCAGCGCTTGTTGGATACATATAAAAATCTTCGCATGAAACAGGCTGCACTCATCCCTGAGTATGAGAAAAGGGGTAAATTTCTTTCTTACTCCCTTCCTCATTTTGCTTCCACTTCACTTGCCGAATGAATCTGATTGTTCGGTTCCCGCAGCTGGGGTGGAAGCTGAAAACAAAATCATGCGAAAGAACTTGGAGCAGATCAAGGGTACGTCCTTCTTATCTGTTCCTACTGTGCTTCTCATCCTTTTACCTCCTTGGCTCGGCAAATATTCATAACTCGGCTCTGCCGGGCCAACACACGGTTTCAGCATTGCTTGAAGAAAGTGTGCATGTGCCTGACATGATGCTGCATTTTCTCGAACAAGCAGGACAGCATCAAGCCGAGCTGAAGAAAAAGGATGCTGAGCTCGTCCTCCTCCGGACCAAAGATGATGACATAGCCAAGCTCAAAGCTGAAATGGCTAAAATGAAGGCGCAGCACCAAGTCAAGCTGAAAAGGATTGGCCAGGACTTCACCGAGGAACGCGAGCGCCTCCAACTCCAAAGTGCTAAGGATTGCGAACTCCTCCAGGAAGCCGAGGTCAAACTTGGGTCGGCAAATGCTGAGCTCGAGCAGCTTCGGAAAAGGCGTGATGCTTGCATCAAGGAGCTGACCCGGATTTACAGTCATATCTCCCGTAACTTCTCTTCCTTTGTCCACCTTATTTCTCCGGGTTACGTCTTATGTCTTATTTTCTCAACTTTGTCCTTTGCCTTGTCTCCCAGGCCACTTTCCAGAGGGTACGGCCATTGCACGTGCTGCTGTTGCTAATTTCCGCCGAGAGAGAGGTACTCCGGTCGCTGCTGAGGGTGAGTCCATTCCCTATGACACGGAGGACCTGTTGGTCAGCCTGTCATCCCGCGTGGAAATTATCAAGAACTACGGCCGGGACCTCCTCGATGTTTCAGTCCGGATCTTCCACACCTTCTGGCCCGCCGATGACGCTCCGGAGAGAATCACGCATCTCGCTGAAAAGCTTTCAGAAGTTGAGACCCAGCTCGACCTCTAGCGAGAATCTGCTGGCCGTGCTGCTGCCAATACCGTCCTTCACCACGTTTTGACGTGGTACGAAAAGATAGACCTCAGCCTCCTCACACGGCTATGCACCGGGTCCAAATGGACAGATGATCCGGAGTGGGTAGCTCGGGCCAGGCTTGCGCCCACAGCCTCATTGAATATGCCCCCATTCATGAATGGACTGAGGGTCCGAGCTTCCTGGAAGCCGCAGGCGAAGATGACTCGGGTGAATCGGAGGAGGACACAGCCTCGGATATCGAAGAGGGCGATGATGATGCCGAACTCCGTCCTGCTGCTCCTAAGTAAAAACACTTGAAAATTCATGAGATCCCCGGTAAGCCGGGTGGAATTGTATTCCAAATACATGCGATATTTTGCTACTGAGTACTTATGCTGGATTAACGTGGGCATAGTCCCCAAGTTTCTTTTTCTTGTTCATTCAATCTTTTGGCTCGGGTCGTGTCTACCTTGATTCGGTTTTACAACTTACGAATCCGAGCCTAAAAAATTGTCTTAACAATACTGGGAAACTTTTAGACTTAGCTCGAAAAAAAATACGGGATTAGTCCGGAAAATAAACGTCGGCTCGAATAAATTCTTTTCCTTAGTCGTTTTTCATGTGCTACGCAATTCCAAACTTGTTCTCTTGCTTGCCATGAAGCCAATTCTTATTGGACAGCAGCAAGTCGAAGAGTTGGGTTTTTGGTGCTCACACACTACTAATCCGAGCTAAGTGGAATAACCTCTTCCAGCCGATGCACAAATAACAAAAGACAACAAATATTATTAAGGCAGTCCCCGAGTTACTGCTCGAGGTGCCAACATTTTATTGATAAATTCATTGCCGACGTACATACCGACATATGAGATAACCCAGATACATACACTTCTCTGCTAAGTGTAGAAAGGACGAAGGAGAGCTACATTCCATGGACGTTTAGATTCCTCGCCGGACATGTCCGCCTTGTTCTTTTCCTGTGGCTTTTGCATCTATAAGATAATAAGAATCATTGTGCAATGATTTGCTCACGATGAACGGCCCTTCCCATGGGGGGGATAGTTTATGCATTCCAGTAGTACGCTGTACCAACCAGAGCACCAGATCGCCTTCCCGGAAGACCCGGGGGCACACTTTCCGGCTATGATAGCGTCGGAGATTTTGCTGATATATGGTGGATCTGGACAATGCCAGTTCTCTCGCTTCTTCCAGCAGATCAACATCATTTTGCCGGGCTTCTTGCACTTCGGCTTCTGTGTATTGGGTGACTCTAGGCGAATCATGCTCTATGTCGGCTGGTAATACAGCTTCTGCCCCATATACCAGAAAAAACGGCGTATAGCCTGTTGATCGATTCGGAGTTGTTCTTAAACTCCACAGTACCGCTGGTAGTTCTTCTATCCAGCACCCCGCTGATCTTTGCAGCGGCTCAATGAGCCGGGATTTTATCCCGGATAATACTAATCCGTTGGATCTTTCCACTTGCCCGTTCGATGCGGGGTGGGCTACCGAAGCTACGTCAAGTCGGATCCTCTTATCCCGGCAGAAACGAGCAAATGCTCCTTCCGCAAAATTTGTGCCATTATCAGTTATGATACTGTGTGGGTAACCGTACCTCAAGATGATATCTTTGAGGAACGTTACGGCCGTAGCTCCATCACATTTTCTTATAGGCTTTACCTCGATCCACTTTGTAAACTTGTCCACCATCACCAAAATGTGAGTCATGTTTCCTCTTGCTGGTTTGAACAGGCCCACCATATCCAGGCACCATACGGCAAATGGCCAAGTGATTGGGATGGTCTTGAGTTCCGACATTGGCATATGCGTCTTTGTGGCGTACCTCTGAAAACCATTACATTTTCTCACCAGATCTTCTGCTTGTTCTAAGGCGTTTGGCCAGTAGAATCCGTGTCGAAAAGCTTTCGCTACCAAGGCTCGGGATGAGGCGTGATGCCCGCACTCCCCCTGATGTATATCTCGGATGATTTCAAGCCCTTCGTCCGGGTCAACACATCGCTGGAGGACATTGGTCACACTTATTTTGTATAACTCGGAATTGATGATCGTGTAAGCCTTTGCCCTCATCTGTGTTTGCCTGGACAATACCTCCTCAGTGGGTAACGTTCCATCTTTCAGGAATTGAAATATAGGTAGTGCCCAAGCCGGTATTTGCCGCACGGGGAAGACGTCCTCGTCTATCTCCATATGATCCACCGGCATAACTTCAACCGGACTAAGCTGAGCAGTCCCCGGGTTTTGCGGAGCAGTCTCCGAGTTTCCCGAATCAGTCCCCGGGTTTTGCGCACCACTCCCCTTGTCAATGTCCATGGGCGCTGCTCCGGACTCTGTGTCCTCCGGGACGTAGATGGACTCAGATTCCAGGGATGGCCTGATGGATGGCTTCTTGAGGTGCTCTAATGCTACACCCGGGGGAATTGCTTGTCTGGTTGACTCGAGCTTCGACAGCATGTCGGCAGCCTCATTTTCCACCCGGGGTATGTGATGAAATTCGCATCCCTCAAAGTAACCAGAAATCTTTTGCACGTGGAATCTGTATAGTGCCATGTTTGGATCAAGAGAGTCCCATACTCCGGACACTTGCTGCACCACTAAATCCGAGTTGCCAAAGCATACAATCCGACGTATACCAATTTCCTTTGCTACCTTGAGCCCATGGACAAGTGCTTCATACTCAGCGACATTATTTGATGCGGTGAAGTGGATCTGCAGCACGTATTTCAGCTGGTCCTTCTTTGGCGACGTGAGCACGACTCCGGCACCTAGCCCGGTTTTGGTTTTTGATCCGTCAAAGTGCATCCGCCAATAGTTCGGATCTGGAAGTGGTGGTTCGTACTGTACCTCGGCCCAGTCCACGAAAAAGTCCGCCATAGCCTGAGACTTTACGGCTTCTCTCCGGTCATACTGCGGGGCGTAAGGAGCTAGCTCAATTGCCCATTTTGCAATTCTGCCACTTGCATCCTTGTTACTCATTATCTCGGATATAGGGGCCTCACATATGACCCGGATGGGATGCTCTTCAAAGTAATGCTTCAATTTCTTGGCGGCCATGTACACGCCATACGCCACTTTTTGATAGTGTGGGTAGTTCTGCTTTGAGGTTGACAACACTTCACTCAAATAATACACCGGCCTTTGCACTGACTTTCCTTCCTCATCACGCTCCACCACTATCACTTCACTTACAACTCGGTTGGTTGCGGCTATATAGAGCAACATTGGCTCTTTTGATAGTGTGGAGGCTAGCACTGGCGCCGTGGCTAACATTTTCTTTAGGTGGGTAAATGCCTCATCCGCCTGCGATGTCCAAATGAACTTATCTGACTTTTTCATGAGTTGATAGAGAGGCAATGTCTTTTCTCCTAACCGACATACAAACCGACTTAACGAGGCTAGGTAACCTGTAAACTCCTGGACATCGTTAAGACACTTCGGCAGCTCCATTCATTCGATGGCTCGGATCTTGGTTGGATTAACTTCGATACCTCGGCTAGAGACCAGAAAGCCGAGCAATTTTCCAGCCGGGACACCGAAGGTGCATTTTTCCGGATTAAGTTTCATCCGGAACCTCCTTAGGTTTGCGAATGTTTGCCTGATATCGTCAAGGAGCGTTTTGCTTTCCTTGGTCTTGATAACCACATCATCCACGTATACCTGTACATTTCGACCTATTTGGTCATGCAAACATTTTTGCATACATCTCTGGTATGTTGCACCTGCATTACGTAAACCAAATGGCATGGTGCGATAGCAATAAGCCCCGTACGGGGTAATAAACGCAGTCTTTATTTGATCATCCGCATTCAAAGGTATCTGGTGGAAACCGGAGTAAGCATCGATGAATGACAACAGTTCACATCCCAGAGTTGAGTCTATGACCTGATCTATTCTTGGCAGCGGAAATGGATCTTTCGGACACGCCTTGTTCAGGTTCGTGTAGTCGATACACATGCGCCAAACCACTGCCACGTTCGGATCATCCTTCTTCTTTTCCACCAGCACCGGATTAGACAACCAATCCAGGTAAAGAACTTCCATGATAAATCCTGCAGCTAGCAACCGAGCTATCTCATCCCCAATGACTTTTCTCCTATCTTCGGCGAAGCGGCGGAGAGGTTGCTTCACCGGCTTAGCTCCGGGTCTCACATTTAAAGAGTGCTCGGCCAACTCCCTCAGAACACCTTGCAAGTCCTGTGTGGACCAAGCAAAAATGTCCCGATTCTCACGGAGGAAGCTGACGAGCTCGCTTTCCTATTTATCACTTAGCCCGGCACCAATTGTTACGGTGCGCTCTGGGGACATGTCATCAACAGGGACCTTCTTGGTATCTTTCGTGGCCTCGAAGGAGACAGTTCCATGCGGGTTACTCAGCGCCGGCATACACTGTTGCGCGGACTGAGCCAACGCTGCCACCTCTTGAATTTTCCTTTTTTCCTGCGCGATCACAAGTGACTCGGCTAAGTTTGATCCGGCCGACGCACACTCCATGGAACGTCGGAAGTCCCCAGCAATCGTAATTACTCCGTTTGGTCCGGGCAATTTCATTTTCAAATAGCTTATATGACAACTTGTCATGAACTTGTTCAGCGCTGGCCTTCTGAGCAACGCGTGATACGCGCTTTCCAAGTTCACTACTTCGAACTCCAGATTTTCAGTTCGGCAATTGTCCCTTGTGCCGAACAAGACGTCGACCCGGACCTTGCCTATGGGCTCGCAAGAGATGCCGGGCATAATGCCATGGAAAGTTGTCCTCGTGGCCTGGAGCATGTTCTCCGAGATACCCAACTTGCGCATTGTGTCCGCGTACATGATGTTTATGCTACTGCCGTTGTCGATCAGTACCTTTGAGAATCTCACGTTAATGTTAGGCCCAATGAATGTAGGATCTAGCACCAACGCATATGAACCAGGGCTTGGCATGAGCTTGGGATGATCCCTAATGCTCCAAGTGATTTCCGGATCAGACCAAGGCATGTACCTCGTCACCGCCGGCATTACCGCATTCACCTCCATATGTCTACGCCGCAAGCTTTTTCTATCAGTTTCTTCTGTGGTAATACACAGTAGCTCTGGTGATGCTCCCTGTACTCGTTTCTCCCCTCATTTCCGGGGTACCTCTGATCCGGCTGCTGCTGATTTTCTACTTGATGCACTGCATCCCTTCTTTCATTGTTATCATACCTCGGCGGAGGGGGAGGTAACATTAGTTGTTGCGTGTTTGCTCCGGAGAGCAATTGCTGCTGGGGTAATTCTTGCCGAGGCTGATCGTTCCGGGGTGCCTGAGCATTCCCCGAACCACCTTGCTCGATCTTGTGCATCCACTCGCATTGCCTCGTCGTATGACCCGCTGGGTTGTTCGGATTTGGCGTGTGAAATTTACACGGCTGGTCCAACATTGACTCGTAAGTATACCTCGGACAGTCTTTCCTTTCTTGTCGTTGCTTCTTTTGCTCCGGTGTCCAAGCTTTCTTCCCATCGTTCCTTGCGGTCCACTGACCTCCAGTTTTCTGGCGCTGACTACCCCCTGCTCTGGGTTGATCTTGACTCACGGCCGCTACTTGGTGCGAACCGTACCTATGGTCCGGTCGATCATCTCTCCTTTTTCCTCTGTAATCATTTCTCCGGGACGATCCGGATCCATCCCTCTGGTAGTACTCATCGCTTGACTCGTTTGAGGCGAGCTTCGGTTGGGTCGGGTCACCCAATGCATACGAATCTGCGATCTGGATCATCTCTGACAATGTTGCCGGCATTTTCCGTTGCAACTTCATCCATAACTCGCTTCCATACCCGCACCCCTGTGCAAACCATGCTATGGCATGTGATTCTATCACGCCCTCACACGAATTTCTCACGGTACACCACCGGGTCAAGAACTTCCGGTCCGTCTCATTGGGTCGCTGTTTGCACATAGCTAGGGTTTGTGGCCTATTTGGCCTTTGATACGTACTCGAAAAATTGCTGATGAACATTTCCTCAAAATCAATCCAGCAGTTGATGCTTCCTGGTGGCAAGTTGTTCAACCACACCCTTGCTGGGCCTTCCAACATCTGGGATACATATCGTACGGCCCATCTCAGGTTGCCTGTGGCAATTTTCACAGCAGTAGCATAATTTATCAGCCAATCCTCTGGCTTGGTACTACCGTCATAGGTCTTGGTCCCCCTGGGCAATTGAAAGTTCGGGACTGGTGGCTCTTTCATGATCCGGGGTCCAAAACATGCTGGACCCGGTGGACCCTGACATTCTATCTGTTCCGACCTATATAGTCGATCCAGTTTCAACCTTGCATCGTCCGGCATCAAATCCCTGCTTCTCAGTCTCGAACCTATCACATGATAGTCCGGTCTCAGATATCCCGCATTTGCCATCTCCGAATCACCGTCGTTATACCGGTTTCGTTCCTGCGGCGCACCTTTCTGTTGCATACCTCGGCCGACACTGTGCTCTTGCCTCGGCATGTTCCGCTGCTGCCGTTGTCTTGCCCCTGCTGAGTTTTGCTGCCCGGCATTGCCGTTGACAACGTTCCTCTGACCGGCATTGCCTTGGACACGGTTACCTCGGCCAGCTTCGCCTCGGCTCACACTCCGTCGATCATCATTTTTCTGCGCTTCTTTTTCTTTCCCTGCCTGTGTCAGGTCATACGGGACAATCTGTTTGTTCCGTCTGGCTGAGGTTACCACCTCCTCTCTCCTTGGATCGCCATGAGGGGACGACGCAGCTCCAGCGGATTTCTCCGGGTTATCCATCGCTGAATGGATGATCTTGGAGGCCCGAGCTCTCTCCGGGTTCGCCCTGAGCAGTTCCTCGTTTTGCCTGTTCGCAATCCGAACTAGCTCGTTAACCCGGTTTTGCTGCCTTTGCCGGGCTTCACCCGTCAGTCCCTCTAATTCAGATGCAGCCGCATCCGCCGCTCTGAGGTTCTTGGCCAGTGTACTATACCTCGGCAGCCCCACGGAAAAACATTTCCTGATTCCTCGATTTCGACATCACCTTCTCTGTTCATTTCGCTCATGAGATTCCTCCCTTTAACTTTTACAGCATCAACTTTGTTCGCCTTTGCATACTCACGCAGCGTCATGTTCAACGACCGCTGGGCCTCGGCTATTTTCTTTGCGCCCTCAAGTATTTTCTGCTGAGTTTCTTCCAGCTCGGCCTGTGCGCGAGCCGGATCTATCGCTGCTACTACAGGGTTTGCCAGGCTATCTATTGCCTCTCTCAGCACGTTCTCCGGCCTCTCTAGCGGAGGACCCCTACCTTTCCTTGGTGCCTTGGGTGTCACCTCCGGATCTGGCACCGGATCCTTGTTCGTAGCCTCTCCCGGCACTGTCATCATTACCTCCGCACGGTCCGGGGAACGAGCGGTACGTCCCCCGCGAGCCGCAGTGAGGGGCGGTTCGCCTGCTTCGACAACGTGGCGCGGATGAACGCCTGACACGTCCACCACGACGTAGACCTTGTGTGTGCCGAGCTTGAGGAAAACGCCGTTGCGCGGGAGAGGGCGTGTGCCGAAGCAGCCTGCGTTGTCGCTGACGAAGTCCCGCGCTTCAAAGCGTTGGACGAGCCCGGAGACGATGCGCTCTCCAGTGACGATGAAGTTTCCCGTCCGGATCTTGACCCCTGCTAGCGCCGCTAGCCCCACGGTGGGTGCCAACTGTCGTGGTGGTGTCACGGCAGATGCCATGTATAGGCTAAAGGTGGGGACTAATACATGCTAGGGGAATCCAGGGAGGGATAGTGAAGTGATTCTCCACACAAGAGCTTGTATTGATTTGCTTCCAAGGTTACAAGTGCTCCTAGAGCTGTATTGGCGAGAGGAGGAAGAAAGAGCTCTCTTACTCTCACCCGCAGATCACACCTAAAACCCTAGCCCAAAACTGAATCGTAGAGAAAATCAACCCCCCCCCTACAGAAGCCCTAGCCCCCCTTTTATAGAGGAGGCTCGGTTCCTCCCTAGGGCATACGTGGAGGCATATTCCTAAGAATATGCCTCCTCCCAAAGTGGCATACCGATCGGGGTGATTTTTCCCCCTCGTCAGCTATGCTTTAGCTACATGAGCCACGCCCCGCCCCTCGTCAGCTACGCTTTAGCTCGTCAGCTGACACGGGCGTCGTCACGCTTGTCGGCCACGCCCCGGTGGTCCAGTCCTTGCTCGCTTCGCTCAGGCAGTGCGTACCGGGGCTCCTTTTGACCAGCGAGATTCCTTCCTTCTCCTAGAAGGTTACTGCGACCCGGACGATGATTCATCCGGCCACACCCTTTTCCTGCATACAGGTTAGACATACACTTCCTACTTACTGCTTAAGTCGGATGAGATCTAGTTAGGCGAACGCCCCCAGGTCCGGATTACCCCGTGACTCGGCCTGCCTTGAGGTGACCTGGCCAGCATCTACTTTGGCCTTGCCGAACCTCGGCTAACTCAGCCTTTATGCCCCGGCGTGACCCTACCCGGGGGTATCCCCCCAACAGAGAGCATGTGGAAATAGAAGTGGATCCATCCCAACCCACATGAGCTAGAGATAAGCCAAATAAGATGCAAAGCTCACATATAGTTGGATGGTGGAATTATGGGGTGGTGACAAAGAAAGGTGGTGGAGTTAATAAAAGATATGCCCCCAACTCAACTTGGGCATCAAGCATTTATCAAGAACCAACTACAATATATCAAGAGGCAAATACAGTTAATAATGCATATGAGATAAGAACCAAATGAAAAAGGGTTTTATATGATGCTCAAATGCAAGGTGGCATGATGACATGAGCATGACATAAATATGATGCAACAATTATATGTAGGAAGTAGCATTTTATTATTAGACCATGTAGCATTACAGATGTTAGACAAATGGGATGCTACAACTCTCCCCCACTAAACAGGAATCTCGCCCTGAGATTCTAGGAAGAAAAAGAAGACACGAAGAGGATAGGATACTTGGCACGGAGCTCGTCCTCGCGTTCCCAAGTGGCTTCATCAACGGAATGGTGCGACCACTGCACCTTGCAGAACTTGATGGACTTGTTGCGAGTCCTTCTTTCTGCGACTTCTAGGATTTTTATGGGGTGTTGTTGATAAGACAGATCTTCTTGGAGATTGATGAGTTCATGGTCCATGGTCCTGCCGGGATCCTTGAAGCACTTCTTGAGTTGAGAGATATGGAAAACATCATGGACCTTGAGTTTTTCAGGGAGCTCAAGAGCATAAGCGACTTCTCCTCTTCTTCCACGAACTTTGAAAGGACCTGTATCTAGGAGCCAGCTTTCCTTTGATACCAAAACGGTGCGTGCCTCTCATGGGAGTGACACGAAGGTAAACGAGATCACCAGGGACATACTCCATGTCCGTGTGCTTTCTATCATAGTTGCTCTTCTGGCGACTTTGAGCAACCTTCAGGTTTTCAAGAATGATGTGAACCTTCTCCTCCGCTTGAGTTACAATGTCGGGGCCAAACAATGTTCTTTCACCTGCGCCCAACCAACCAATCGGAGTTCTGCATTTGCGACCATAGAGAACCTCAAATGGTGCCATCTTTAGACTTTTCTGGAAGCTGTTGTTGTAAGAGAATTCAGCATAAGGAAGGCATTCTTCCCACTTCATGCCGAAAGAGATGACGCAAGCATGGAGCATATCTTCCAGAATCTGATTGATCCTTTCAACTTGTCCTTGCGACTAAGGGTGGTAAGCTGTGTTGAAGTTCAATTTTGTTCCCAAAGCATTTTGGAAACTTCCCCAGAACTTGGAAGTGAAGATGCTTCCACGGTCTGAACTGATCTCAAGGGGAACCCCATATAGAGAGACAATTCTATTGATATAGAGCTCCGCCAACTGAATTGCAGAAATTGTTTCCTTGACGGGAAAGAAGTGAGCCACTTTAGAAAGCCTGTCGATGACAACAAAGATTGCATTGTTGCCCTTTTGCGACCTTGCAAAACCAGTTATGAAGTCCATCTCTACTTTCTCCCATTTCCATTCCGGAGGCTTCAATGGCTGTAGAAGACTGGAAGGTTTCTGATGGATAGCTTTAACTCTGCGGCAGACATCGCACTCGGAGATATACTTGGCACAACATTGTTTCAACCCAGGCCACCAATATTGTGTTTTCAAGTCCATGTACATCTTAGTGCTGCCAGGGTGGATAGAAAGAACAGAATCATGCGCCTCCTTAAGAACTTCCTCTCTCAAACCCGAGTCGTTCGGAACGAACATCTGGTGTTCAAAGAATAGAGCTCCTTGATCATCGACGTGGAAGGACTCATACCTTGGCAACTGAATGTTGGAGATGATGTTTTTGGCATAAGCATCACCTCGCTGACTAGCACGAATCTGTTCTTCCAAGAGAGGGGTTGCCAGAAGATTCAGAAGATACCCTTGATCCACAATTTCAAGGTTGAGTTGGCGGAATTCCTCGCACAAGAGAGGCTGTTGTTCTTCCACCATGAGGTTGTTGACATAAGCTTTTCGGCTGAGAGCATCGGCCATGACATTAGCTTTGCCAGGAGTGTAGTTGATTGTCAGGTGGAAATCATTAATTGCTTCAATCCACCTCCTCTGACGAAGGTTGAGATCTGGTTGTGTGATGATATACTTCAGACTCTTGTGATCAGAAAAGATCTCACAACAGTTGCCAAGAAAGTAGTGCCTCCATACTTTCAAAGCAAAGACAACTGCTGCGAGTTCGAGGTCATGTGTAGGATAGTTGATCTCATGCGTCTTCAACTGTCGAGAGGCATAAGCAACAACTTGTTTTTCTTGCATAAGGACCGCACCCAATCCTTGCAAGGAGGCGTCACAAAATATCTGGAAAGGCTTTGATGTATCTAGAGGAATCAAGACTGGTGTGGAAGTGAGCTTCTCTTTGAGGGTTTCAAAGCTTGCTTGACATGCAGGAGACCAAAGGTATTTCTTGCCTTTCTTGAGGAGATCGGTAAGAGGCTTCGCAATCTTCGAGAAGTTCTGAACGAAGCGACAACAGTAACTAGCCAAACCAAGGAAACTCCGGACTTCTTTGACATTTTTGGGTGGAAGCCAGTCAACAATTGTCCGAAAAGTTTCTGGGTTGACGGCAATGCCCTTGGCAGAGATGACGTGACCAAGGTAGGTGACTTCAAGCAGCCAGAACTCACACTTGGAGAACTTTGCATACAGGCGGTTCTCACGAAGCTTGTTTAAGACACACCGAAGGTGTTCTTCATGTTCTTCCTTTGACTTAGAATAGACTAGAATGTCATCCAGATAGACCACAACAAACTTATCAAGATACTCCATGAAAACCAAGGTCATAAGCCTCGAGAAGGTGGCAGGTGCATTGGTGAGACCGAAAGACATGACCGTGTACTCATACAGGCCATAGCGGGTGGTGAAAGATGTTTTTGGGAACATCTTCCTTGCGAATCTTGATTTGATGATATCCACTTCTCAAGTCAAGCTTAGAGAAAACCACAGCTCCAGCTAGCTGATCGAAGAGATCATTAATCCGCGGAAGGGGATATTTATTCTTGATAGTTTTAGCATTGAGAGCCCGATAGTCAACACAAAGTCTATCAGTCTTGTCTCGCTTCTTCACAAAGATGGTTGGGCTACCCCAAGAAGAAGTACTGTGCTGAATGAAACCCAACTTCTCTAGTTCATCAAGCTGACGTTTGAGTTCAGCCAATTCAGCAGGACCCATTTTATAAGGCCGCTTGGAGATAGGAGCGGTACCAGGTTCAAGCTCAATCACAAACTCGACCTTTCGATCCGGAGGCATACCTAGCAACTCTTCAGGAAAAACATCTGGGAACTCACAGACCACCAGAACACTCTAAATAGCTTCCATAGCATCATCATTCAGAGCCGCCAAAGAGAAAAGCTGAATTGTAGGAGTCAGACTTGGGGAATAGACTATATGGCCTTCAGGAATTTTCAGAGAAACCGAGCATTCCGCACAATCAATCACAGCTGCATTTGCTGTTAACCAATCCATGCCCAAGATAACATCAATGTCAGAATTGCCCAGAATAATTAAGGAAGCCGGGAACGAAGAACCACCAATCTCAATTTGATTGCCATGGCTGATTTTGGAAGATGCCATTGTTGCTCCAGGAGAAAGGACCATTAAACGTTTAGGGAGAGGATCCATTGCTAACTCATTCTCATTTGCAAACTTGTGAGAAACAAAAGAATGCGATGCACTAGAATCGAACAAAACTCGTGCAGGAACTGAGTTAACATGAAGCATACCCATCACAACTCCAGGTGCATGCTCCACTTGAGCGATGTTGACATAGTTGGCACGAGCAACAGTAGACCCGGGCTTGGTGTTGATGTTGAGAGCCCGAGGTGGAGGTGCACGAACCATAGAAGAACTTGCCGCAGGTCTTGGAGGTGGTGGAGGAAGAGCTTTGTTGTTCATGGGACAACTCCAGTGTTGATGCCTAGTGTTCCCACAGGTGTAACAAGCACCAGGTGGACGTGGAGCAGCGTAGCCAGGGACTCCGCCAGGCGCTCTAGGGTAGTTGTGGTTGTAGCCCCTAGGAGCCGCGGTGAAGGAGTTTGGTGGCCTTGCTGCGTAGCTTGGAGTTCTTGGTGGAACCGGGAGCGACGGTGGGGTGTTAGGAACCCACATGCGGCGCTTAGAAGGAGTTGTCATAGCTGAAGAGCTTGCTACGTCACGGCTGTGTTTCTTGGACTCCTCAAACACTTGCCTACTTGCTTCTTCCTGCAGAGCTGTATGTTGGAGTTCCAGAAAATACCCCGGCCTTGCATGAGTGATTGCATATTTGATAGATGCATTGAGCCCTTGCCTGAACCTCTTTTGCTTCTTCTTGTCATCAGAGATCTCATCGCCACCATACCGAGAAAGGTTCATGAAGTTTCTGATATAGGTATTGACATTGTCATTGCCCTGCTTGAGGTTGAGAAACACTTCCTTCATCCTTTCCATGACAATTTCTAACAGGTATTGCTCTTTGAAAGCCCCAGTGAACTGCTCCCAAGTAGGCTGAAAACCAGAGTGGTTTGCCTTGAGGTAATTCTCCCACCACAGTGTTGCGTCTCCCTTCAAAAGGTGAGTGGCACATTTTACCCATTCTTGATCTGGAACATCAGTAGTCATCAGCAACCTTGATATCTCACGTAGCCAATCATCAGCGTCTAGTGGCTGATCAGACACCTCAAAGTGGCTCGGGTTGAACTTCAGAAAGCTTTTGATGTCTCCTCGCTTGGGAGGTGGAGGTAGCGGAACAAACTCATTCCTCCTGACACTTTCTTCAAAACGTTGTTGGTTCTGGTGCATTATTCCCAAGGCATTAGCAATACTTGCCAACGTAGCCCCCAGTTCAGGTGGTATGTCCTCCTCAGAACGGCGTGGTGGTGCCATCCTGTGATTGATATAAAACTCAAGTCAGTACTATAATGGAGAATAATAATAATCCAAAATAGTACCAAAATGGAATTAACCAAGATTTAGAGGATACAATTTACTAAGATGATATTAAAATATCAACAAAGTTCAAAGCACCTAGAAGTTATTAAGCATATCGCACATGACTGAACAAGAAGTGTGGTACACAAGCTAACAAAGGAAAAAATCCGCAATTTTCGGCATTAAAATACCACTATATGCGCAAACCCACTTAACGAATCAAGATTAGTAACTCTACCAATTCAATATACAAGAGCGAATGATAAAAGTAGTGGTATGGTCGCGACTCCATCCCGCACTCAAATCATTACTCCGCACATGAATAAGCAAAACACATATCCCAACTTCCTTCTTTCCTAAGATGAACCTAAAGATTAGCAACTACAGAAACAAACACCCCAACAAGATAACGTCGGATAACAAAGAGTAAGACAGATCACACCGGTATACAACGAATCAGATAGATCGCGTCGGTTTACAAAAGCCTGTCGGTATGGAATGTACCAACAGTTGATAACCAAAAGGTAGATAGCGATAACAAGTTGGATGCAACAGATAGACAAGGAATTCATACACACACACACACAATCTATGGTACTACGGAACCCAGAACACGTGAATCCTAGTTTGACTTTTAGAAGAGGATTGAAAACGTTACACTTCCTTACCAGAAAAGGGTGGGTGGGTGGGTAAGAAGAAAAATGGAAGTAGTCCTACTCTCACGTTTTGTTTTTCCCTAGTATATATAGCTACCAAAAATATTTGCTAGACTGACAACGACCATTTGGCTGAGACCCTAAAGGGCGGGATGGCTCTGATACCAATTGTAACTACCTCAGACCCTACGCTCTAAGTTCAAGCCTGGATGAAACGGAAGTGGTTAAAATAGTACAGCGGGGGCCCAGGGGACCGCCCACATGTAGACCCGTCGGCCGTCCTAACCACTTCCAAGACATCGGGACAAGAGCGAGCGGCGTAGGCAACAGGCGAAAAGATCAAATACATACACAAGTGAGTATGTATGCAAGCTACCTTACAACAGTTCTCAAAGCCATTCCATCTAAAAGAAATAGAAATATAGCAACGCCATACGGCAAGATCCGAATATCCTAGATAGAGATAATAGTTTAGGATAGCTCCTCATACATCAAACATCAGAGTATCAGGCGGAAGCGGAAAACAAGATCCGAGTACGGATAAGAAGCAAATCGGCATAAGATGCCACATAAATAAACACATCCCACCCACAGATCTCGCGGATCCCCATCCCCGGAATCTCCACACCGAGTGATCGTTGCCAACATCATCTGTCTCCTCCACCTAGTATCCATCTTGCGAATACACATGTTCATCTGAATCAAACAATTTATCGTGTGAGACCCAAGGGGTACTCAGGAAGTCTTTATGCCTCTAAAGGGGACATATACCTAGGGTGACGCAATTGCAGCAGAAGACAATAACTAACAAGCCTATAGATACTCGCTAACCATCCGCCTAACCAATGATAGACGGATGTCCGTTATTTAGAAACAACAGTTATAACAGTATAAAGTAACAGATCCATCCTCCTTCTCGCTTACCAACAAGAAAGCGGACGAACAGCCCAACCGTTGGCAGTTTTATTAACCATTCCATGAGTATTGCACTATTTACTAGTCAGGTATTTAGTCAAGTTAAAAAACAGTACTTTAGTATGCTTGTCTATGATCGAGAAACTGTGCTCCAAGTCGTCCATAACCGCGGACACGGCTTTCAGAAAGATTTACCCTGCAGGGGTGCACGAATAGCAACACACACTCGATCAACCTCGGAAAAACCAAATCAAAACCCAACGAGGCATTCACGACAAAGCAATCACAGGATTCAGAAATATCTCAGGGGGCCACCCCATTAAGCTACCCGCAACGAAGTTGGCCGGCTCCGAGACGGACCCAAGGTTTGCGTCAATGGCTGTAAACGACTGGGAACCCGAAAGTGTGACTGGGCTTGTCGATACCGCGAAAACACTCCGCATCCAAAACAGTACAGGTGCTCCACGCACAATCTTAAATAAAACAGTAAAGCATGGCATAAGTACAGGATAGTAACAAAGCCCCAAACTACTTTGTGGCCCCAAGAAATAGAAATGAATCAAGCTCTGGCTCAGGGGGGTCCACGGCCTCCCGGATGTGGATAGTGCGAATAGTCAAGGAACAGGGATCAAGTACTTGGGGTCCTACGGGACACAAGTGAGCATGAAAAACCAAATAACAGATATTGCTCACCGGTGCCTCTTTCATTAGTTATCCCATTACTACTCAGGTTAAGTTGTTTAGGTACCTCGTTATCCATCAGACAATCACATACCCTACACATGTTGTTCTACGACTCGCATGGCTCAAACAACTCCTGTAGTAATGGCTCATGGGATGGAGGAACAAGCTTCAGTGGGGTTTAAAAGTAAAGGCTATGCAGTACTTGGGATTCAATTTAATGCAATCGCGACTCAATGATGCAAGAATAAGATTGAGGCAATAGGTACTATATGTATGCAAGCATGTGGTAGTGCTTGCCTGGCAGCTCAGTTGAAGCGAGAGACGGATCTGGGTAGTACTCCTAGGATTCCTGATATTTCCCCTGCTCGGCGTCTATTCGAAAGAATAACCAAACAAACAAGGGCAAACATAAATAAAGTGCATAAGCATCTAATTAAAATGTGACAAGCAAACTAGTATGCCATGATGAATGATGCACAATTTACCTGGCAATAATGTAGCATGGCATGGGTGAGGTGTGGGGTACAAGAATAAAGCATTTTATTAAGTTTTAGTCATGTTTTGCTCCCATAACACTTGCTGTCCACTTAATATTTATATGATGCATACTGCAATTCAGAACATGGAATGAATAAACAGAACGGGCTCGTCGCGCTAATCGATTTAGACATATTATTTGTCAAATTTGGAGTTGTAGATTTAAAGTTATTAATTAATTAAGAAAAGACATTTTTATTACATTTAAACAATTTCGAAAATTTAAATTAGTCAAACATTAATTTGGGTGGCAGATTTGAAATCCTCACATTTTTCTGATTCAAAAACATATATTATTTGTCAAATTTGGAATTACCATTTAAAAGTTATTAATCTCTGGATTTAAAATCATATTAAACATTTTCTGAAATTGTTTTTATAAAACAGAAAAACACAGATACTTTTTATACCGGGGCAGAGTTAGTCACTATAGCTGACAGGTGGGACCGAGCTGACCGGGGGGCTAGCTAGCCGGTGAGACTGACGGGCAGGGCCCACGCATGTGCGGACCCACACGCGGGCGCGCCAGCCGGGGCGTGCCACGCGGCAGATCTGAGGGAGTGCAGGTTGAGGGGTTAGGAACTCAGGTGCCTTTTTGTAAAATCGCCACAAGGGCTGATAGGTGGGTCCGGAAGGAGCGCGTGTTGAGGGACAAAAAGGTTTGGGGGTTAACTGCAAAAGTGCACCGCGGTACTGTTTTTCTTCTACGCGCGTTTCTGACGAAACTGACGGATGGCGCACTGCGCGGCGCGGCGGGGAATCGAACTGGCGATCGCTCGCTTGCGCTCAGAGGGGCAGAACCACTGCGGTGGCTAAGGGAAAGCTGGTAGGGAGCGGCTAGGCGGCTAGGTAAGGCTAGCGCGGCGCGTCGACGAGCAAACGCACGCGCGCCGCCAGCGCACAGAGACTGCTCGTCGAAACGGCCGGCGCGACCAGGATGCACATCGAGGGGGGAAGGTGTCCGGGAGGTAGGGTAGCTCACCGCGAGGTGGTCGGTGGGGTCAGATCGGCCGGGGAAGCAGCGGATCGGCGGCGTAGCAGGCCACCGGAGCTAGGGTTCTGTCGTCGGACGCGTCGGCGTACGGCGGCTACAGGCTCCTCCTCCTCGCTGCAGCGCACAGGGACAACGCCAGGGCTCCTGCGGTCTTCCCCGACACCTTGCACAACGCGCCCGCCGCCCTGTTTCGAGGAGATGGTGGTCGACATCGACGGTGGCCGGCGATGGAGAAGTGGTTGAAGGGGAAGGGATGGGGCCGCGGCGCAAGGCCAGGGAGGATCTGGGGCCTGCACGGTAGGGGGAAGGGAGTAGATAAGAACGAGGGGAGAGGGAGATGCCGTGGGTGGCTCGGGTGGAGAAAAGGTGGCTTCGGCCACCTTTTTCTTCTTCTCCCTCACGTGCTCGACGTGGGAAGGGCCAGTGCAGGGTGGCTGCGGCTGGGCCAACAGAGGGGAAGGAGAGGCTCGGGTGGGGCTGGTTGCAGCGAGAGAGAGGAGAGGGGAGGCTCGGGTAGGGTTAGGGTTTTGAGAAGGGGTAGATGGGGTGGTGCCTCGGCATGGGGCTGGTTAGGGTGGTGGAGTAGATGGGTTAGGGTTGGAGTAAGGTGGAGGGTTAGGGTTTAGCTAGGACAAGTAATTGGTGGGGTTAGGTTTTTAGAGAGAGGGGTGAGATTTTGTGGGCACATGGTAAGAAGAGAACAACCAAGATGGTGAGGGTTGAGAGAGAAGGGAGTAGAGCTCAACAAAAGAAAAGATTCATTCAAAAGCCAAGTAAAACCCAAAAGAATAGAATGGTGGTGATTATTGCATGGCCCATGCATATTTATTAAGTGCCATGTTTAATCTTGTGAAAACAAAATAAAATCTCATGGCCTTGATTCACATGCATTCCAAAAATATGGATCTAGGGCCAAACCAAAAGAATTAAAAGGATGTTCCATGTGGGGTAGATGGAGATGCTCAAATTTGAATATAATTTGGACATGCTAGTGTGTATATTCCACTAGGTGTATAATATCCTCAACAATATTCCAACATGAGCAACTATTCCAAAACAATCCATATGAAAGCTAAAAAAAGGGGTACCACTCACAAGGCATGCAAAGGTGGCTCCACATATCAATGATGTGAAAACAACATGATGCTAGTGTGAGAGCATGTGGAAATAGAAGTGGATCCATCCCAACCCACATGAGCTAGAGATAATCCAAATAAGATGCAAAGCTCACATATAGTTGGATGGTGGAATTATGGGGTGGTGACAAAGAAAGGTGGTGGAGTTAATAAAAGATATGCCCCCAACTCAACTTGGGCATCAAGCATTTATCAAGAACCAACTACAATATATCAAGAGGCAAATACAGTTAATAATGCATATGAGATAAGAACCAAATGAAAAAGGGTTTTATATGATGCTCAAATGCAAGGTGGCATGATGACATGAGCATGATATAAATATGATGCAACAATTATATGTAGGAAGTAGCATTTTATTATTAGACCATGTAGCATTACGGATGTTAGACAAATGGGATGCTACAGAGGTGTTGGCAACTGCTTTACCATCCTTCTTTGGCTTGTTGCCCTTGCCCTTTGTCCCCGACCTTTTAAAGTTAATGGTCTTATTGACCATTAACACCGTGTTCTCTTTCTTGATTTCTACCTCAGTAGTTTTGAGCATGGCGAACACTTCAGCAAGGGTCTTAGTCATCCCTTGCATGTTGTATTTCATCACAAAACTCTTATAGCTAGGGGACAGCGAGTGCAGCACCCTATCTATAGCGAGCTCCTCCGGGATTTTGCAATCCAGGGTGTTTAAGCGCTTAACATAGCCAGACATTTTGACCACGTGCTCACTAATGCTGCTATGCTCTTCCTTTTTAGCAGAGAAGAAGAGCTCGGAAGCATCATACCTCTCCACATGAGCCTGTGGAGCAAAGACGGCCTTGAGATCCTCAATGATCTCAAAAGCATTCATCTTCTCAAAACGCTTTTGAAGCTCCGACTCCATGGCATAGAGCATTCCACTCTGGATGAGGGAGAAATCGTCCGCCTTGGACTGCGAGACATTGTTTTCGTCCTGGGAGGCAGAATCTGCAGGCTTAGCTAGAAGCTCAGCCTCGATGACATAAGTCAACTTGTAGGGGACTAGGAGGATCCTAAGATTGCGGAACCATGCGGTGAAGTTGGTTCCAATAGTTTTCAGCTTGTCCTTCTCGAGGAAAGTGCTAAGGTTGAAGGTGGGCGGGCGAGACATCTACAAAGGATTTGCAAAGTATTTAGACTATGTTCATAATAATGAGTTCAAGTTTTAACTAAAAGAACTCCCACTCAAACGAACATCCCTCTATTCATTTCAGTGATCACATGATCCCAATCCGCTTCACCTCCCCCGATCGTCATGGCCATCAGTGCAGTTTCAAAGGTGGACATTCCCCAATGTCGATCACATCAACCATGTGATTCATGCTCGACCTTTCGGTCTCTTGTATTCCGAGGCCATGTCTACACATGCTAGGCTCGCCAGTTCTAACTCGTGTGTATTCGCAGTGCAACATGGCTTACACCCAATGTATGCGAACGTAGATATGTCTGACACCCAAGCATGTAACCCTGGATCGCCTCAAACCGAAGAACTTTCTTGGTGGTGCACACACAAGGGGAATACGATAACTAGAATACTATGAGGGATTATCTTATTATTCTACCGTCTAGTAAGTATACTAGCACAATAAGTAATACTGCAAAAGTAAAGTGTTATGACATGGTTATAGCTTTGTGATCATCATCATCAACAGCCTTAAAGTTTCACAAACTTGTCAATGCCATGTTATAACACTTGCCCCTATGCAATAATGAAGATAGACGCCTATATATTAACTATTGCATGTTTTACGCGGCTTTAGGGCTTTCGCAGTAGAACCCCTTCCCACCTACGAACGTCGATCCACAACATGGATTCAATGATTGCTATTCTTCTTCCCTTTTCAGGGCCCTCCAGTGTCAATGCCATATCAACTACTGTAGAGAGACAGACACCCCCTAAGCCACTTTGATTCGTGGACCAGTCTCGTGAATCACCACGTGAGGTCGGTTGTGGGCCGCTTCATCAAACAGTGTCGTGATATGAACAATAACACTAAAGAGGGTAGCAACTAGAGAATCAATGCCCACATATTTCTATATGTTCTATCCATACGAGATGTCTACCCATAGACCCGCTCTGATACCACTGAAGGGTTCTGTAGTAGAAAAGAAAAAAAATTCTATCTACTCGAACACTAATACCAGGATCTATACTATGTAGACATAAGTAACGGAGAAGGAATACAGTATTCATACCTTTGCAAATAGAGGCATGCCTTACACAGGAAGACGTATATTGATGAAGACGAGCAACACCCCAAGTGTGGTGCCTCCGAAGTACTACACACGTCCGGTGTAGGCGGCGTCTCCCAGGCTCCGATCCAGCCGAGCAGCGGAATAAGAAGATGTCGGACCGAAGATCACACGACAGTAGTGTGAAGGTGGAGAACTCAAATCCCTCGAGGTCCTCCCCAATATTACGGAGAAGTCCTCAGGTGAATATGAGAGAGAGAATGAGAGAATTGGGTGCCTCCAAAGGGGTAGGGAGACCCCTATATATAGTAGGAGGGGGCTCACCACCTAGGGGGCTAGGCGGTGTGGGACTAAACCCCACACCCGCCGGCCACCTAGGGGCTGCCGCTGGCCCTAGGTGGGCCCCACTTGGGCGGCCCATCAAGACAAGGTTAGCCGGCCCCCTCCCCTTAGGTGTCTTGCCCTATTGGGCCTCCCTTCATGTGAGGCCCATTAGCATTAGGAAGCCTTTAATAATAAAATAAAATATATATTTAATATTAATTCTCCAATTAACATTCAAATACATATATTATCATATTCCTTTACTTCGGAACTCCTTCCGAACCCCTTCCGATCACCATCGGATGTTACCCGGAACTATTCTGGTTTCTCTCTCTCTATTTCTCCTACGGTACCTCATCTATCCCTAAGCGCCCCCACCCTTAAGCGTGACATCCTTCGGTTCGGGAACACTTCGGACATGATTGAGAATCCTCTCACATCAATGATCATCAACGGGACCTGGATGCCCATGAGGACCCCCATGCATTCCACGAATCTTATCGCTCGAACCGTGAATAGTCGTTTCCCGTTCCCTTTGCCACTTGATACCTAGTTCATCTGAGACTTGATCTTCGGTATCTCCATACCTTAGTTCGATCTTGTTGCCGATGAACTTGTTTACTCGTTCCAATGCCGTTGCATTCTGTGACCCAGTCACATGCTTGCAAGCTTCGTTAATGCAACGTCACCGAGATGGTCACATATGTATCTATCTGTTACATGGACTCGCAAATCCTGGTCTTGATATGTAATCCTCTACGCGCTCCTTCGGGAAACCTGAGTGGCACCTTTTCGATCACCCAGTCACGGTATGATACTTGATAACCATCTAAGCTCCCTCCAAAACGGTGATTTGCATTATCTCACAGTCTAAGGATCAGGTTGCTAGTTTTCATGCGTTTTATCATCAATGGTGAACTTTGTAACTAGATCTCATTGAGATACAACTATCGGATGATTGTCTATCACGTCATTCAACCAATGACGTGACCTCATTGTCAATTGGCATAAATGCCCATGATCTTGAAACCCAGATCATCCTCATGACCAATGAACTAGTTCGCTAGAGGTAACTAGAGACACGGTTTGTTTACGTACCACACGTGTATTAACGTTTCGTATTAACACAATTATAGCACAGTATGAAATGTATTATGAACATATAGGAGATATATCAAACAATACACTTTATTATTTGCCTCTAGGGCATAACTCCTTCACCTTGATCGTCATCGAGAGCTCCAATGAGAATGTTTCATAAACTTACCATTACCATGTCATGAAACACGCCCCTAAAAAATAAAGTTAGATGCTTCTACTTTATATTTTTCAAGATTTACGCGGCTTTAGGGCTTTCACGGTAGAACCCCTTCCCACCTACGAATGTAGAGCCACGACATGGATTCAATAATTTATATTTTTCTTCCCTTTTCAGGTCCCTCCAATGTTGATGCCATATGAACTACTGTAGAGATACAAACACCCCCAAAGACACGTAATTGTGGACCAGTCTCGTGAATCACCATGTAATGTCAGTTGGGGGCGCTTCATCAAACAGTACCACGATATGGACAAGAACATAAAAGAGGGTAGCAACTAGAAAATCAATGCCCACATATTGCTATGTGTTCTATCCGTATGACATGCCTACCCATATACCTGCTGCAATACCACTGTAGGGTTCTGAAGCAGAAAACAAAAAAAACTAACTACACGAACACTAATACCAGGATCTAAACTATGTAGACATAAGTAACAGAAAATGAAGATAGTATTCATACCCTTGAAGACCAAGGAGCGCCTTACGCAGGAATGCGTATGTGGATGAAGACGAGTAGCTCCAAGCACCCCAAGTGTGGTGCCTTTGAAGTACTACACATGTTCGGTGTAGGCGGCGTCTCCTGGGCTCCGATCCAGCCGAGCAACGGAAGAGGAAGATGGTGGACCGTAGATCACACAACGATAGTGATGGGGATACAGTCATAGAATACGATGATTCTGCTTGTTTGAGATGTAAGGAAATATTGAGACTCATTGAAAATATCACAAGGTGAATTCATTCCTAGTTGGACATGATACTTTGATTTATAAGAATATTATACTACCTAAATCATTGTGTTAGATTTGGAATCTATCAGACTAGCGCTAGCGGGAGGAGAGGGAGGAAGGCGACCGAGAGATGGAATATGCACTAGGAGTCAATAAGGAGAGCATACATGATCAAGAGAGATATGTAGCATACCATGACACGTTTGAGGTGCACCACGACATATGGTCTGCGCGCCAAGTAGGCCGAACCCATATATGGGTCGGTATGTATTAGTTTGAGTCAAACCGAGTTAGTTTGAGCCAAGATATGGTTGTTATTAGGCCTGGTTAGAGGGGAGGACGCCCCAGACCTCATATATACTTCAGCATCCATCACAATTAGGTTAGACCATGTTAAAATAAACTCTAGTTCCAGATAGATCTGCCACAATCGATCCTCTGAAATACTTCGCACCAATTCGTATTGAGTTGGTGTTTGTTGCTACTATAATCTGAGTGTGATTAGTTATTCCGTTGGAAATTAGCCAATTGCAAGTTTGAGTGTGATCTATTATTCCACTGGGAATTAGTAGATTGCAATACCGCTTCGTGGTCAGCGACTGAATAATTCAGATCCCAAAATCATGTCTACTCCTAGTGTTGTTTCTTGTGATATGCATGTTGATTTTGAAGAAAGGGAGCCGTCTATTTTACAACCTGCATCACACGATCGGGTATTCTCAGCTGAGGAGGATGTCTTAGTACCTACTACAACTGAGAAGATTGTTGATGACATTGGTACTGATTTGGAGCTTCAGCCAACATGTGCGACATATTGTGAGTCTATTCCTTTATTGAAGCCTCCTTGTGACTTTCCCTGCACTAATGTTACAGCACCACGTGATAGTTTACCAAATTCGAATTTTGATCATGTGGTACGGATTACACATAAGGAAATACTTGCTCGAGTACCACCTACTGATATTGTGTATTCCATCATGCTACATGAACCTATTAATATGAGTTGTGCTGTGAATAAGATTTATAAAATTTCATGTCTAGATTCTAGCACATATTCTCCTTATTTCATCTTTAATCTAATTGGTGAATATAGCTGAGGAGTGCATATTTGCATCATGTTTTACATTATTATTTTGCATTGTAGATGTAGGATCTTGGTATTTTACGGCGCTCGCGTGCACATTTTACGTCTGTTTTCACCAGGATCAAGACAGATGATGGATCCAATGGATACAATTATTGGAGCAGTTGTACTATGGAGAAAAGGAGTCAAAACAACATAAATCGCTTATTTGGGAAATATTAATAATACCAGAAGAAAACCAGAAGCGAACAAGGGAGGCGGAGAGTCCAACGACCAACTATACGACCGGAGCAACTTTTCTGGCCGTATAGCTTCAGTCGTATAGTTGGCGCTGTCTCCGCCTCGTCAAATAGTTTCACCCCGTGCAATTAGTTCAGACTGACAACATACAGAACACCCAGGAATTGCTGAAACCTCACCTCCGGAAGGCATCTGGAGGGGGAACTCATCCACAGGGGATCCATCTTCGCCCTGCACAGATCCGGGAGGCTAAGGCATCGATCTTCATCACCCACCGCTGCATCACCATCATCTCCATCCATCCCATCTATATCTTGTCTAGATCTTGTTGTAATTCCTATACTCGTTGTGGATTTATACAAGGACTATTCATCTATGATTGTTGCCATTACCATTACTATGATGTTGATTGCCTCCATGTCTGAGTAGATCTCTAGTTTTTGGGGAGATGGAGAAACCCTAGCATATGACTGAGATGAGATAGAGATTATTATGTTATACATCATTACGTGTATGTGTTAATTGTCTTCATCTTGATGTTGGGAGTTGTGCACCTCCTTAACATTTGCCTCATACGAGGACTCGATGAGGGTGATTACTTGTTGGTAGACGGAGGGATGATAACACTTACTGTGACTATAAAGCTGTTGTCATTCTTTACGTACTAACTTGGAGAATCAAGGATAACTCACAAAGCCATGTCCATGCCATGGGAGAAATCTCTTAATAGCCCAGTAATTCGATTGATGTCGATTGTTGTATGTTGTGGTTATGAGGATGATGTGTGCAGCGGTTGCTGGCTATTCGTCCATATATGGAGCTCCTCCCACATACATACACATCATGAGAATATTGGTTATAATAATTTCGATTGTTTAGTCTAAATTGCTAACGGTGAATCCATTATTCCCTGAGAACGTATTTTCCCTATTGTAGCTCCAAAGTTCTATTACACACGTGATTTTTACTTTCTGCATTAAGTTTTGCTTTACTTTAAATCACATTGTTCAACCAAAAACCCTGAAACAACTTTACTTTACTTGCATCTTAAAGTTATTTCTTGAGTACTTCGTTTAGTTATAGTTAAAAGAATTTGTCTTTCACCTATTGCTCCATGTGGGATCGATATCTTTATTTTGAAACTAGCTACAAATGATATGTGCACTTGCAGTCATCAATAGCATGGATGAAAATTTTCTTGTGGGTCACATATGCATAACTTGTGATAGAATCGCTGAACTGAAACATGTTATTTTCAGCCAGACATGTTGTGTGTCGATGACATTTTGATGTGGGACATATGCTAAAATTTGTGATAGTATGAAACTAAATTCAGATCTAGTTGATATATTGCAGCCAACACAAGTAATTTTACCTATGTTGAATCGTTCTAATCTTGCTAGAATAGAACCCAAGTTTTCATATCCGTTATGTTTATCCTAAAAGTCTTTGTCTAGTTGTGCTACTAAGCTGACATTTTTCTGTCAAAACTAGATATTTCGTCAAGTTTTAGATTAATAAAGAATCCTTGGAGAAGCAGAAATTTTTTGGTGGACACAGAAGGTTTAATGACCAACTATACGGCGGGAATAAAAATTTATGCCGTATAGTTCCGGTCGTATAGTTGTTGTGGAATCAACACTTCCGTCCACAAAAGGTACTGAGAGTTTAACGACCAACTATACGACCGGAATTAAAAATTTCACTCGTATAGTTGCGGTCGTATAGTTATTGACCCATCTCCAAAAAAAAAATCGAGATACAGAGAGTTTAACGACCAACTATACGGCGGGAATTAAATTCCCGCCTGTATAGTTCCGGCCATATAGTTAGGTTCCACCGTAGATCCAATCTATAGTTGGTTCACAACTATACGGTGGGAGCTATACGGGTTATGCCCGTATAGTTGCTCGTTACGCAAGGCGGCTAGGGTTTTTGGCCCCTCCTTTTAAAGCTGATCGCATCTAACCTTTTTCATTAAGTTTTCGTAGAGCTACAGCCTCCAGCCTCGAAACATCTTGGCCATCCCTATACAATCCCCTTTAACAACATCCGTGCAGCGAAGCCATGCAACCCTTCCATGTCAACAAGATCTAGAAGAAGAAAGAAGAGAAGCCCGTGAAGAGGATCGAAGAAGCAGAACCCAAAGGATCGTCGTCATCATTCGACCCGGAGATAAAGCCTCTCCCAAATTGGGAGGACATGTTCCCGCAAAGGATGGAGATGATGAGACAAGCTGAGCAAGGAAGGAACAAGGATGAGTACCTCCCTAATCCTTATTGTTAAAACATAGGATCCTATTATAAACCTCCTCTTGGTCTATCACCTCTTAAACCTAAGAAGGTGTGGCAATATGAGATTCATGATAAGATCTATGAGTTGGAAAAGGCTTCTAAGGCATGTGTTGAAACAATTGGAGAAGGGATTGACTCCTACTGGATGATGAGCAAAGACCTTGAGAAGAAGGTCAATGACATCGATGGTAGAGTTGGTTTCTTAATTAAAACTATCTTTGAGTTGATAGATGAGAAGAAATTCCTCAAGAGGAAAATGTTGAAGCTCCAATACGACATGGCCAAGCTTAGCATTCGCTTTGCAAGCATAGTTAAAGAAGACAACATGAAAGAAGAAGAAGGCGTTCTTTCTACCCAGGAGGAGGAATAGGTACCAACAAGGAGTTAATTGATTCTGCCTAGCTTGATTACAAGATTGGGGAGATCTTTAAAGACCTTGTAATCTTTCTTACAAGTTTTATATTACCCTTTTTGCATTAGTTCAAACTACAAATAAAGTTTGCATCATTAGGATTCTCTTCAGGAATAGTCGATCCCTTTTGTGAAATTCTGAGTTTCTTATTATATATGGAGCAATTTTGAGTTTGTGTTTGTTTTATTGATATATGAATGGCCTGAGTATAATTTTACTTGCACTTGATGATAGCAATAGGAGTCTTCCACATCATTGGTATTAATGGAAAATCTAAAGATAATTTGTTCAATATGTTGTAAGTCTACAGTTTGATTTACAAAGAGAAATTACTAAACAATTTAGTTGGAAAAGAAACCTTGAACAAAGATAAATTAAAGTGCTATCGAAATAGAGTGAGAACAAGTCGAGGTAGAATCTTCAAGTCATAACGACGCTTCATATACAATTGGAATTTGATAATTGAGATCGTTAAACTTTAAAATTCCTATTAAAGTATGCAAAGAGCAAATAGGCATATACCACTACATTCTAGTATGACAAAGATACACTTTTGAGATTTTGAATCCCAAGTGAATACGTTGACCCTAAAACGACTTGGGACTACCTCGCTAACTCATTTGGTCAAACCGAATACATTTAAATTATGTTGAGATTCATCTTTTATGAACTGTTGATCACTAAGGTATGGAATCCTGCTAGTACTATTCAGATGGTTTGAGTGCGGTACTACTCATGAACTTATTCCTATGTATCATATATCATAAACACATGCTACATCTGCCTCATTTATTTTATTGACTCAGCTTCATGAATATGAGGATCACATCCATTAACCTAAAACTTGCACGGGACGAGCAAGAGTCTAAGCTTGGGGAAGTTGATGAGTGCATATTTGCATCATGTTTTACATTATTATTTTTCATTGTAGATGTAGGATCTTGATATTTTACGGTGCTCGCGTGCACATTTTATGTCTGTTATCACCAGGATCAGCACAGATGATGGATCCAATGGATACAATTATTGGAGGAGTTGTACTATGGAGAAAATGAGTCAAAAACAATGTAAATCGCTTATTTGGGAAATATTAATAATACTAGAAGAAAACCAGAAGCGAACAAGGGAGGCAGAGAGTCCAATGACCAACTATACGACCAGAGCAACTTTTCTGGCCGTATAGGTCCGGCCGTATAGTTGGCGCCGCCTCTGCCTCGTCAAATAGTTTCACCCCGTGCAATTGGTTCGGAGATACGATATATAGAACACCCAGAAATCGTTGAAACCTCACCTCCAGAAGGCATCTTGAGGGGGAACTCATCCACAGGGGATCCATCTTCGCCCTACACAGATCCGGGAGGCTAAGGCATCGATCTTCATCACCCACCGCTGCATCACCATCATCTCCATCCATCCCATCTACATCTTGTCTAGATCTTGTTGTAATTCATATACTCATTGTGGATTTATACAAGGACTATTCATCTATGATTGTTGCCATTACCATTACTATGATGTTGATTGCCTCCATGTCTGAGTAGATCTCTAGTTCTTGGGGAGATGGAGAAACCCTAGCATATGACTGAGATGAGATAGATATTATTATGTTATACATCATTACGTGTATGTGTTAATTGTCTTCATCTTGATGTTGGGAGTTGTGCACCTCCTTAACATTTGCCTCATACGAGGACTCGATGAGGGTGATTACTTGTTGGTAGACGGAGGGATGATAACACTTACTGTGACTATAAAGCTGTTGTCATTCTTTACGTACTAACTTGGAGAATCAAGGATAACTCACAAAGCCATGTCCATGCCATGGGAGAAATCTCTTAATAGCCCAGTAATTCGATTGATGTCGATTGTTGTATGTTGTGGTTATGAGGATGATGTGTGCAGCGGTTGCTGGCTATTCGTCCATATATGGAGCTCCTCCCACATACATACACATCATGAGAATATTGGTTATAATAATTTCGATTGTTTAGTCTAAATTGCTAACGGTGAATCCATTATTCCCTGAGAACGTATTTTCCCTATTGTAGCTCCAAAGTTCTATTACACACGTGATTTTTACTTTCTGCATTAAGTTTTGCTTTACTTTAAATCACATTGTTCAACCAAAAACCCTGAAACAACTTTACTTTACTTGCATCTTAAAGTTATTTCTTGAGTACTTCGTTTAGTTATAGTTAAAAGAATTTGTCTTTCACCTATTGCTCCATGTGGGATCGATATCTTTATTTTGAAACTAGCTACAAATGATATGTGCACTTGCAGTCATCAATAGCATGGATGAAAATTTTCTTGTGGGTCACATATGCATAACTTGTGATAGAATCGCTGAACTGAAACATGTTATTTTCAGCCAGACATGTTGTGTGTCGATGACATTTTGATGTGGGACATATGCTAAAATTTGTGATAGTATGAAACTAAATTCAGATCTAGTTGATATATTGCAGCCAACACAAGTAATTTTACCTATGTTGAATCGTTCTAATCTTGCTAGAATAGAACCCAAGTTTTCATATCCGTTATGTTTATCCTAAAAGTCTTTGTCTAGTTGTGCTACTACTTTATACTTTACTTATATTTGCAAATTGATACATATTGGAAAAAATGATCATGTTCATAATAATCTGAGTTGTGAAGTTGAAGCATGGCATAATACAATTTTGTTTTCACATCTTTTGGATTGGATTGATCTTGTTCATCACAAATTTGATCATCGATCTTCTTTGAGAAAACTAAATTTAATATTGAACAACAAGACTATATATCTATTTGTTTTTCACCATGATCATGATTCTTTGTACTTTAATCATACCTGCAATTTAAGTTGCTTGATGTATATTGGAAATATTATTAATGTGAAAAAAAAATACAAGATGTTACATATACATATATTCTGCATACACATTGTTCTTTTTGTTTATTCCATTTTCAGCATATCCAAAGCCACGGACGGCTTTTCTTGAAGAAAGGGAGGATGATGAGGACACATTCATAGAGTACGATGATTCTGCTTGTTTGAGATGGAAGGAAATATTGAGCCTCATTGAAAATATCACAAGGTGAATTCATTCCTAGTTGGACATGATACTTTGATTTATAAGAACTTTATACTACCTAAATCATTGTGTTATTGTTTGACTAGATTTGGCATCTATCGGACTAGCGCCAGCGCGAGGGAGGAAGGCGACCGAGAGATGGAAGATGCACTAGGAGTCAATAAGAAGAGCAAGCATGATCAAGAGAGATATGAGGCGCCCCAGGACATGTTTGAGGTGCACCACGACATATGGCCTGCACGCCAAGTAGGCCGAACCCATCTATGGGTCAGCATGTATCAGTTTGACTCGAACCAGGTCAGTTTGAGCCAATATATGGTTGTATTTAGGCATGGTTAGAGGGAAGGACGCCCCAACCCTCATATATACTTCAGCACCCATCACAATTAGGTTAGACCATGTTAAAATAAACTGTAATTCTAGACAGATCTGCTACAAGCAATCCTCTGAAATTCTTTGCACCAATTCGTATCGATCTGGTGTTTGTTGCTACTATAATCTGAGTGTGATTAGTTATTCCATTGGGAATTAGCCAATTGCAAGTTTGAGTGTGATCTATTGTTCCATTCAGAATTAGTGGATTGCAATAACGCTTCGTGGTCAGCGGCTGCGTGGGCAAGTGTGTGGAGTTGCGAATATCCAAAGGGGTGAGAGCGGTTGCATCTGGCAGCAGGGATTAGCCGGAGAGTTCTCATATTCATACAAGATATCTTCATCATCTACATCGCCATCTACCCCACTCATTGAGAAGATCGGGCCATCCCATATCAGGTAGTGTGAAAGTGGAGAACTCAAAACCCTCGAGGTTCTCTCCAATATTATGGAGAAACCCTCAAAGGAAATGAGAGAGAGAGATGAGAGAATGGGATGATTCCAAAGAGAAGGGGTGAGCCCATGTATATAGTAGGAGGGGAGGGGGACCACCCAAGGGGCAGGCGGTGTGGGACTATTCCCACAGCCACCGGCCACCAAGGGGAAGACACTGGCCTAGGTGGGCCCCACGTGGGGAGCCCACTAGGGCCTGGCCGGCTGGCCCTCCTCTCCTAGGCGCCTTGCCCTCCTGGGCCTCCCCTCCGGGTGAGGCCCATTAGCAATGGGTTGCCTATAAGAAATAAAATAAATATATATTTTAATGGGATTTCTATTTTCGTGCCCTCGGTTCGTTAGTTGTATTTAGTTTTCCCCAGCCGCTTAACTTTTCCTCCATTTTTCCCATCTCCTAGTACAAAACTCTCACACGGTCTAAAAAATCGCTGTCTGTCAGTCTTGCTGTTACGTACTGACAAGTGGGGTCGCGTTCAGTCGGGTCCCATAGTGGACCCTCGTCGTTACGTGCTGACAAGTAGGGCCGCGTTATGTCAGGTCCTATAGTGGACCCTTTCCATTACATACTAATAAGTGGGGCCGCGTTCAGTCGATTCCCGTAGTGCACACCTCTCTCCACTTATCCAGATGAGCATCGGACCCACAGCTTATCCACGTGAGCGCCAGACGCATAACTTATCCAGGTTGGTGTTGCAAGATGGGACCCCGAGCCAGCCCCGCGCCTGCGCCTGTGTTGTTGCCTCCCCTTTCTTCTTCTTCTTCTCTGGCGATGGTGGCCCGTTGTCTGTCTTCATTTTCATATAGTTAAATGTAATGCATATACGAAAATTATACACCTTTGAACTCTTTGAAATAGCACTTAGGACATGATAATGTTCTGCTAATACAATTTTGATCATTTATCATTTACATGGAGTGAAATAGAATGCATAAACTTGCATATACAAAAATTATAAACCTTTGAACATAGTGCAATGGCACTTAATACATGATAATGATGTGCTAACAAAATTTTGAGAGATTATCATTTTCTCTCCCATTTTCATAGAGTGAAATGTAATGCATAACTTGCATATATGAAAATTATACACCTTTGAACTCTTTGAAATCGTACTTAATACGTGATAATGTTGTGCTAAGAAAATCTTGAGAGATTATCATTTTAATAGAGTGGAATGTAATGCACAAACTTGCATATGCGAAAATTATAACCTTTGAACACTTTGAAATCACAGTTAATACGTGATAATGATGTGCTAACAAAATTTTAAGAGATTATCATTTTCTCTCCTATTTTCATAGAGTGGAATGTAATGCATAAACTTGCATATACGAAAATTATACATATTTGAACTCTTTGAAATCGCACTTAATACGTGATAATGTTGTGCTAAGAAAATCTTAAGAGATTATCATTTTCATATAGTGGGATGTAATGCATAAACTTGCATATAAGAAAATTATACACCTTTGAACTCTTTAAAATCACACTTAGGACATGATAATGTTGTGCTAATAAAATCCTGATCATTTATCATTTCCATGGAGTGAAATATAATGCATAAACTTGCGTATACGAAAATTTTAAACCTTTGAACACTGTGAAATCGCACTTAATAACAAGATAATGATGTGCTAGAAATTTTTTGAGAGATTATCATTTTCTCCCCCATTTTCATAGAGGGGAATGTAATGTATAAACTTGCATATACAAAAATTATACATATTTGAACTCTTTAAAATCACACTTAATACGTGATAATATCATGCTAAGAAAATCTTGAGAGATTATCATTTTCATAGAGTGAAATGTAATGCACAAATTATACACATTTGAACACTTTCCATTCAAATTATATTCAAAATCATTTGTTTATGCAGTTAAACTACCAGTGGAAAACTCGTTATTTTACATGGATAGAGGGGTGCCCCGACAGATATAGGGGTTATCTTGTCCGCTAGATCATAGAGGATCAATGGTTGGTGGGCATGATCTGCGTGACAACTATCTCAACCAATCAGAGCGTAGCAGCCAAGACAAGCACATGTGTGAGAGATTGTGACTAAGAGAGAGGAAAACTGAGTAGAACTTAAGAACCAAGTGCAAAACCGAGTAGAACTTAAAAACCAAGGGCAAGACTGACAAAGGGATTCAAATAAAAAATAGAAAGAGATTTAAAAGTGGAAAATGCGTCTTTTATACAATAAAATAAATCTTAGCATACATCAAACTATTTGGAATTCAAATATACACCAGTTTGACAATTATTGCCTCATTCAGACAAACTATGTTTTGGGGAGAGATGTTTTGGGAAGAGGCTTGAGTAGAAAGCCATGAACCTTCATAGATAGTAGGTGATCTGAGAAGTGGTGATTTAGGTTAAAACTTGATTTATATACATTTCTTATGGTGACAGATCACATAATAAGACTCCCTGGATAGATGCCACTATGTTTTGATCTTTTTGAGTTTGTTGTGCATAAAATGACTCAATTAGCTAGCTAAAACCCATTCGTTGACTCTCTGTTGACTAGCCACCGAAGGGTAAAACTGAGTATATTGCACATGGCACTGTTAGTACTGAAGGGAAAAACTGAGTACAACCAAACTGCCACTGTTACACTCGAGGGCAAAACTAAGCACAACTAAGTCACAAGGGTTAGACAAGAGGGAAAAAACGTGACTCACGGTACGCGTGTGCGGTGCACGAGGCGGTAGCGGACACGTGTATCCATGCGCGGTGCAGTAGCGTATGCGGTTATATGGTGCACGGTGGTTTATCGAAATGTCGCTTCCCTTCTCCTTTATAGAGGCCTCCTCACTCGCTCACTCAACTGTCTCCACTGTCCCATCACCTTCGGCAAACCCCCAAGAAAACCCCAACCACGCTGGCGATGGAGAAGAACGGTGTGGTGGCCATTGGCGCCTCCAAGGTCGCCGGCAAGGAGGCCCCCGTCCCCATACAGGCCCCATCGAGGCATCGAAGGTAGTCACCGTCCCTATCCAGACCCTCGTCCCCGCTTTCGCCGTAGCCGCCGGCGAGGAGACCCCGCCGGTCTCGGGCAGATCCCGCTTGGTGGGACCCATACGAGGAGGATGATTACATTAGGCCGGAGAACCCCTACGGCATCAGCATCGCCGACCCATGGTCGGAGGTAACTAGGTTTTTCTCCCCTTCCCTTGTTCTTCCCCCATTCCCATCGTTGGATGCTAGATCGTATGTTATTAGGGTTCGGCTATTCGTATTTTTACATTAGCTAATCCTCTTGTGTTAGATCTTGTATTTCGATGAATCCCATGTTCCTATTTCTGTGAATCCCTCTGTTCGTAGTTGGGATCAGTATTCGGTTTGGTTTGAGATTTAGAGAATAATCAGGGGATCTCAATCAGTTAATTTATGCAAATAATCAATCCCGATAATCAAGGTATCTCGATCATGTCCTTATTGCACTCTACTGTTTTTTCCAATAGGAGGATAGCAGCAATGTTTGCAGTGATGATGAATCCAAGGATACCAAGACCCATCATGTGCTGATGAGGCTGAAGTTCGTCTAGTATGACAACTTCTTCGTCGACGATGTCTATAGGTGCCCCTTCGGCACCACTAGGAGGCTCCGCGCCACTGACTTCAACTCCCTTGTGAAGCATGCCGAGGACGTGAGGACCTGCGGCGAGTCCATGAACATCCACGGCTTCAGAGCCAATCACCAGGCGCTTGGTCTTCATCTCCGCAACCTCTAGAAGGTGGCCATTGAGGAGGGTCGCATGCCCTCGATCAAGCCCAAGGAGCCCAAGGTCAAGGGACTAGGTAGCAAGAAGTGGAGGAGGCGCCAGAGGGAGGAGGCAGAGGCCCTGACGGAGTCCATGAGGGTCACTGATCTTGTGCTGCTGATGTTGCTGCTACTGCCACCGTAAATCAGCTTCTTTTGTATTGTCTGTGTTGAACTTGTTCGCTGCTGCTGCTGAGCAGCCTAATTTTCGAACCTCGTTAAGTACCGTACTATATATATATATATATCCTATATTAGCTGATTTATCTACATCTACTATACATCCTATATTAGCTGCTTTATCTACATCTGCTCTGTTTACTAAATGTATTTATGGTGCTGGTTAGATTTGCTGCTCTAGATTTGCTACCAGATTGGAAAAAAAAACGAGGGCCAAAAGGAACAATGAAATAAAGAGAGAAGCTTCTCTAGATTCGCTAACTTTTTTCGGCAAAAAACAACAACTATTAGCGAGGGAGAGGGGAAAAGACGCTCTTAAAAAGGTCAATCACAAAAATAACAAGAAATAAAACTTCCAATTTAGGCGATTGGACACACGTAACTACCAAACGCGCCTCACATGGTTCCACACCACGTCTCCCATAACGGGTTCCCAACAAACCTGCCCCACACAGTCCCACATGGAATGGCCCCACACGTCAGCATAACGTATTCCTAACCAAATGACCCCACATGGTCCCACACCATGCGACCCCACACGTCAGCCAACGGTCAACCTGACGGCAGCTGCCGTTCGAGCTCTTTTATGGGTTTCCAAGAAGGAGAGGGGCAAAAGTGAGGAAAAGTTAAGCGGCTGGGGAAAACTCAGTACAACTAACGAATCATGGGCAGGAAAATAGAAATCCCTATTTTAATATTAATTCAACCAATTAATACAAAATACAAATATTATTATATTCCTTCAGTCCGGAACTCCTTCCGGACCCCCAATCAACATCGGGTATTATTCGGAACTATTCCGGTTTCTCTCTCTATTTCTCTTATGGTGCTGTATCTATCTCAATGCATCCCCATCCTTAAGTGTGACACCCTTCGATTCGCAAACACTCCAGACATAATCGAGACCTCTCTCATATCAATGATCATAATGACCCCCGTGCATTTCACGAATCTTTATCGCTTAAACCTTCAACGTCGTTTCCCATTCTCTTTGCCACTTGATACCTAGTTCATCCGAGATTTGATCTTTGGTATATCCCTACCTTCGTTCGATCTCGTTACCAATGAACTTGTTTACTCGTTCCCATGTCGTAGCATTACATGACCTAGTCACATGCTTGTAAGCTTCGTTAATGCAATGTCACTGAGATGACCACGTGTATCTATCCGTTACATGGATTGGCAAATCCTGGTCTTGATATCTACTCCTCTACACGCCCCTTTGAAAAACCCGAGTGTCATATTTTTGATCACCCAGTTACAGTCTGATACTTGATACCATCTAAGATTCCCTCCAGAACAGTGATTTGCATTATCTCACAGTCCAAATATTAGGTTGCGAGGTTTTTCCTTTTGTTATCATTAATGGTGAACTTTGTAACTAGATCTCATTATGATACAACTGTTGGATGTTTGTATATCACATCATTCAACCAATGATATGAACTCATTGTCAATTGGCATAAATGCCCATGAACTTGAAACCCTAGATCATCCTCATGGCCAATGAGCTAGTTTGCTAGAGGTAACTAGAGACACGGTTTGTTTACATACCATATGTGTATTAATGCTTCGTATTAATATAGTTATAATACGTCATGAAACGTATTATGAACATACAAGATATACATCAGATAAAACACTTTAATATTTGCCTCTGGGACATGTTTCCTTCAGAAGGGCGGTAAAATAGAGGTATTCAAAAAAAATGAAAGAATCATCTTGTCTTTTCTTGCTAGACTCTAAAAATGAAAGGACATATGCCGCTAATCGACATCAAGTAGCTCCCGAACAGAACCCTCCTCCTGGAGGCGGCATCGCGCTGCCCGGGGATCGACCGCCACCGCCCCTCTCGCCCTCCCCTCCTCTCCCCTCCTCCCCGTCGCTGCCGGAGGGGTCATCGGGCAAAGCCCGCGTGGTCTGGCGGCAGAGGGACGTCTGTTGGACACAAACTCGGGATTTAACGGTGGTGCTTGATCATATCCTGAGGGCACGGTGACTCACGGTGGTGATGGCCGGAGCGGACAGGCGGCGGGATGGCTACGGCTCAGCGCGGTGGTTCTAGGCCAATGCGGCCTCGATCCTCGTTATGCTCGCGCCCGCCTCCTCCGCGTGGATAACATCCTCCTTCTCTGCCTGTACCACATGGGTTTCAGGACGGCATACCTGGGCATGGCGGTGGCGACCTCCTCCTGCCGAGGGGGATGGCCGGGTTGGCTTGGTGTGGGGGGATCTTGGGATCCCAGACCGAGGGGACAACGTGTGTGTCGCCATGACGCCGGTCACACAGCAATGCGGCATCCCGCACCTTTGGTTGTCCTGTCCAAAGGGATCTTGCCGGTGGGTGCTCCCTCACGGTGACTTCCCGGCAATAGAGCAAGTTGAGGAGGAGATTTTGAACTCGCTATTGAAGCGGGTGAGGATGCCACCGTCGATGGTGGCGCCTGAGGGTGTCATTTTCCTCGTTGGAGGCGAAGGTGGGGGCATCCCTCGCTCCATTGTTTCTAGGGGAAGGCCATCATTGATGGCGGTGCCTATGGGCATCGTATCCCACATTGGAGGCGTTGTGGGAGGCTCCTAGATCGGATGATGGCGACGTCTTCGTCGTCACCCCGTGGGGGCATCGTCTTTGGAGACACTCAGCAGTTGGACGGGCATGTGGGCAGCTTGGTGGCTGGGCAACGGTATCCGCGTGTTTCTCGCATGGGGACAAAGGTGGAGTTGCTTTATCTTGCGCGGAGCTTCAGCGGCAAAGTCAAGTCATGCCTGACCGACAGGTGCTACGCCGAGTCATGTACGTTTGGCAAGTGCTACGCACGACAGATCCTCCGAAAACTTCAAGTTGTGTTGGCTGGTGGTACTTGGAGGCATGGTGTTGCGGGGTACCGGTGGTGACCGTGACGTGATTTGGAGATAGTGCGCAAGGAGGCGGTGCTACTTGGCACCGCAGTGGTGTCGGTGACTGGTGTGGCGTGAGTCGGCGCATTGATCTGCATGCTAAAGATGGTTTCACGGAAGATAGGAGGCAGCGACATCCGGAGGGAGTGCGTGGGCGCCGTTTCGTGGATATGATGGGTGAATCTAGGCTCCTGGCTTACATGAGCCATGAGAAGATGGGCATTTGCTAGGTCTCATCGGGGAGCTAGCGATACGATTATCGTTACGCTCAGTGTTTTGTTTTCACGGTGTTCGTTGTATGATCTTCGTAATGGTTTTCGCCAGACTTTGTTGTCCAAATAATAAATAAAGGTTGTGTGCATCGCTTGATGTAGAGGTCGGGGCTTCGCTCCCCATTTCAAAAAAAAATTATGGGTACCCACACGAGAGCAAATATTCCACAACTAGTTGCAGCCACGGCCAATAGCATGTCATAGTTCTGGGTTTTTTTAAAAATGTGAAAATAATTCATGGGCATCAGTTATGTTGTATATTGTGCACCCAAAAAAAAGTCTCAAAATATGACCTATGTGACCTATGCAAAAAAAAAAAAAAGACATAAGTACTATTCACACATCATTTGTTCTTTTTGTGCAGGTCACACATTGTTATATACAACGTTGAAAAAATATGACCATATGTGACCTATAACTATGCAAAAATTGAAAATGCGACATATAAGATGGGTGCAGGTGCAGCCAGATGCAAATTGTAGTTCCTGATACCCACATGTTGAATATACAACGTTGCTAGAGCTATCACTGCACAGTGCCAAAACCAATGAGGCCCCAGCCCCAACATTCGCCACGAAATAACGAAACCGGAAAAGCTACGGACAAATAAAGGAGAGGACAGCATTGAAAACCACAGGTACACACGCACAAAACACACAGCTCACACGGACCACACCTTCATGGATACCGGCAGGCAGGTCCGGGCAAGCTCCTCCTATTGCTGCACATCGCCGGAAAGGAACAAATTCGTGTATCACGCGGATGCCATGGCAACGGCGACGGCTCCATACATACACCGACACTCGAGATTGACCCGGGTAAAGCAAAATCGGAGCAGCAAGAAGTAGTGGCAAACACCCAAGGACTGCACTGCACTGCATCCACACCATGCTCGCGACCTCACCGCCATCACAGGTGGTCAGGTTACAGCCATGGGGGAGCTACCGGAGAATGGCGGCAGCCCCTTCGCTTCTTCCACCGACGGTCACCGGGAGGACGGTTGCATCTGCTCCTCCTCTCCGAGCTGTGGCCGCCGAGAACGCCCAGATTTCTCCTGTACCACAGCCACAGGTACACCTGTTGCATCCATGGCAGTGTGGTATACGAATCCGAGGAGCACATAAGTGTTTTTTGTATTTTGTCAAAAAGGAGGGAACACCCTGAATCTGAATTGGTTCTCGCTGCTCGCCGCAGCCTCCGCCACTGGACGCCGACGAGGAGAAGAAGATGCTGGTCAACTACGCCCCGCTCTTCGTCATGCTCCCCGTATGAACCTAAGCAAATTCACGTTGTTTCGTTGCAAGCCATGGATGGACCCATGGTCGCATTGCATCGCATGGACCTCTCCTGAATTACGTTTGGACACCATGACAGCTGGAAGTGATCACCGCTGAGAACGAGGTGGAGGACGCGGAGGGGCTGAGGGCGCAGCTGCGGCGGCTGCGTGAGGCCGGCGTCGACGGCGTGATGACGGACGTGTGGTGGGGAATCGTGGAGGGCGCCGGGCCGGAGCGGTACGAGTGGCGCGGGTACAGGGAGCTCTTCCGCCTGGCGCAGGAAGAAGGCCTGAAGCTGCAGGTCATCATGTCGTTCCACGCGTGCGGCGGCAACATCGGGGACGCCGTGAACATCCCGATACCGGCGTGGGTGCGCGACGTCGGCGAGGCGGATCCGGACGTGTTCTACACGAGCCCCGGAGGTGCCAGGAACCGGGAGTACCTCACCATCGGCGTGGACGACCGACCCCTGTTCCATGGCAGAACTGCCATCCAGGTACAGCACGGTTCCTCTGACTCTGGGGTCTGAGCACCATCTGATTTGCAAGCTTCAGCGGTGCAAATTGGATGACTGTTGACAAATTAATGAACTGCTGTCATTCAAGCTTTACGCCGATTTCATGGAGAGCTTCAGAGAGAACATGGCAGACTTCTTGGACTCGGGTCTAATCGTGGACATCGAGGTCGGGCTTGGTCCTGCCGGTGAGCTGAGGTACCCATCCTACCCGGAGAGCCAGGGATGGGTGTTCCCCGGCATCGGACAGTTCCAAGTACGGCGACAATTCAACTTCACACGTCCTGACGCCCTTGCGTACCTAGGAGTAGCTGCAAATAAAAGACTACTCTGCTTGTTCAAGTTGCTGAAAAAGAGCGCGTTGCTGCAGTGCTACGACAAGTACCTGGAGGAGGATTTCAGAGCGGCGGCAACGGAGGCCGGGCGCCCGGAGTGGGAGCTGCCTGACGACGCCGGAGAGTACAACGACGCCCCTGACGACACGCGGTTCTTCGGCGCCGGCGCGACGTACCTCACGGAGAAGGGGCGGCTCTTCCTGACATGGTACTCCAGCAAGCTGATCGAGCACGGGGACAGGATACTGGACGAAGCGAACCGGGTCTTCCTGGGCTGCGAGGTCAAACTCGCCGCGAAGGTACGACGTGTAGTCACGCTCATAATGCAGCAAGCAAGAAGTCGATCGATATTGAGCCGGTGCCTGGCGAAGAAACGACGATCGAGGTGAATTTGCAGGTGTCCGGGATACACTGGTGGTACAGGCACCCGAGCCACGCCGCGGAGCTGACCGCCGGGTACTACAACCTGGACGGCCGAGACGGGTACGCGCCGATCGCGCGCATGCTGGCGCGGCACGACGGCGCCGTCCTCAACTTCACCTGCGCAGAGATGAGGAACTCGGAGCAGCCCGAGGAGGCCATGAGCGCCCCAGAGGAGCTGGTCCAGCAGGTACTTGCTCGTTTCATTCCTGTTGGGATGTTGGATTTGATGGTGACCGCGCTGCGTGCAGGTCCTGAGCGCCGGGTGGAGAGAGGGGATCGAGGTGGCGTGCGAGAACGCGCTGCCCAGGTACGACCGGCGGGCGTACAACCAGATGCTGAACAACGCGCGGCCCAGCGGCGTCGACCTCGTCGGAAGTGTTCCGGCGCGCCGGGTCGCCGCGGTGACGTACCTCCGCCTCACGGACGAACTCCTCACCGGGAACAAGTACCGGGCCTTCAAAACCTTCGTCAGGAAAATGCACGCCGACCAGGTAAGGTCCAGCAGCTGGCTGGGCTCGGCCGTCTTATCACCGCCTGACAACATGGACTGGACTGTAACGATTATTTTTTCCAGGATTACTGCCCCGATCCAGCCCAGTATCTTCGGCCCCTGAAGCCTCTCGAGCGGTCAAGGCCCGGGATACCCATGGACCGGCTGCTGGAAGCGACGTCGCCGGAGGCGCCGTACCCGTTCGAGCCCGAGACGGACATGAGCGTCGGCGGCGACCTCGCCGAGCTCGTCGACTGGTTGTTCGACAAAATCGAATGGATTTTCGGTTGAAAAAAAAATCGCAGATCTGATCGATACACGCGTGCACGCAGGAGTAGCAAGCTAATTGCACAGTAGTACTATAGCACACAGGCATTATTTCTTGGAGAGAAAATTGAAGGTCACACCACTCTGTGTGGCAACGAGGTTGCACGATTTCTTTTAAGAAAATGCAATCTTAATATATACTCTTGAAACTGTCAATCTTCCTACGAAATTAAGAAAAATAGTACATATGCACATCGATCCGAGCCCAAAAATCCATGGGGCAACCTAGGGTTTTTCTTCTTCGCCGCCCTCCTAAATGCTAGCGAATAGAGACATAATCAAAGGGGAGGGGCGGATGATGAGGGAGGAGAACATACCCAGCGAATCAAGATATGGGGTCACCGGAATCCGTCGGAACCGTCGTCGGTGTGCCACTGCCCCTGTCCCCGGACGGGCACTGTTCACGCCCCATCTCTGTCAGAGAGTAGTAGGGAGAAGTAGTCATGGAATGGAGAGAGAGGGTCGCTGGATTTTGTCATCCTAGTTGTCAGCGCGCCACCTTGGCCGCGCTCGTGTGGGTTTGGTCCGCTCAATGGCGTCGCTCGCTTCTTTCCTCTTTTTTTTTGATTCGTTACGTTGGGGAGGGGAAATGAGCGGGCCAAACTCCGTCAGATAACCTGTTAACAAGTTTAGGCTCCGTTTGGCATCTTAGTTTTTCTAAAACCAAAGTACTATTGTATACTGTAGTATTTTTTTCCCTAGCAAACAAATACTTCAGTTTTAGAAAGAGAGGTCTAGACCTCTTTTTTCTATACTTCAAAATTAGTGTTATTTTGCAAAAAAAACAAACTACGAAAAACTACAGTTTTTGCTGAAACCAAACACCTCAAAGTATTTAAAACCATGGTGTTTTTAGAAACCAAAGTATTATTGAAATGACTTCAAAGAAACGTTGGTGCCAAACGGATCCTTAATCTGCTCATTTGGGTTGGATGCAAAAGATTAAGAAACAAAATGTGCTAGCTATAAAAAAGATCGCGTGTGTTTGGTGTAACAAATGGCACAAGGCATGGTGTGCTCTTTCTTGGACGGGCATTGGCTCTCCTGGAAGCAGCAGAAGACCAAATATGCAACGGGTTATGTACGGACTCACGGCTGATGGGAACAGGAAAAAACCGTGACTCGGAAACACGACGATACACCTCAGCTGCATGTGCAGTGCACGCGTACGTGGCTGTACTGTACTAAATATACACATGTGCGCATTCAGTGCCTGTGTGGATCGAAAAGGCTGGCAGCTACAGTGACCAGACGCACAATAAAAAACTTGCTCATGTGCTTTCTCGTGGACCGGCCTTTCTGTGATGCGAAATGATTCCACGAAAGGCACATGAATCGAACGCCCAGATCGATGAACCAACGGAGATTAACGGAAGAAAATTATTTGCACATGTACGTGACACCAACGGAGATTAATGGAAGATTTGGCGGTCCATCGCAGATTCACTCCGCATCAATCATGACCCGACCGTACACCGGCCCCGGGTTAGTTAGCCGATCGATCGTCTATTTGGCACCGTCCACCTGGTCCATCCGCGTGACCACGTAGGCCACAGAGGGGAGTGTGAGAGGCCGAAGGATGTTTTCTCTCCCACTATTCATATTGCCACTAACTAAGCTGCGTCACCCTGTCTACTACTCCTTTCGATTTTAAAATATAAGATGTTTTAAAACTAATGTATCTAAACACCGTCTAATGTGTAGTTTATTTTGAAACAGAGGGAGTAGGTATTTGGATGACATGACATGTAATTTAATGAGAAGAAAGATGTTTATAATAACTGATAATATTACTGTAACGTCACATATGTTAAGACAACATGAGTCTATAACATAAGAAATAAGATGTTGCATGATACCACACATACGTTACTAACATTGACTAGTAGCATATGTGTGTTACTATTGTTAGTTACTCCCCACTAGGACTAGCCTCGCTAGTTTCAGCCACCGTTGATTGCCAGCTAGCGAGAGTACTCCCGCCTAACCTTGTAGAAAATTTGTCTATATATATATATATATATATATATATATATATATATATATATATATATATATATAGATTAAAATATGTCTAGATACACACGAAGCTAAACTCTTCAACATTTATTTCAAGACGGAGGGAGTACAACACTTGTCTGCATGTATCGGTGTTCCAAATAGTACGCGGTCCACTTGTAGCTCGTATGGTTTCATGTACTAGGGGCGTGTTTGGTATCGGCCTGAATTTTAGGGCTCGTTCTGGCTAAGTCCTTAGAGCATGTTCTCGTGAAAATGGCCTTTGATTCATGTTTTTCTTCTTATTTGGTTGCATGTGCAGTCTTATTTGGTCATGGGGAATGGGAGTGACAGCTTGGTTGGTCGTACTCTATTTTGTTATGTCGTGATTAACCATTAACAGCAACACGTAAATATTCCTAATATTTTAGGGTCACGTCACCCCGTTTATGGAGATCTTGCATCGTCTCGTCGATCATGGCTTCAAGGTCACCTTCATCAACATTGAGGTGGGCCACGCGCTCGCGCTCGTGTAGCTACTGCCGGAGAGCGACAAAGCGCTACGATACCAACATGCGGTGGTCCTTCAAGGTCTCCAAGAAGCTCGACATTAGTGTCACCGTCTTCTGGCTAGCGGCTATCTCGTCATCATTCTCAGGTGGATAGTACGTCCCTTCAGAACTTCCTGGTCTTCATCTTCTTCAGGGATGTTCTTTACTTCTTTGTCGTCACAGATCATACTAGTAAGAAGGTCATTGTGTCGGAGACGTGATGTCGCTTGGGGTCCTCAATAGCATCTCCAAGGTCAAGCTCGCCACCGCGGACCTCCTGTCCCCTGTGTGTCTCTGCCTCTGTATGAGAAAGTAGCTAGCACCTTTAAATTAGTCATCATATCGTAAATAGCTTACTGTATTTGAGAGAGCTACATATGTATTCTTCTATGTTTATCGAATCGAAAAACTTACAACACGGGAATTGTGCAGAACGGCTCAAGTTACATCTAAAAGAAAATTTAAAATGATTTACGATTCTAAAAAATATGTCAAAAAATCTCAAAAGATAAACATATCCGAGAAGATACAGTTGATAAAATTCGGTGCGGATTGTCAGAACCAACCTCATCATAAAGGCACATTTACCATGTTGAGTTTAGAATGGAGCATCATGGGCTAATTATAAAAGGTTGAGAAATAACAAGTTAAATGAAGGACAGAGAAAATTCATCACGTATTTAGGTCGTTTCCAACGAGCGTACCAGCGTCTTGCCACAGGATGCCCAAAAAAGGCGGATTCAAACGTTCCTCGAGGGTCTGCCCTAGGGTGCTTTAAGATCCGTGTGGATTTCAACACACAATGCGGGAAGACATCCAATAGTCCAAGTTCGCTTTCATGGGGCCTGGCTGGACCTCACGTAGCCAACCGAACATGCCAAGCGGCTAGCCAAAGCTTGCATCGGAATTTACTCTCTCGCTTTGTTAGAAGGGACAAATTTACCGTCCGTAGCCACGAGGAGCATGGGAACTGATGTTCTCTGAGAATAGAAAATTTTAAAAAATTACTCTCAGCAAATCCTTTGAACAAAAAGCCATTTAATTTTGTAAAATATTTCTCTATCAATGTAGAAGATTTGTTTTATTTCGGAAAAATAGTAAATTGTGAGAGGTGAGAGCGGGAGGAGCTTGGATGGAGGAGAAACACGACCTAAGAAACAGGGATGGAGTATCCCTCAATGGTGATGGCGCTGAGGGGAAGGTTGATCTATGGCAGCAGAAGTTCGTGGAGGAGTATGTTGCGTGGCAGAAGGTGTGGAGGAGGAGAGAGAGGGATGAGTGCATGGCAGAGAGAGAAAGTGAGAGAGGAATCTTTTGAGCTAGTCACTGCAGATGGGCCAGGCTCGTATACACTGAGCTAGATGTTTTGTCGGCGTCCCCAATAGAACCCTTGTTTGTAGGGGCTAGCATGGTGATACATCTATTTTGCATCACTATTCTATGTCTTAATTCACTATTATTTATTGATATAATTCGTCTTGAGAGATACTTATGTTATTTTATCTGTTTTTGCATGGTTGATGAGTTTTGGAGCATGAACCGCTGTAGTCAGGATTCTGATGGAAAAGGTGCTGTTTGAAGGCAAAATTTGCGAAGATCAGAAAATCTGGGAAAATATACGAAAAATCCTATTTTTCCAAAAGACGAAGGAAGCCAGAAGGGGGACTAGAGATGGCCACAGGGGGCCCACACCACCTCCTGGCGCGGGCATCCCTAGGCCGCGCCAGCAGGTGGTGTGGCCACCCTGGCCCACTCCATCCTCTCCCCTCTGGCGTATATTATCCTCCCGAAACCCTAAGACTCGGGGAGCGACCACAGAAAGATTCCGCCGCCTCTACGGGACGGAAAACACCGAGAGAGAAATATCTCTCCGGCAGATAGATTTCTTCCGAGGGAATTCCTTCCCGGAGAGAGGACATCGTCGCCATCAACACCACCATCAAGCTGGACTTCATCGGGATCATCATCACCACCATCATCATCATCAGCACCCTCATCATCATCTCCATATTGATGTAACAATAGAGTTGAATCTTGCATAGTTCATAGGGGAAACTTTCCCGGTGTTGATTACTCTTTGTAGTTGATGCTATTGAGTGAACCGTTGAATTGTTGTTTATGTTTAGATTGTTATACATCATTATTCTATCTCTGATCATGATCCATATGATGTCTCATGAGTAGTTCATTTTGTTCTTGAGGACATGGGAGAAGTCATGTTGTTAGTAGTGGAGTTGTGTTGAGAAAGATTCAATAGTTTGATATTTAAGTTGTGGTGTACTTCTTCTAGTGGTGTCATGTGAACATCGACTACATGACACTTCACCTATATGGACCTAGGGGAATGCATTGTGTATTTGGCTACTAATCGTAGGGGTTGCCGGAGTGACAAAAACCTAAACCCCCGTTAGGAAGCCATTGCACAAGGGACGTAAGGGTCTTAGAGTTTAAAGTTGTGGTTAGGTTTCTACCTTAATTACTTTCTTGTACTTACGAATGTTTGCAAGGGGTATAATCACAAGTATGTATTAGTCCTAAGAAGGTAGGTACATTAGCACAGGTTTACCCACACAACACTTAGCAAGTTAAAGAAGATTAATCAACTATATGAAGCGAAAGCACTTGACAGTCTTCCCATGTGTCCTCGAGAACGTTTGGTCATCTTAAGTAATACAACCGGCTTGTCCTTTGCTGCATAAAGGATTGGGCCACTTGCTGCATTTATTCCTACTGTCTTTTGTTTACTCGTACTTTGTTTACTTGCTTTATCAAAACCCCCTAAAAATCCGTTTGCTAAGTATTTGCAGAGAAATCCTGATCCATACCACTAGCCAGCACTTTCTGCTCCTCGTTGGGTTCGACACTCTTACTTATCGAAAATACTGCGATACACCCCATATACTTGTGGGTCATCACACGGGAGCGCCGGAAAACTTTCTGAGACCAAAATGCTATTGGCAGCCTTTGGAAGGCCCCGATGTAGGGTTTTTTATCCAACACCTCAAAAGACTTTTGAGGGGATTGGGAAACTGCTAGTGGAGATGCTCTTATGTTACTTCCCACTGCGAGTAGTATACGAGCATATGTGAGTGCAGTGGAGATTATCAAAACTTGAAAAACGTACATGTAGTTAAGGTGGTGCAATTGAAACATGCTCTCAACACAACCGCTACCAAGTGCACCACTCAACTTCATCATTGACCTAGAAAGTCAAACTGAGGGAGTAAATGTCTAAATCGCTCACAATAGCATCCTTCTCAATTACACCGCTCTTAGTTGCATCCTTGTTAACTACGTCGCTCACAATATCTTCATTTCTAGCTACACCTCTCTCAACTACTATATCTTGTCAATTGTATCACTCTGAATTGCATAATTAACAATTTGCACCCCAAAACTAACAACAAGGGTCCAATCAGATTGATGAGGCATTGTCGAAGACTTACAACGTGTTTCAGGTTTGCGCACCAACTTATATAACTTCTCTTAACACTTGATCTATTGTTCTGATCCTGAGGCGACTTTGGTAGAGAAAAGGCCAGGTTGTCCAATCTTACCTCTTCCTCTTCGGTATCTTATCCTACTATTAGGACTCAGGAAACCGACAACATCCCAATTGCGATTTATTGTGGGCAGTGTGGAGAACCATATTCTAGGATGGCGCGGTCCATGCTAAACCAAGGCGGTCGCCTGGAGTTGATAAACTACACCCTATCCATGGTGTCCATCTTGTTATGATGACCCTGGACATTCCGATTGAAACAATCTTAGGGGTCGAGAAGATCGCTTGTGGTTTCCTTTGGAAAGGGCACAAAGATGTTCATGGTGGACACTGCCTAGTGACCTGGGACAAGTTATGCTAGCCAAAGGAAATGGGAGGTCTTGGTATTCCTAACTTGCGCATGATGAACCTTGTGCTGAGAGCAAGATGGCCCTGGCCAAGTAGGATGGATACCACCAAGCCATGGAAAGAATTCAATATAAAAGTTCCGCTGGTGGTTCAAGACCTGTTTAATGCAACAACTTTCTCTACGTTGGGGGATGGAGCATCCACGTCCTTTTGGACGGAGGGATGGCCCGCTTGAGGACGAATTCATGATTTTGCCCAACACCTCTTCGCTTTTATCCCTAAACCAGCTGTCAGATCTAGGAAAGTACGAGAAGGACTAGAGGGTGGATGGCTAGATGGCGTGTGCCAGACCTAAATGCACAAGCCATAATGGAGTTGCTGGATCTGTCCGATCAACTGGAAGGCATCACACTCACGAAAGGGAAAGCAGACTGCTTCAAGTGGAACTGGGACGCTAACAACGTGTATACCTCTCACTCATTCTACACTTCTATGTTCCACGGTAGGATGGTTATGGATGGCACCCTCCAAATCTAGCGCTCCAGGGGCCTGCCAACTGCAAGGTTTTCTTATGGCTCGCAGTGCAACATAGATGTTGGATGGAAAATCGCTTGATCCAACATTGTCTGCCGCATCTAGTGGCATACCCCTTTTGTGATCAAACAGGGGAAGACATTGACCACTTCCTCCTAAGGTGTGTCCTTGATAGAGATGTCTAGTCTAGCCGTGTCCGCTGGTGGGAGAAGGAACTATGGATGCCAAACACACCCACTTGGCTGAGTGGATCGGTTCAAGGAACGTTGGATGATGCTCTAACCGTGACTTATGGACAATGGACGATGCTCCTTCGACTCGTCGATGCACACCAAGAAAGTCCAGGTCCACCCGACGGACCCGACCAAGACGGCCCTCATTGCCAACAACTTGAGTCCCGCATAGGAACTCGCGATCGTTGAATTCCTCCGTGAGCGCTAGGAAATCTTCGCCTGGTGTCCAGCGGACATGCCAGGAGTTCCTAGGAAATTCGCCGAGCACTCACTCAAAGTGAATCCAGACACAAGGCCAGTCAAGCAAACAATATGGCGACTGTCTGAACCTAGAGCAAAAGCGGTCGGTATGGAAGTCAACAGACTCCTCGACGCAAAATTCATACGTGAAATCAAAGAAAGCACCTGGCTGGCAAATCTGGTACTTGTGCCTAAAAAGGACACGGATATCCTGCGGATATGCGTGGACTTCACCTCTTTGAACAAGCACTGCCCGAAGGATCACTTCCCATTGCCATGGATCGATCAGATAGTCGACTCCACTATGGGATGCGGACGCCTCTGCTTCCTTGACCTGCTACCCGAGACCTAGCCTATTTATATAAAGGCTAGGAGGAGGCGGCGAGAAGGACGATCACAACCCTAGTTTCCACAACCATCGCCAGATTGCATCTGCGCACTCCTGTAACTTTCGACTCCCTCGATAATTCCAAGAGCAAACAAGCAGGAGTAGGTACCTCTACGAGGCCTGAACCTGGATAAACTTGCATCCCTGTGTGCTTGTTTGCTAGCTGATTGATGCCTCCAGCGCTCCCTCCTTCTCCAAAACCCGAGTCCATAACAATGGGCATTGATGAGTTAACCCGTCGTCACCCGGAAAATAATTTGATGAGGCATGTGATATTGATACACATTTTTGGTATACGCTTCTTAATTAGTTGGCAAAAGGGGCATTGTTTAGTGAAGTTAGTTTTTTAGCAAAATCATAATCATTATTCATTTAAGCAATATCAGTTGCATCATCCACAAGTTATGTATACACGAACTTAGGCGCTTCATCAAACTATATATTATTCTCATGTATACTACTAGCAACTATGTGTGCCATCTTATTCGCTTCTCTCGGGAAATGGGCCAACCGTGTCAACTCAAACCCTGCCATTATCAAGCGACATTCCTCCAAAAAGGCCATGCCCATTATCCTATGGTTGATGGGATCATCTAGAGAATTTGCAACCTCTAGAGAATCCATTTTGATATAGATAATGTTGCTTCTAATTTGTTCAGCTAGCGCATGGCCATCTCGCAAAGATTGTGCCTCAGTTGTAGTTACATTGAGTACTCCTTCAATCTCCACCCGACATGCCGCCACAAATTGTCCACTGGCATCTTTGATTATAGAACCCAAGGCTTCCGTCCTTGAGTCAAGTTAGCTTATGTTTAGTTAAGCCAAAGATGCTTCTTGCTTGCTCGGTCTAGTACACGTCGACCAGGTGAGCAATATTGGGCTCTAGAGGCCTAAGCTTAGACTCGCCACCATGGGCGCTTATTAGGGCTAGGTTGGGAAGGAAACCGTGGGATGTTATGCCACCAACCACGCAACACAAGGTCAAAAGTCGATGTGCCGCAATCCCGTGCGGGTGAACGCTGACCTACCTAGCGCTAATTCGACCTAGTCTGTGCCGCCTCTATTGGGGAATAGAGTTGCACCTTGGCCCGTGGATCCCATGCATCTGCCTCCCCAACAAGATATATGCAATGTCATGCAAATTCAACCGTATCACGTCCTGCTAGATTTCATGTGATTGGCAAAATGGGGTGATTAGTGGAGTGCGTCACTTTTTTGCTGTAGCTCTTTATTCTGAACATTCAAGTTTCTATTGTTTTTTGAAAAGATATGACAACGGTGTATATTTTAAGCGTGCAAAATCTCTATCCGAAATAGTTGTATTCTATGCCACACAATAAAGACAAAATCTGACGAGGTTTTTGAAGGTACACTGTTCAGTGTTCACACACCCAGATCCATCCTTTTTCTTTTTTCTGTAGCCCAGAATACCAAAAGAATTAAGATTTTACACAGCTACAGGATACATCATTGGCTGCACCCAGGTTTATGGTTAGAACCTCGACGGACAGTCCCGCTCAGGTATGCGGGTGCACAAAAGTTGTCAGCATTTTTTTCCTTTGGCACAGCAAATTTGCCACGTGGCGCCAAAAAATCGAAGTTATTATTCACCGTACACTGCAAAATCTGATGATCCAAAATATGTTTGCTCTTGGAGACTAAAATACCAATCATTCAGTCAATAAAATTTCTTATTTTTTAAAACTTCTAAATATGTACTCCCTCCGATCCATATTACTTGTCGTTGAAATGGATGTATCTAGCACTAAAATATGTCTAGATACATCTATTTTAGCGACAAGTAATATGGATCGGAGGGAGTATTTTTTAAGAAACAAATAAAGGGCTATAGGTAGCCCAAGTTCCAAATGATTTTTTGGTGCTTTTTTTTGCGAAAAGATTTCTTGGTGCTTAGTGTCACTAAGTTCTTTATGTTGGTATATTGTAAAATTTTACTACTCCCTCTGATCCAAAATAAGTATAGAAGATTTAGTATTTTGTACTACTAAGTTAATACAAAATCACTTCGACCCGATTTAGTTGTCGCGGTTTCAGGCAAAGCTTAGCCTAGTTTTTTCCTAAACCTGCTACAATTAAATCGGTTAGGAGAGTATTAAATTTGGACACTCACTATCACAGACTCGACCTTGAGATGTAGAGACTGAAATTTACCCTTTCGTAAAATACGATAAATTCGCTGAAAAAAACGAAATACGACAATTATCTGCATGGTCACCCTCCAGCGCATGTACTTCATTTCAACTCATACGCATACGCATATATCCAACTGATGTAGACAGGTGGCACAACGTGGGGACGTGCTAATCCACACAAATAAATGCCCGACAGACATCAGGTCAGCAATGCATCACTCTGAACGGCCGAAAGATTTCCAGCATATCGCAACGACAGGCAGTTAATTGAGGCGTCAGCATCCGTGGCGCGGCGTAGCGGGAGTCCCTGCCGTCAATTTTCAGGGCTGGACAGGAAACCGCGATGTCCTGATGGCAATCATGCGCGCGCGCGCACGGCATCAGAGGGAAATAATTTGAGGTCGCTAGCTAGATGGTATTAGTTGCCGGGAAATGATTTGAGGTCGCTAGCTAGGTGGGGTCCTTCTTTCTTTTGACATGACACATGAGGTGGGTTGGGTATTTAGTTGCCGCGAAACCTGCTGCTGAACAAATCAGATTGCGAAAGGGTAAAGAAAACACGCGCATGGTTTTTTTACAATTCATTTGAGAACACTCGTTCAGGGGGGCCGACGGCGAGTCGGCGACGCGGAGGGCCTCCAACTAGTAAAAACCTTTATAATAGTCATTTTAGTAGTGGCGCGTAAAACCATTTACACGCCACGACGACATGAAAAATTACTAGTGACGTCTGCGAACGCCGCTAGAAAAACTTACTGGTGGCATTCCATTAAAGTCGAACGGCGTCCCGAAGTGGGGACCCATGGAGCTAACCGGTAAAAACTTAGTGACGGTGTTCGGAATTAAAAAAAATCACCACTATATAGACTACTAACGACGTTTTTAAATGCCACTACTGAAAACACTTACCGATGTGTCTTCGTACCTATTCCTATCTGCTCACATTCTTCACTCGTCTCTCCGCTCTGCGAGTGTGGCCGCGCGAATCGAACCGTTGTCCGCCACCCCGCTTGCATCTGCGCCTCCCCTTTCCCTCTCCTCCCCTCTATTTAATTAATTTTCCTCTTCTCCCAACTCCCCCTCCCACTCACTGTCAGTTATGCCGATGTACCCCACTCGTCGACCCCTCCCCGACCCTTCTCAATCTTCGTCGGCGGTTGATCTCCGCCACCGCCCCGCCCTCGAGCTGTTGGCGCCTCTATCTTCCCTGAGCAGCCGCTCTTCACCATCGGTGATCCACTCTCTTCTTTTTGTAAGAATGTTAGTATATAAATGTGTAGAATTGTTAGTATAATTAAATGTTAGCTAGAATTTTAGGCTAGAACTTGTTAGATGATTTATGTGTAGAAATGTTTATTATAAATGTGTAGAAATTGTTAGTATAGATGTTAGGGTTCTTGATTTTATGTTGTTATATTTATATACTCCCTCTGTCTCAAAATAGATTTCGCAGATTTGTTAAAATTTGGATAAATCTAGACACTATTTAGTAGATTCATCCGAATTTTGACAAACTCGAGACATCTATTTTGACACGGAGGGAGTAGTTGATTTGTTGTTTATTTTAGTAGAGGATATGGCATTGCGCCAAGTTTGTTTTAGTGAGGATAATTCGTCAACATGTAGACTATCCAGTGTCCATCTCATAGAAGGTCATTTTGAAAATTCACTGGTATGTATATACCGTCTTTAACTCTGTCTCATAGAGGATTAATTTTTCCTTTATCATATTATCATTTATTTAATTTGTAGGCTTGGGTCAGACCGTTCTATGCAATGTAAGGTTGGATTTCAATCACATAACAAGAGGTAGCGTGCAATTCCGGGCTCTTGGGCGAACATACAATGTTGACGTGCACAAAGAGCGAACAATGACTCGCATTGCTGGTGCAGAATGGAGGAAGTTCATTACTCAGAACCATGTCACCAAAGTTGTGCACCTTTATTTTGCAATGGGAGCTTCTGGGCTGAGGATCAATGACCTTTATTTCAACGAGGATAGTGATGAGGAGGATAGTGGCAATGAGGAGGATAGTGTCGAGGAGGAGGATGGTCCATTAGAGCGTGCAGGTATCTCTTAAAGATGACAAGTTACATCTAGTGAGTAGAAGTACCTCAATAAAAACATTCCTCTATGCATTCTTCATTAGGCTACCATGTCACTCGCTTGACAAGGACGATTGTTGAGCAACACAACATGGTATGTTTACCAAATTACCATATTTCTTCTTCATTTATTATTGTATTCGTATCGTGTGATGGTGCTTTATCATTAAGTTATCTAACTTTTGCATCATAGAAACTACCATTGAGGTGGTTTCTTCTCTGGTAATTCCTCAAGAAGACTTGGTGGGAGTACACATTGGATCTCAAGGTGGCGTCAACACCGTTACGTACAACACGGAGTCAGGTACACACATCGGCTTCAACAAGGAGGCATGGAAGAACTTCCTTGAAGCCGGAAATCTACAAGCTGGACAAGCCATACTCCTCACTGGTAGGAATACTTCATGCAAGAACCTTCAGATGATGTTCGTCATCGACCTCCTTGGAGCAGATTCGGAGTCATCATACTCCCATTGATCCTTGTTTTGAAATGTTTAAGGACATGCATGCATATGCGGCCCGTGAATATATTACCTTCTTTTGTGACCAATTCAGTTAATAACATGTGGTAAACCCTTGGTTGTCAATAATATAATACTATTGTGCTTCTATTGTTGCTATATTGCTGATATGTTCGGTAATTTTTGCATTTTTTTTTCAAAAATATATTAGCAGTGTATTTAGCACAGAGAACGCCATCGGTTTTCATGTTATTGGTGGTGTACGAAGCACACACCACCTGCGTATAGGTTACTAGTGGCGTTCATCTCAAACTGTCACTAGTATAATTTTTACTTGTGGCGTTCAGGCCAAACACCAACAGTAGCGGTTACCAGTGGCGCGAGATTGGTGGTGTGCCGCTTGAACGTCACTAATAAATCCCTTTCTCCAAACGCCACCAATAAGGGTTTTCCTACTGGTGATGGGCATGAGCTTATGCAATAGAATAGGAAACTGCCACCATCGAGATTTCTGTTGCAATCTGCTCGCTAGGAGAGGCAGGGTAGAGGAGAGGTGGAGATGGCGAAGTTTTCGCTCCAATCTACTCGCTAGGAGAGGTAGGGTAGAGGAGAGGAGGTGGATATGGCTAAGTAGGGCGCACAGAACCCATGGTACATGGGGTTGGCCCCCGAGGATCTCCGCGCGGAGTCGTATCAGAGGTAAAGATAGTTGGAAGATATCGAAGCATCCGATTGACGATGTTGATTCTGAGAGCGAGATTGGTTACACCAGCGGAGAGAGAGGTCATGTGCATCTAGGGTAAAGAGAAGGTAGATACATATCTAAAGTAGAGGACAACACGATCTCTCAATGGAAGAAGAGGAGAGGGACAAAGGCGAGGAGGCAAGAGTTCGGTGGTCAGTGAAGGATGCTCTTGGTGGTGCAACAAGTGCATTTGACCTCGTCGTGACTAGCTCCTCCATGGCCACATCTTCTTCAAGGTGCGGTTGTATCTTCTCTGATGTATCCCCATCCTCCTTTTAGAAGATTTCCTGGTCTGATAGACAAAAATTCATCAGGGCCACCATCTATTGGAGATGTTTTGGAAGAAAGTTTACAGATTCGGGGCCACCACCATTGGTGGACCTTGGAGTTTCAGTGCTTCAGAACAGGAGGAATCTTTTTCATTTCAGGTTGTGGGCCGCAACTAGTTACGACACATTTTCCCTCCATTGGAACCTTACTTAGGGGCCTAGGGTTATAGGTGGTTGCATCCCTTCTACCTACCACACCACAACATGAGAGGAGTTGACGCGGCCTTGTGATGGTGGTGCTAATCGAAGGTGGTGTGGGAGATCGTTCTCTAAGATCATCATCATGGCAGGACCAGGTGGATATTGGAGGGGGGGGTAAAGGTGGTAGTTTCCCTAGAGGCGGAAGAGGTCATTGGATGATGTGGAAGGTGGTGTTACAAGTTGGAATGGAGGACAACCTGGTCTTCCTACAAGACCGAAAGGCCTTCGCCCAAACGATTAACATGTGGGTTGGCGACACCCTTGCGTTAAAATTCAAGAACCAAGGGTTTAAGATGTGGATATCCGAGTTTGACAACACAATAGGCAACACCGTGGTGGGTGAGCTCCTAGGCATGTCTTGATGTTGATGATCCAGTTAGTATAGGTAAATTAGTTGGATCATACGGTGGGATGTTGATGTTGATTTTGGGCCAATGGTGTGTACCAATGGTGTAATCAGTAGTCAGGTGCATGTGCATGGGATGCACTAATGACCCACAAGTATAGGGGGTGTATCGCAGTATTTTCGAGGGAAGTGAAACCCAATTTATTGATTCGACACAAGGGGAGCCAAAGAATATTTGTAAGCCTTAACAACCGAGTTGTCAATTCAGCTGCACCTGAAAACAATCTTGCTCACAGCAGTATATCAGTAGCAACAGTTTTGTAGTAGGAATAGTAAAGTAACAACAGTAGTAAAGTAAAGACAGTAGTAACAATAGCAGTAAACAGTAGGATTAACACGCGGTAGGCATAGGGATGGATGGACGGGCATTGCATGAACAAGACAGTTCACATGGCGATCAAGACATAGGGCAATTGCAGATAAATAAGATAAAGCATCCAAGTACTAAATAATCATAGGCATGTGTTCCATATATAGTCATGCGTGCTCGTAATGAGAACTTGCACAACATCTTTTGTCCTGCCAACCCATTTGTAGCAGGGACTCAAGGGAACTACTAGCAATTAAGGTGCTCCTTTTAATAGAGCACCGGAGCAAAGCATTAACACTCCGTGAACACATGTGATCCTCACATCAAAGCCATTCCCTCCGGTTATCCAATTGCTGTCACTTCGGGGCCATTGGTTACGGACAACAACGTGTGTATACAACTTGCAGGTAAGATCATAAACAATACTATCATAATGAATCAATAACATGTTCAGATCTGAAATCATGCCACTCGGGCCCTAGTGACAAGCATTAAGCACAACAAGTTGCAACAAAGTCAAAAAGCACTAATAATAGATACTAGGCACCATGCCCTAACAATCCGATGCCATTACATGAACGATCTCATCCAACCCCTACCATCCCCATAGCCTACAGCGGGGGATTACTCACTAATAGATGGGGAAAACATGGATGGATGATGGAGAAGCGATGGTGATGATCTCCTCCAATTCCCCGTCCCGGCAGGGTGCCTGAACAGAGTTTCTGGTGCTGTTTCGTGGAATCTGATAGTGGCGGCGGAGCGGAACTCCTTCTAGAAAAACATCGAAACCCCCCTGAGTTTTTAGGTCAGAAGGCAATTTATAGGCGAAGAGGGAGACCGAGGGGGTGTCTGGGGCGGCCAGACCACCCCCTGGCGCGACCAGGCCTGGCTAGGCAATTTATAGGCAAAGAGGGAGACCGAGGGGGTGTCTAGGGCAGCCAGACCACCCCCTGGCGTGGCCAGGCCTGGCCCGCGCGGCCAGGTGGTGTGGCCAGGCCCCGGCCCCACTCCGTCTCGTATTCTGGCTCCGTGAGTCTTCTGGTGAAATAGGATTTTTGGCATATTTTCCGGGATTTTTCCTAATAGTTGATTTTCTGCACAAAAACTAGATACCAAGGTAATTCTGCTGAAAACAGCGTCAGTCCGTGTTAGTTGCATCCAATTCACACAAGTTTAGAGGAAAAACAACAGCAAACGTGTTCGGGAAAGTAGATACGTTTTGGACGTATCAACTCCCCCCAAGCTTAGCTTATTGCTTGTCCTCAAGCAATTCAGTTGAAAACTGAGTGCAATAAAAGAAACTTTCACGAACACATTTGCTTCATATGATGTATATATTCTCAGCATATGATCAACTACTTAGACAATTCATAATAAGGAGTAAGCAACTAAGTTTACTCAATAAGCATTGCAAGCTATGAAGAAATTCCAACTCAAAAATAATAAGTAGCATGAAACATAAACATAAGCAACATTACAATGCTCATAACAAGGTATGATAGAGTGGTATCTCGCTTGCCTTTGATTGTGAATTCCAAGGCACCTCTGAAGTTCAGGTGAAGACTAGAAGTAAAGATATCAAAGATACAAGCATCAAAGTCATAACACAATTAATCCAGCATTGAGACAAGCACATTATACTAAGAATGACAATTATGCTCTCAAGAAAGTGCTCATAGAATAAGTAGTGACTCAACAAGGAAATGAAAAACGTTTTGAATAGTTTGAAAGGCTTCCAAATGCTGAAAGTATGGTACTCATTAGCTTTGAGCTCTCATTGCCCCTATCATGAGCATCTTTAATATGGTTAAGGTAAAAGTGAGGTCCAATCTGAGTTATATGCTTGACAGACTATAAACTGGAAATCTCATGTCCCTTGAGTATGAGGGTCGCTCCTCATGCTACTCAACTTTAGTTACCGGTAAGTTCTTGTCATAGTAAATATGTGCGTATCATAGAGAACTGCCAACGGGGTACCCCTTGCCCGATGATACGGAAGAATCCCCATATCAAAATGACAAGGCAAGCAGACAATGAGTATCTCAGCAATATTCTTATTTACCATGGGAAAATGGTGCTTTTTTCTCTCTTTCCTCTTTTCTCATATCTCTTTTTTTCTTTTCTCAATAGCTATCTCTTTTTTTATAAGAAGAATGCTTCATAAATACTCATTATGGTTACGCTGGAGGTTTCCACCATGATTAGGCATGGATTAGACCGGCGGCCCAGGCGTTTCTCTAACACACATACATAACTCCATGGACTTACAAGCTCCCCTTTTATTTCACACCGACGACATCCGTAAACAAAAGAGTATGATATCAACTAGGTATATATTTATAGGTGTTGAAAGCGTTCCCCCTGACAACACGGTTCTGCTAATCCCCAGCCTATAATTTGCAACAATATAACTTTCATGGACAGTCACAATGGTTCAGGTTTATTAAGTGCAGGAAATAAAGTGTGCCATCAAGTTCGTGAGAGCTTTACTAACTAACTTTCTCATAACAAGCAAACATTTTATTCGGAAGAAAATAGGGCATACTTAATATGCACGGAATAGCAAATGATGCTAATAGGTAGATTTGATGGACACTTTGGCAAAATTGGTTTTGGGAGTTGGATGCACGAGTAATGGTTATACTCAGCACAAGTGAAGGCTAGTGATACGTTGCTAACGTATCTATAATTTTTGATGTTCCATGCTTGGTTTTATCTACTTTCTTATGTTTTGTTCCAACTTTAGAGTAATTTTCATACACTTTCTTGGACTAACCTATTAACAAGATGCCACAGTGCCAGTCACCTGTTTTCTGCTGTTTTTGGTTCCAGGAAAGTCAGAAAATCAATATTCTCGGAATTGGACAGGACAAAAGCCAAAGTTGATATTTTACCGGAAGACTCACAGAGCCAGAAGACGATATGGAGAGGGGCCACAGGGTGGCCACACCACCCCTAGGCGCGGGTCCCCCTGGCTGCGCCAGGGCATGGTGTGGGCCCCCTGGCCGCCCACCGACCTTGCCTCTTTCGCCTATATATCTCCCCTGAGGCAGAAACCCTAGGGGATCAATCATAAATCCACGAAAAGTTCCGCAGCACCGTCGTCACCGAAGGAGAGATTCGGGGGACAGAAAGTCTTTGTTCCGGCACCCTGCCGGGATAGGGAATTGCCCCCGGAGCCATCTCCATCGATCTCCACCACCATCTCCATCACCGTTGCTGATTCCCATGATAAGGAGGGAGTAGTTCTCTCTGAAGGCTAAGGGTTCTACCGGTAGCTATGTGTTCATCTCTCTCTCTATGTATGATCATATTGTGATCATGAGCTTTGTAATCAAGTAGATCTACCTTGCTACTCAAGTGCTTTAATAGATCTCTGCTCTCCCCATGTGTGTGAAAGTGACAGCATGCACACCATGATGGCACTTAGGCTAGAGATTACAAATACTTGTTATGAGTTATATTTGGAGTTGGATGTCTCTATGAAATTGTGGTGTTTGTTGGAACCATCTAGAGCTCAAGGTGACAGTGTGGGGTTATCTAGATGGGGAAAGAGGACTTTGAGGTGTGCTGTTAGAGCCCTACCATGGATTAGAGTGTTCAACCGGAGAGTAGTTCAACGTAGTATCATAAAGAGAAGATATTTATATGAGAGTGTTCACTAGTAAAAGTATGATCCCTAGGCCTTGTTTCTAAGCATTGAAACACCATTTGCTATTAGATCTGTTATATGTTTGCTTGCTTCCATCTTTATTTCAGTTTGTCTTTAGTCTTTTCCCACGTCAACCACACGCCATCAAGCTATTTTCTAGCACCGTTACCACTTATAATTATCCATACCACTTGTATTTTACTATTTCTTCGCCGAACTAGTGCACCTATACACCTGACAAATGTATTGGGTATGTTGGGGACACAAGAGACTTATTGTATCTTGATTGCAGGGTTGCTTGAGAGGGGATACCTTTGACCACTTCCTCCCTGAGTTCGATAAACCTTGGGTGATCCACTTAACAGAAAACTTGCTGCTGTTTTACAAACCTCTGCACTTGGAGGCCCAACAATTGTCTACAAGAATAGAAGTGCGTAGACATCAGCTAGCAATAGAGAGGGAGCGACAATTGAGAGAGCAATAACTGGCATAATCATGCTTGCAACAAAACAGGACTAATCATGGCATGAAAGTGATTCAAGACACTCAAGGCAAAATAATTTATCGAGGCTTAACTGGTTGTTTCAGTCATATGCATGCGTGAGCATGTGCCAAATCAATTCAAGTGAAACATTCAGAGGAGGATACCACGGTGTCATACCAAGTTATAAATAGAGTAATGCAAGCAAACATTCATATGATATGCTACAAATTATTAGCGGTCTAGAGCTAATCATAAGAAAGCAAGAACTACTAAGCATTCATAAATAACATACACCCTACATGAACCGACTAAGCATGCCCACAATGATGAGTATACGTACAAAAATGAAAACAAATAGAGTTTGTTACCAGCCTCTTACCACACCTCAAGTTGTCATTTAATCCTCATTATTGCCCTTCACTTGTGTGGCTTGAATAATAATATGAAACCAAATTCCACTGAGAACTGCTGAACCCTGCAACAAACTCACAAAACCAAAGAAGAACAACAAATATTTTTGGTGTTTTCGATTTTTAAAACAAGAACCAAAAAGGGAGAACAAGCAAAGCAAAATCTTTTTGGGTTTTTCGAATAGTTCAAAACAAAGTAAAAAGGGAAAAACAAACCAAGGCAAAAAGAAAAAGCAAACAAAGAGAAACAACAGAAATATTTTTGGTATTTTTTTGTTTTAAGAAAGCAAAAACAAAGAAAGAACAAAAACTAAAAAGAGAACGAAACATGAATATACAAAGTACCGACATAAAATGATATGGAGATGAGTGCGATGTCGGTGTACCTCCCCCCAAGCTTAGGCTTTTGGCCTAAGTGGGTATCAATCCAGATACGAGTAAGGGTTCCAAGCAGGCAGATCATTGTAAGGATGATCGTAGTTGGGCCCTTGGGAAGAAGAAGAGGCTCCCCAATCATAGGTAGGCTGCTGATATGAAGACTCCCCCTCATTCGAGGGCTGGACCGAATCATCTGTGACCTCCCTTCTAGTATCCTACTCCTGTTGAGAGAGCTCTCCCAAGTACATATCAAACTCTTCCTCCGTGAGGGACCATCCTACCCTGTTATCAAGGTTAAACAAAACAGGTGCAGGCAAAAGAACAACACGCTCGGACTTGCTCCTTCTCCAACCAGCTTTGAGAAAGGTTATTTCATAAGACAACTCACTCAAACTAGCCCACGAGGAAACAAATTTATATTGTATCATGGAATTAAGATCAAGCCTTTCTATGGGAAACTGTAGGTCTAGATGATGAGGCACTAAACCATGCAATGCTAGTAAACGAGAAGCAATGAGGCCCCCACAAATTCTACCTTTCTCACGGTTAGCAGCAAGACGGAAAGCTATCAAAGCACCCAAGTTGTAAGACCTATCTCATTTAAGAGCAGCAGAGATGAATGCTAGATCGTATGAAGATAACTTATTGGCAGTTTTCCTAGCAAGAACACACTTGACAATAAAGTAGGCAAAGTAGCGAATGGAGGGAAGTTGAATGTTATGGATTTTCCCGCTCTCCTTTGAGAAGGTGCTCCCTTGGCAAATCTCCGCATACAAGTCCATGAGTGGTGCAGGACGCTCTTTAATCCTTCCACATGATCCCCATTGAGGTACCTTAATAGTTGCACAAAAGTCATCAAGAGAGAGGTTGACAGCTATATTGTAAATTTTATAGTGGACCATAGGGTCAGGCAAATAGTGACTAAATCGAAAATCCTGCACTACAGACATGGTTAGTTTCACAAATTGACAAGGCTCATCTTCCAAAAAGTGCTCCAATCCTCCATTAGCAACCAAAGTATGGAAGTCCTGGGAAATTCCTGCAGCTCTCATGAATTTGGAGCATGGATAGATGGAAGGAGAAACTTCCTCCTCTCGGTGAACCTTCATAACCTCAGGCACCCTCAGTTCATGTTGGTTTAGTTGATGCTCATTCATCTTCTCTTCTGAAATTTAAACATCTATTAAACAAGTGATTGCAAAGTGAATATAATGAAGGGCACTACTCATAGGGACTTATAGAGGCCTAAACAAGCATCAAAACTATATCTCTAGGCATTGAACAAGCTTACAAGCACTCAAAACCTGTCACCTACAACAGAAAAATACTCAAGATATAAACTACTAAACACACATCTACTTGGACAAGCGGAGGAGTCACATACCGGAGAACAAATTCTCCAAATTTCAGCAGCAAAGATGGGCTGAGCAAGGAGATCGAAAAATCAAGGGCAAGCACATCAAGAACGCGATTTCAAGCAACGAACTGGTGTTTACTCGGGAGAGAGAAGAAAGTGGCAAGTGTGAGAGTGAGTGGAGGTCTAGGGGTGGCCCACACCATGGCCAGGCGTGCCCCTGGGCTGGCCGCGCCACCAGGTGGTGTGCCTGCCTGGTGGGCCCCCCTGGTACCTTCCAGGCACTCCTCTGCCCCTTTTTCACGTAAAAATTTAATATGAATTTTCTGAAATTTTTTGAGACACTTTATCTTTGAGCAATTTTCAGGTATGGTTTTCTGACAAATTTTTGTTTTGGAATGATGCAATGACAAAACAAGGCTAAGACTTCAGAATTTCTAAGACACTCTAACATGCAAGCAACTAACAACAGAAAAGAAAACTAAACGAAAGCAAAAAAACTAAATGGATAGAATAGAAGTAAACATAGATAATCATGGTGAAAACATTGTTTTGTTCAATGAAATCCTTTTGTTAACAAGGTTGATCAGGTCTTGTTACCAAAACAATTTTATATGAAACAAAACTTTGTATTCCACTAATGATTATGTTACCTCAACCTTGATAGCAATGGTCCCAATCATAATAGTTTCATATTTTTCTCTTGGCATGGGACAATATATTTCTCCAACTTGAATGCCCTCAACATGTTCAATTGAATTCAAACCATAAGTCCTATCAATCTTCTTGGGGAAATAGACAATATGTTCCTTGTCATTAACATTGAAGGTCACCTTTCCTTGATTACAATTAATAACAGCTCCTGCAGTATTAAGAAAAGGTCTCCCAAGAATAATAAACATATTATCATCTTCAGGCATTTCAAGCACAACAAAATCAGTTAATATCAAGAAATTATGAGCCACTTGAATAGGTACAGCCTCACATATACCAATAGGAATAGTGGTAGATTTATCAACATTTGCAAAGATATATCAGTATGTATTAATTTTTCTAGTTGAAGTCTCTTATAGACAGAAAAAGGCATGACACTAACTCCTGCTCCCAAATCACACAAAGCAGTTCTAACATAACTATTTTTAATAGAGGAAGGAATAGTTGGAATCTCTAGGTCTCCAAGTTTCTTTGGAACCTTACCGTTAAAGGAATAATTAGCAAGCAAAGTAGAAATTTCTTCATTAGGGATCTTCCTTTTATTAGAGACAATATTCTTCATATACTTTGAATAAGGAGGCAATTTAATAGCATCAGTCAAAGGAATTTGCAAGAATAAAGGTTTCATCCACTCACAAAACTTATTATAGTGTTCATCTTCCTTTGACTTGTGTTTCTTATCAGGGAAAGGCATAGGTTTTTGGACCCAAGGCTCTCTTTCACTACCATGTTTCTTAGCAATAAAATCTTCTTTAGTGTATTTAGTATTCTTAGTGTGCTTTTCAGGTTCTTCTTCAACTTTTTCTTTATCAGGAACATCAATTTCTTCATTACCACTTTCAGTTTCAGCATCAGAGATAGATATACTATTAGGATCTATAGCAGGTTCAGAGGGTTCTAAAATAGTTTTATGTTTCTTTTTTATTTTCTTACGAGTAGTACCACTATTTTCAGCTTGTTGAGAATCCTGCTCAATTATTTTGGAATGCCCCTCGGGATATAGAGGATCCTGGGTAGCAGCACCACTTCTAGTTCTAATTTCATAAGCATGTTTTTCTTTAGCGGCACTAACTAGCAAGTCTTTTTGCACTTTAGTAAGTTGATCTATTTGAGTTTGAACCATTTGAAAATGTTTAACAAGCATTTTAACATCATTAGAGGTTCTTTCCACAACGTCTTTTAACTCAAAAATAGCTCTAGAGTTTTCCATTAAATGATTTTGCACCCTTTTATTAAAATTATCTTGCTTAACAATAAAAATATCGAATTCTTCTAAGCATTGATCAGGAGGTTTAGAGTAAGGGATATCACCTTCGTCGAAGTGTTGGAGAGAGTGTACCTCAATAGTGGATGAATGGGGAATTGGCTTGCATAATTCTTCTATAGGAGGTAAATTCTTGACATCTGCAGCTTTAATTCCCTTCTTCTTAGGACATTTCTTAGCTTCCTTCATCACTTCATCATTCAATTTAATAACTCCCCTCTTCTTAGATGATGGTATAGGCACCGGTATAGCTGGTTCAGGTATAATTACTTCAGGTATAGCTGGTTCAGGAGGAGTCCAATCTTCATAGTTCTTGCTTATTTTAGCCATTAATTCCTCAGCTTCCTTGGGAGTCCTATTCTTGAAAACACAATCAGCACAGCTATCTAGGTATGTCCTAAATCCTTCAGTTAGTCCATTCACTAGTGGAGAATTGCTTATCAGTGGAGCATATTTTTTGCTATCAATGCCGCATATGGAATGCGTCACTACTGTTGCGCCACTAATATTAAGTATCAATGGTACATATCAAATATGCGCCATTGATAATGGGACAACTAGTGGCGCATCTTCAATATGCGCCACTGATGTTTTACTAGTGGAGCATATTTAAAATATGTGCAACTGATGTTACATGCGCCACTGGCTGAATAAAAGATGTGCCACTGATGTTTAGTACATGTATACAGAATACAGACTCTCAAGTATGTATACAAGTATTTATATAGGTATTTATACAGGTATATATAGATATTTATACAAGTACACAGCATTATAGAAACATAGATAATAGTACAAATAGAATTATACATCATCACATCAATTAGAACCCGACATAGTGACAAGTGCTCGAATAGTATACTCCCTCCGTTCCTTATTATAAGATGTTTTAGGATTCTTCCGACAACAATCAAATTCATCAAATGGACAGAATTACCCTCGTGAACTTGTCCTAACACAGAGATCCATCATTTTAAATTTAAATTCCTCCTCGCCCAGCTCGCCGGTCCACCCAGATGCGTGCCAGCTCTCGCGGGGATCCATCCTCCCAGCTTGCGCACATTGCCGCAAGCCATCGTCCATCTCGTGCAGAATATGAGGCTCGCTAGCAGCTGCAGCTCACGCACATCCCACCCCGCACCACGCTGGCCAGCACCTCCAGCCTTCTCGCTGGCAGCTCAGGCAATGTCGCCTTCTCGCCTGCAATGTTGCTGCTTAGATCCTCCAGGCCCTAGCACCTCCAGCGTTCTTGCCGGCAACCTCGCTGCTCAGATAGTGTAGGTAAAAAGTTGACATGATAGTACATGATTTTCTACTGTTTGTATACCAATTAACCTCTCTATATATAAGCTCCGGCGCTCTGGACACAATACAAGTGCTGAAATATATTATGCTCAGTAACTGAACATGAATGCATAGTAGTACTGTACATGAATGACCAGCTTGTCTAAAGGAATCCCTTCCTTGTCATGTGATAGTGAACAAGACAGTTTCAATGCAAACATATTTATTGTTAACCTGCAAAAGAAAGACATGAGGTAGGAAAAAAATCTACACTTCGATGCAATGACTAATTGGTAGTTTTGCACAACCTCATGTTAATTCTGTGGTTATAGTTATTTTCCTGGTGTGGGAACAATTAACTAACAATTTATCTTCTGAACAGTAAAAAGAAGAGTGCTAATGGGAATAATGAACAATGTACTATGTAATTTAGCAATCGAGATCGATGAATAGATTACAAGAAACCAGTGTAAATCACATCTTCCTACAAGTTCTCCAAAAAATAAAAAGGAGTACAACAATTATGGTACTAACCTAGAGAAAAAACATGCCCACTTGGTTGATAGTCAGATAACTAACATGAGGATTTACTAAAATAAGAGAAATAAGTGTCAGCAAACAATATTCCTTGACCATAACTTCCGGAATCAAGTATTTCATAATAGGAACTAATATTTAACAAGACCATATGGATGTTGAGAAAATCTAGATGATAGCTTACCTGCCATATGGAGTACAATGATGTAAGTCTACGTTGGTACAAGGATAGCCATTTGCGATCTAGCCTGTACTTAATTGATGAATTATCCATCAAGGACGATAATGGATACAGATAATAGGAAACAGAACAACACAAGTAAATAGGAGATCATAAAATCAGCCTCTCATCCATGTAATTTCATTTCGATGACATACAACTAATGGGCAAATAACAAAACAAATCTCTAAAATTTCCTGTCAAGATAATTATACAATCTAAACTGTGAATTAGTAGGCTAATATAACTGTTGTAAGCTGCAGCTATACTGCCGCTATATGCATGCCCAAAACAAAAGCAGCAAGTACACTAAACTTGTCTCATCATTTAGGTTCTACAGGTCTAGGTTTGTGTCATTGGAGTACAGAACTCATGTGTGTGAGGGAACAGACATCTATTGGAGAAACAATACTCATCTTATCACAACAATAATGATTCCATCATAGCTTCAGAAGTTAGGGGAGGGAGTAAACATTGCAGTAACCACTGCATTAGGAACCATGAAAACCTTCTCTAGAGATTTCCCTGACCTCTTGTTCTCTTTACTTGTGTGAGACACACATATGGCCTTATCAATATCTGCGAGAGTAAATTGCATGAGGCACTGAAATTGCCATGCTCCTTACACAAAAGAGAAAAATCATGGAGTAGCTATTGACACTTTAATCTTTAGTCTGAAATTCTTACATGTTCATATAGGTGGAACTTAAACCCCAGACTTCACTGACAACAAGCTTCTCCTAATCCAGTCAAGCAGTATCGGACAGTTGGGTATGGTAATGCAGAAGATGAATTTATTTACAATTGCCTCCATTTTTCTTGGTGTGCCTAATGTTGGAAGCAAATTCCTATTTTCAAAAGTCATCTAACCATCACTTCAGGGCATATTCATTCATCTAAGGCCTCTGTTCATATATGCAGCAGAACTGGACCATGGAGTTGCGTATGCAAGAACTATACCTGTGGCTGATGCCTAGTGGAGACAAAGTCAACGACGCTGAATGGACAAGAAGGAAATGGGCGACGGCAGCGGTGTGGAATGGGACCGGCCTCCGCCGTCCCTTGAGCCGACGAGGACACGCAGCAGTAGACCAGCCTCCACCGTTCCCGCAGCTTGTTGAAGTCGGGGCCGGTGCTGTCGCCTCGAGCTGCCTCACCGACCGCGTATGCCACCCCGGGGACCCCCAAATCTCATGTTGCATCGCCGCCGACCCCTAAATCTTCCACCCCAAGAATCGATTTTTACTTCATGGAGGCGCAGCGGCGTGGCTAGGGTTAGTGGATGTAGATGCAGTGATTGGAGGGTATTGGACTGGGATGGAAGATCCTGAGCTACGGGGCGCAGGCAAGGGGTTGGTGGTTATCGAGGGAGCGGCGGAGAACTGCAGGCGCGGCGCGGGCCAGGGTGTGCAGGCGGCGGCGCAAATGGAGAAGACACGTAGAGGATGGGGGCGAACGGAGAAGACGACACAAAGGACTGCAGGTTGATGCTCCAAAACACTCGATGGGGGTTTCGCAAAACTGGCGCCACGACAAGTATTTCGATCCAGATTTATTAGTGGCGCATTCTTTGCAATATGCGCCATTGGCAAAAAAAATCAGTGGCACATCTCCAATATGCACCATTGATAACCTGCCATCTTTCTGAGTGGTGGGGTCCAGGTGGGGCCCACAAATTATCAATGGCGCATATTAAGAAAGATGCGCCATTGGTGAGGACAGTATCAATGGCACATATTTCATATGCGCCATTGATGAGCATATATCAATGGCGCATATGGACATATGCGCCATTGATATTTGGTCCACAACCCTCCAGAGTGTCGGGCCCACATTATCAGTGGCACATTTTTTTAAATGTGCGCCATTGGTTAAACAAAATATCAGTGGAGCATATTTTTAAATGCGCCACTAATAATTATCAGTGGAGCATATTCAAAAAAAAATGCTCCACTAATAATAAATATATCCATAAGCCTTTCTCTACTAGTGATTATAAAATATATCAAGAAGCTCATTCTTAGGTAAAGGACATCCATCTTGTGCATGAATCAAAGCACAAAACCTTGCCCAAGATTCAGGCAATATCTCTTTTTCTCCCTATTTAAAATCAAAAAGTTCCTACAAAATAGCATGTCTAGCACTAGGAGGAAAATATTTCTGCAGGAAAGTACTAATCAAGCAATCAGGGCTATCAATAGATCCAGGAGGAAAATTACTAAACCAAGTTTTAGCTTCTCCTTTTAGTGAAAAGGGGAAAATCTTAGCAACAAAGTAAGTACGCATCTTAATATTATCAGAAAATAAGCCATTCATGGTAGAAAGCTCTGTCATATGTGCTACCACACTTTCATTCTTAGTCCCACAAAAAGGTTCTTTCTCAACAATAGCTATATAAGATAGATCAAGAGAGAAATCATAATCTTTATCTTTAGTGTTTATGGGAGAAGCAGCAAACTTAGCATTAGGAGACAATTTGGGTCTAATAGTACGCCTCTCAAGGAGATTCTTAGCAGCGCTCCTATCATGGGTGTTTTTACATTTTTTAATAAATTCATCGGTCATCTCAACATAACCTTCTTCAATATCATAACTCTCACTAGACTCAGGTGAACTAACAGGTGTAGTGGTGTCTTCATTAGGAGTTTCACTATTTCCAGCTATAGTTCTAGCAATCATAGCATCTAGGAAAGGACCTAATGAACCACTCTTATCAAGCACAGTAGAAGCAGCATCATAAGTATCAGAAGTTTCAAATTCAGCAGTAGTAGCAGTGTGTGTAGCATGTGTATGTGGTGGTGTAACAAGCTTACTCATAACAGATGGTGAATCAAGAGCAACAGAGGTGTTCAGAACCGTACCTCTTCTTGTAGTGGATGGTAAAATAGGAACCTTGCCATCACGAGACTTACCCATGATGGATGGATGGCAGCGAACAATAATGAATCCAAGTGAACTTGATAAATAAAGCTATGCTCCCCGGCAACAGCGCCAGAAAATAGTCTTGATGACCCACAAGTATAGGGGGTGTATCGTAGTATTTTCGAGGGAAGTGAAACCCAATTTACTGATTCGACACAAGGAGACCCAAAGAATATTTATAAGCCTTAACAACTGAGTTGTCAATTCAGCTGCACCTGGAAACAATCTTGCTCACAGCAGTATATCAGTAGCAACAGTTTTGTAGTAGGAATAGTAAAGTAACAGCAGTAGTAAAGTAAAAACAGTAGTAACAATATCAGTAAACAGTAGATTAAAGCGCGGTAGACATAGGGATGGATGGATGGGCGTTGCATGAACAAGAAAATTCACATGGCGATCAAGACATAGGGCAATTGCAGATAAATAAGATAAAACATCCAAGTACAAAATAATCATAGGCATGTGTTCCATATATAGTCATACGTGCTCGCAATGAGAACTTGCACAACATCTTTTGTCCTGCCAGTCCGTTTGCAGCGGGGCCTCAAGGGAACTACTGTCAATTAAGGTGCTCCTTTTAATAGAGCACCGGAGCAAAGCATTAACACTCTGTGAACACATGTGATCCTCACATCAAAGCCATTCCCTTTGGTTATCCCGATTGTTGTCACTTCGGGGCCATTGGTTCCGGACAACAACGTGTGTATACAACTTGCAGGTAAGATCATAAACAATACTATCATGCATCAATAACATGTTCAGATCTGAAATCATGGCACTAGGGCCCTAGTGACAAGCATTAAGCATAACAAGTTGCAACAAAGTCAAAAAGCACTAATAATAGATACTAGGCACCATGCCCTAACAATCCGATGCCATTACATGAACGATCTCATCCAATCCCTACCATCCCCATAGCCTACAGCGGGGGATTACTCACTCATAGATGGGGGAAACATGGATGGATGATGGAGAAGCGATGGTGATGATGATGGCGATGATCTCCTCCAATTCCCCGTCTCGGCAGGGTGCCAGAACGGAGTTTTTGGTGTTGTTTCGTGGAATCTGGTGGTGGCGGCAGAACAGAACTCCTTCTAGAAAAACGTCGAAACCCTCCTGAGTTTTTAGGTCAGAAGGCAATTAATATGCAAAGAGGGAGACCGAGGGGGTGTCTGGGACAGACAGACCACCCCCTGGCACGGCCTGGCCCACGCGGCCAGGTGGTGTGGCCAGGCCCCAGCCCCACTCCGTCTCGTATTCTGGCTCCGTGAGTCTTCTGGTGAAATAGGATTTTGGCATATTTTCCGAATTTTTCCTGATAGTTGATTTTCTACACAAAAACTAGACACCAAGGTAATTCTGCTGAAAACAGCGTCAGTCCGTGTTAGTTGCATCCAATTCACACAAGTTTAGAGGAAAAACAACAGCAAAAGTGTTCGGGAAAGTAGATACATTTTGGACGTATCATGCACCTGATAGATACATGCTAATATGCTACTGTTAGGCCCATAAATACTCTATTTGGCATGTAAATACTCTACTAGCTATTAATCTTGCACTATTAATGACCTAGTATGGTTACTAGTACTTATTTTCTATGCGTGTGATGATGGTATGTTGTGGTATGGTAACCTCGCCTATTCTAGAAGAGGTGAGCGGGTGCACTTGGGTGTGCCACAAATAATAACCATCTGGCAACCAAACACCTTTGAGTTTTTTAGTTACGTCTGTTGAGTCTTAGAGATAAAATCCAAGAAACCAAACAAAGAGGCACGACTATCCTCCTGGCCTAGGGAACTGGGATAGAGGGTGTTTTTATTAAGTTCACACGTTCACGATATCTGTAATGTTGACGAATGGGCCCAAGTTGTAGATCTGATGTGGCAACTTGTCTCCGCACTCCGAACCTAGGCCTCGTGAGTAGAGGTTGGCATGGACACGCCGACTATCGTATCGAGCTCGGAATTCCGCCGGTAGCATATGGGGGATTTTTTTGGGCTGGCATGAGAAAATGACAAAGAACTACCACATTTGAGGCTTCGTTGACAGATAACTACCGACTTTGCCTGTTTTGACAGGAAGCACCGCAAACTAGGGCACACAGTTGACAAATAGCACTGATTGTGCGATTGGGACGGTATAACCACGTTTCTAACAGGGCAGACCCACTGGCAGGTACACGTGTCGACGGGCAGCGTCTCCCCAGTCTCATGGCCATTAGGGCGTCTCTCCCAGTGCGGTTCACTCCACTCTAGTACCGCTCCACGCACGCGAGCAGACATGGCAACTCCTAGTGGCAGCGGTGGTGTCCGCAACCGGATCGCGCCCGACGACGACGACTCTAGCGAAGGAGTCCGATAGAGGCACGTATACGGCGGGGTCTACCAACAGCAGTCCATCCATTGCAGCATCACCGTCGATCCAGAGTCGATCCCATTGCTGCAGTCGGTGATGCCCCAAGCTTCAAATTCGAAGAAAACTTAGTCGTCGGCGAGGCAAACCTCCAGCAATGATCCACTCAGCCACTACGTCTCAGACGCCGAGTTAGCCATTCCTTTCCCTTCAACAGATGTTGTGTCTTGTACTAAATAGGGGATTAGGTCTAAATCTTGATATTAGATTTGGAATTTCTTTGAATTGGCAATGCAAAACTACAATGTAGGCTTGAGTAGTTATTTTATTTCCATGTAGGACTCACTCTGATATTTGGGAGATTTTTATTCAATTTGATGGTGTCAAATTTGTGCAAAAGACAATGGAATAACATGATGTTAGATATCTTAATTTGCTCTCAGTAATGGAGAAGGAAGGTTATGGAATTTGTGATTCAATGTACTATGTTAAAGAGGAAGGAGAGGGACTAGAAGGACTAGATTTGATAGATAGCCAACTGAAGGTGGATGAAATGATTAGAAAATATGAGAGCAGCAAAAAATTGGTGCTCACAGTGATGAGGGACAAGAGGAAGCATGTTGTAGTTCTGTCCCCATGAAGAGCAAGAATTCTGTGAAGTTTGTTGCAAAAGAGCGTCCAAGTTACATTGATGTAGATGCAGGGGAGGACCAGCCCATTCCTTATCAGGTGTAGACACAAGATAGTGTGTGCTACCAGCCTTTGCACACCAATAATCAGGCTATGTATGACCAGTTTAGTACACAGTACAGTTTTATACCTGGCAATGTGCATACCCAAGTTGAAGAAAACCAGATTGAAGAAGTAGAAGAAGAGGGAGAGGATGGAGATGCATTTGATGACAACTTCAGTTGGTTTGATGATGGACAATATGATCCAGAGTATGCAGCTAATATGATAAACAAAGGAGAGGAGGAACTGAAGGCAAGATTTGCAGAGAGGAAGAGACAGAGAGAAGACCCACTGTTGCACTATGAAGGTGAGACAGATGTTGAGGACATTTTTGTCAGTGATCATGATGATGTCCTTGAACAAATACCAGTAGAGCAGCCTATGAAGAAGAAGGTCAAGAGGCCAGGGCCCACACTTAGATCACACTCTCAAGTAGTTATTCCTGACATACTTGATTGGGCTCCTCCAGATGATGAAGTGGAAGATGGGTTCCTAAATGAAGAAGATGATGATTTATTGGAACCTCTTTCTTTTGTTTTGCCTAAAGGAAGAAAATCAAGAGGAAAGAAACAGAAACCAAGGGTCTGGTATGACGAGAATAGAGAAAACCTTGAGCAGCAATTCATGTTGAAACTTTGCTTCAGAGATGTTTACCAGTACAGAGAGACTTTGGCTAGACTGCACATTACCCAAGTCGGGAATTTCCATTTCCATAGGAATACTCCTGATAGGATTATTGTGTGGTGTAAGCAGAAAGAGCAGAATAAATTTGATTATGAATTCTTCATGACAGCCTCCGAGATAGCTCATGAGAAAACATTTTGTGTTAAGAAGATGCACCTCAATCACACTTGTCCAACTGATCCATCCAGCACTAGAGTGAATTCAAGGTGGCTGAGCAAAGTTTTTGTGGACACCTTTAGGTCAGATCCAAACACTATCATCAGTACTATACAAGACAAAGCCAAAACATATTTTGGAGTGGAAGTACCAAAGAGGATGGCTTATAGGGTGAAGACCAAAGCTAGAAACATTGTACTAGGTGATCACAAAAAGCAGTACCACATGATCGGGGATTACCTGCAAACTGTGATAGATAAAAATCTTGGGTCAATATGTATTGTGACCACAGTCAATGGCCCAATAGAGGATCAATTGGAAGCAATGAAAATAGGATAAGAAGTAGACATAAGTTACAAGCCAAGATTCATGGAACCACTAAGAACAACATTGTGCTATTTTGTGCACATCTGACATGTGTGTTTGAATGTGATGATTAGGTTTCAGCTGATGCTTCACAATACTTTGCACTATTAATCTGAAGTAATTTCTGTAAACAAGGAACATGTTGTCCATTTTCTATTTAACATAACCTAAGACAGAACTGATATGTCCATTTTTCCTATTTAATACACAATATAGTTCAACATACCATTGACAGAATTCAACAACTGATAGTACCACAGATCTCAGGGAATAATTCAGTATATAGATAGTTCAACAAACTCACAGTTCAACATACCACTACTAGTACATTACACAGACAAATGCATGCCTCACAAATCACAGCTCACCTAATAAATCTTTGATCTTCCTAATCTTTGCCCTACTGCCATCATTCTTCTTCACAAATTCTGCAATCATGGACTCCAGTTTTCTCTTATCTTCCTTCAATTTGTCCATTTCCTTCTCTGCCTTTATCCTCAACACCATGTGCATGTTACTAGCCTGGGTATCCAGCTTCTTCTTCTCCTCCAGTTCTGCCCTGGCATCAATGAGTGTTTGTTCAGCCTGTGCCTTCAGTGCAAGTGTGACATGCTTCTCATTCTCAGTCTTCTCTACTTCATCTTGGACAATCTTAAGATCACAGTGCAGCTTGGTAATTTCATCCCTGAAATTAATCTTCTCCTCCACATGGCGCAGAGTAGCACTAACTCTCTCTTCCTTCAGTTCTCCATACATCTTCCATAATTTCAGAAGAGCTTTCTGGAGAGAAGCCGGTCATTCTCCATCTACCCATTTAATATAATCACAGGATAGCCCAAACTACAGAAAACATATTCCAGATTAGATCTAAATTGAGTTGCTCCATTAATTTTGATAGATGACAATGCATTGACTAAATAATATACATAGTGATATCACATGCCTGGCCAGCACATGTCATATATCTCCTCGTTGCTGCTCCTTCCCAAGCAACAAACGTTTCTAACATGCCTCCACATTTATAGCGCGGAGCTTTTCGCAGCCTTCCTATTATGAATCATACAGGTTTTCTAATCCCTAAAAAGATCAACGTGCAGCAGGTTCAGAGAGAAACCCTAACACTAACCCTACAAATCCATAAATCAGAGGAACCCTAACCCTAGAAATCAAGAACAAGCGAATACTAACCTCACTGGTGCCATTGCTGTTGTCCTCAGACGATTCCTCACCATCTCCCCACGATACCATGTCGGGCGGCGAGGTAGAACTCCGGCGGCGACGATGACGGGAGTAGGGTGGCGGCTACGAGGGTGGAGGCAGACACAAGCTGAAGTGAGACACGCCCTCCTGAAACGGGCGATTTATCCCCTCCTCACCCTACCCTAACGGCCGTGAGGCGAGGGAGATGGCGTCCATCGCCAAGTGTACCTGCTAGTGGGTCCGCCCTGTCAGAAACGTGGTTATACCGTCTCAATCGCACAATCAGTGCTATCTGTCAACGGTCTGCCCCAGTTCGCGGTGCTTCCTGTCAAAACAGGCAAAATCTGTAGTTATCTACCAAGGCAGCCTCAAATGTGGTAGTTCTTTGTCATTTTCTTGGCTGGGACCCTAATAGGTCTAGTGGGGGCTCTATTGTGGCCGTCCGTGGAGATGCTCTAACTAGAATCGGTTCACCGACGACCTTTCTAACCCAAAGTAGGTACCAGATTGAAAAAGTTATAAGTTCACCGTTCGCCTCGCTGGAGAAGGACCCCTCCTCCTCTTTCGCAATATAAATAGACCCGCAATGCTCCCTACGAGGTTTCTATTTTTTAAAATAAATAAATGGCGATGGTGTATAATTCAAGCGGTGCAAAATCTCTATCCGAAATAAGTTGTGTACAGTTTTCACATACACCTATGTTATTTTCTGGCGTAGCCCAGATTACAAAAAAGACACATTGAGATTTTGCACACCTGCAGGATACATCATTGGTTGCATCCAGATTTATCCTTAGAACCTCATCCAGGACGGACAGCCCCAATCAGGTGCCCGGTTGCACAAAAGTTGACAGTTTTTTTTTCCGTGAGCCCGGCAACTTTGCCATGTGGCGCTACAAAATTGAAGTTACCATTCACCATACACACTGGAAAATCTGATGATCCAAAATATGTTTGTTGTAGGAGACTAAAAGTCTAATTGTTCGGTCAACAAAATTTCTCATTTTCTGAAACTTGTAAATATGTTTCCGATATTTTTTCAAAATAAAGGGCTATAGATAGCCCAAGTTCTAAATGTTTTTTTTTTGCAAATAAGTTCCAAATGATTTTTTTGGTGCTTAGTGTCACTAAGTTTCTTATATTGGTATATTGTAAAATTTTACTACTCTCTCCGATTCAATGCAATTGTTGCAGGTGTAGGCAAACTTTAGCTTATTTTTTTTCTAAGGTCTAAACCTTTGACAATAAAATCGGATGGGAGTGGTATTAAATTTGGATACTCACCATCACAGACTCGATGTTGAGATGTAGAGACTGAAATTTACCCTTTCAAAAAAGAACACGATAAATTCCCTGAAAGAAGGGGACCTAAATACGACAATTACCTGCATGGCCACCCTCCAGCGCGCATGTGCTCCATTTCCACTTATACGCATATAACCAACTGATGTAGACAGGTGGCAAAACGTAGGGACGTGCACAGTGCTAATCCACAGCAACAAACGCCCGACCCATGTCAAGTCCCGCAAAATAAAAGTCAGCAATGCATCACCGAACGGCCGAAGATTTTCGGAATATCGCAACAGGCAGTTGTTTTGTTTGAGCCGTCAGCATCCGTGGCGCGGCGTAGCGGGAGTCCCTGCCGTCAATTTTCAGGGCTGGCCAGGGGACCGCCGCGTCCTGATGACAATCATACGCATGCGCACACCGCACCGGAGCGAGATGATTTTAGGTCGCCAGCTAAATGGGTTTTAGTTCCCGCGAAAGCTGCTGCCGCTGAACAAAAATCAGATCAGATTGCTTAAAAGTAAAACGCATATGAGCAAAGCCGTGCTTAGAATCAGCATACGAAACTCGCTTCGCCTTGGCGTGCAGTGGGCAATTGACACGCACCGGCCTAGATCGAAGCAGCAGGCTACGCAAAGGCTGCGGCAGTTCATGCCCAGGCCACCACGAAAACGAATTTCCGTTGCGCCCTTCACACGCAGTACTGCATACACGGCACGCATACGTACAAGCAAGATAAACGGTTCGACGGTTACCAACGTTACTACCTAGCCGCGAAAAAGGGTGTGTGATCTGCACGATAAGAGAACCATGATGATATGTGAAATACAGTCGTCACTCGTCTCACCTATCCATAGATTTAGGGGGCATCCAACACGGATCACCGGATAACGTATTGTATTCCAAACCTTATAGTACAGCTGAGCTGCCGCTCGATCGAAGCACACGTGAAACTAATCGGAACAGGAGATGCGGAATCTTCTCCAACTGACAGGGATAATGTATACTAGTTTTCACCTGCTTTCATCCCAATCACCCCGGCACCATACAAAAACAAAGCCGCGACAGTCCGTCTGAACTGCAGAACAGATGAATCTCCAGGTTACAACGTTATCGCCCATGATGTTGACCCTGAATGAAGCTTGGCTGTGGGCAGTAACCAAAATCAGTTCACCGAGCGCCCTTTCTGACCGGATGTAGGTACCGGACTGGAACAGATAGGCTCACCGTTCGCCTCGCTGGAGAAGGACCCTGCCCCTGCCACCACCCTCCTCCTCTTTCGCTGTATAAATACACCCCCTAAGCTCCCTGCAACATCCAGCAAACAGAGTGAAGTGAGTGAGCGCACAAGCCAGTGGTTCTAGAGCATACTACATTTTAGCCAGCAGCCACAATGGCAGGGAACATGCTAGCCAACTATGTCCAAGTCAACGTCATGCTCCCTGTAAGCTCCATTGGCCTCGCTAAGCCCCATGCATCCATGTACAAATTCAAGGATCTAGTAATTCACACTAGCTATATGTATAACATACTCACTGTAGTCGAAGAGTGTATTTGTATGAACTTGCTTATCAAGGAGATCTTGGACCCTCGATGGAGTTTTCATACTGACCTTTGACTTTAATTTCGTTGTGGAAATAGCTGGATGTGGTGAGCGTCGACAACACGTTCGAGAAGGGCGACCAGATCAGGGCGCAGCTGAAGAAGCTGGCGGAGGCCGGCGTGGACGGCGTCATGATTGACGTCTGGTGGGGGCTGGTGGAGGGCAAGGGCCCCAAGGCCTACGACTGGAGCGCCTACAAGCAGGTGTTCCAGCTGGTGCAGGAGGCCGGGCTGAAGCTGCAGGCCATCATGTCCTTCCACCAGTGCGGTGGCAACGTCGGCGACGTCGTCAACATCCCCATCCCGCAGTGGGTGAGGGACATCGGCGCTACCGACCCCGACATTTTCTACACCAACCGGAGAGGGACGAGGAACATCGAGTACCTCACCCTTGGAGTGGATGACCAGCCTCTCTTCCATGGAAGAACTGCCATCCAGGTTAGCAAATCTAAGCCACCACTCCATGCTCTACCGCATATATGGTGATCAGACACTCGGATGAGTCTTGGCAACAGTATACTCATGATTTTTGATAAGTACTGTGTATGCTCACGGTAGCAAGCGCTTTGATTCATTCTTCTTTGTGGCTGTGACAGATGTATGCTGATTACATGACGAGCTTCAGGGAGAACATGAAACAGTTCTTGGATGCTGGTGTCATCGTGGACATTGAGGTGGGACTAGGCCCAGCCGGAGAGATGAGGTACCCGTCCTATCCTCAGAGCCAGGGATGGGTGTTCCCAGGCATCGGAGAATTCATCGTGAGTGCCTTTTGCCAAACAAAAACTATCCTCTTCTCTTCTTCAAAATGCTCTTATACATGTGATGACCAAAGGCAGTTAAATCTTTGTGAAAGTTCTGATCTGCATTGAAAATGGTTTTTGTAAGAAATGAACACCCAATGCTGAAGTGATTCTGATCAACAGAGACACCATGATAAAATGGCAGTTTCAGCTTATCACTACTTTTGACTTGTGTGAGACAAATATTGTTCTTTTGAGAAAAGTGACAGAAGCAAACACAAAGACCATGGTCCCACAGTTAAGCGGCAAAATGCAGAGGAAGCCAAATGTATATCTAGTTAATCAGACAGGGCATCAAGTAAAACAGACGCAGAACAATACCATAACCAGTAAAGACAAAAGGACTTCACTTAATTATTCGAACTATTACTAAAACAAAAATAATCTGCAGTGCTATGATAAGTACCTGGAAGCAGACTTCAAAGCAGCAGCAGCGAAGGCTGGCCATCCTGAGTGGGAATTGCCTGACGATGCTGGAGAATACAATGACACTCCTGAGAATACCCAGTTCTTTAAGGACGATGGAACATACCTCACCGAGAAGGGAAAGTTTTTCCTCTCATGGTACTCCAACAAACTGATCAAGCATGGTGACAAGATCTTGGATGAAGCAAACCAGGTCTTCTTGGGATGCAGAGTGCAGCTGGCAATCAAAGTAAGTACCATGCTAAAGATCTCAGTTTATTATAGTTGACAAAAATTACTAAATGATGATTCAATTGTGAATCTAATAAAATTGCCACAAATTTCACTCGAACATTAGAATATAGGCTAAAGGAACAAGGAAGTATATGCAGCTCACATTGCTTAAGCTAGAATGTGAATGAGACATGATCCAATGTTTGGTTGCAGGTCTCTGGCATTCACTGGTGGTACAGGGTTCCAAACCATGCAGCCGAGCTCACTGCTGGGTACTACAACTTAGATGACAGAGACGGCTACAGAACCATAGCGCGCATGCTCACAAGGCATCATGCTAGCCTTAACTTTACTTGTGCAGAGATGAGGGACTCCGAGCAAAGCTCTGAGGCGAAGAGCGCACCAGAAGAACTAGTCCAACAGGTAACTACACCATTAGCAATCGCCCAGTGATTTATGAGCCCGGATCCTACACTTCTCTTTTACGGAAGCACTTCTCATTGTAATTCTCAGGTGCTGAGTGCTGGATGGAGAGAGGGCTTAAATGTCGCATGTGAAAACGCGCTCGGTCGATATGACGCAACTGCTTACAACACGATACTAAGGAACGCGAGACCAAAAGGTGTTAACAGGAACGGCCCTCCTGAGCACAAGCTGTTTGGATTCACCTACCTCCGGGTATCTGATGAACTGCTGGAGGAACAGAACTACGCCACTTTCCAAACTTTTGTCAAGAGAATGCATGCTAACCAGGTTAGTGCAACACATGGATATCAAGACATCTAAAATTACACAGATGTATCATTTTCAGCTATATATTATAATAAATCCATAATTCTTTTCAGGGTCATGACCAAAGTGTTGATCCAATTGCGCCCCTGGAAAGATCAAAGCCAGAAATGTCAATTGAAATGATCCTTCAAGCAGCGGAACCAAAGCTGGAGCCATTCCCCTTTGACGAGAACACCGACATGCCAGTTTAAAGATCTCACTGATGCAGGATCGCTAACACCAACGTCCTCAGCCTATTGGTGTTAGCAACCCTGACATTTTGTGGAGAATTGAGGTGCTTTGTGAGAATTGAGGTGCACATGGAAATAAGCCTATTGTGGAACAATAGGCCAGTGAGAAATAAACTTCTGTGCAACAAGGTTATAATAATGTTGACCTTTATTTTCAACATATCCCTTCACTCCTTCAAACTAATACATGATTTTCCATTACCGGTTCTTCCTCCCGAATTGAGACCCATCGTTTATAGGTCTGGAGATAAAGTAGTGACTTCGGACATTAATGAACTTTATAAGAGAGTTATCCGTCGGAACAACAACCTTGCCTATCTATTAAAAAGAAGTGAATTAGCGCCTGCGGATTTAGTAATGTGCCAGGAAAAATTGGTACAAGAAGCCGTGGATACACTTCTTGATAGTGGGTCCCGCGGGCAACCGATAAGGGATGGTCACAATAAAGTATACAAATCACTTTCAGATGTAATTGAAGGTAAAGAGGGAAGGTTTCGCGAGACTCTGCTTGGGAAACGGGTCGATTACTCGGGGCGTTCTGTCATTGTTGTGGGTCCTTCGCTTTCATTACATCAATGTGGATTACCTCTAGAGATAGCAATAAAGCTTTTTCAGCTATTTGTAATTCGCGATTTAATCACGAAACGCGCTACTTCTAATGTCAGGATTGCTAAAAGGAAAATTTGGGAAAAGGAACCCATTGTATGGGAAATACTTCAAGAAGTTATGCGGGGACATCCTGTACTGTTAAATAGAGCACCTACCCTGCATAGATTAGGCATACAGGCCTTTCAACCCACTTTAGTAGAGGGGCGTACTATTTCTTTACACCCATTAGTGTGTAAGGGTTTCAATGCGGATTTTGATGGGGATCAAATGGCTGTTCATCTACCTTTATCCTTGGAAGCTCAGGCGGAAGCCCGTTTACTTATGTTTTCTCATATGAATCTCTTATCTCCCGCTATTGGAGATCCTATTTGCGTACCAACCCAAGACATGCTTATCGGGCTTTATGTATTAACGATTGGAAACCGCCGAGGTATTTGTGCAAATAGATATAATAGTTGCGAAAACTATCCAAATCAAAAAGTAAATTACAATAATAATAATTCTAAGTATATGAAAGATAAAGAGCCCCACTTTTCTAGTTCTTATGATGCACTGGGAGCTTATAGACAGAAACTAATCAGTTTAGACAGTCCCTTGTGGCTACGATGGAAACTGGATCAACGCGTCATTGGGTCAAAAGAAGTTCCAATTGAAGTTCAATATGAATCTTTGGGGACTTATCATGAGATTTATGCCCACTATCTAATAGTGGGAAATAGAAAAAAAGAAATTCGTTCTATATACATTCGAACCACTCTTGGTCATATTTCTTTTTATAGAGAAATAGAGGAAGCCATACAAGGATTTAGTCAGGCCTATTCATACATTATATAAACAAGGAAGTTAGATTCGGCGATGCCCCTCCCCTTTTGGGGGGCATTCCGATTTCCGTAGTATCATCATTTTTGCCACGCGAATCCAGATTGAGATTAAGGAAATGAAGTTAATTAAATTTTCGAATCACTGACTCAGGCCCATTGTCGAATCCTACTCAGCAATTGTCGAATCCTACTCAGCCGAAAAGGGGGTACTTATGTATGGCGGAACGGGCCAATCTGGTCTTTCATAATAAAGAGATAGACGGAACTGGTATGAAACGACTTATTAGCAGATTAATAGATCATTTCGGAATGGGATATACATCCCATATACTGGATCAACTAAAGACTCTGGGCTTCCATCAAGCCACTACTACATCGATTTCGTTAGGAATCGAGGATCTTTTAACAATACCCTCTAAGGGATGGTTAGTCCAAGACGCGGAGCAACAAAGTTTTCTTTTGGAGAAACACTATTATTATGGGGCTATACACGCGGTAGAAAAATTACGCCAATCCGTTGAGATATGGTATGCGACAAGTGAATATTTGAAACAAGAAATGAATTCGAATTTTCGGATAACGGATCCTTCTAATCCAGTCTATCTAATGTCTTTTTCAGGAGCCAGAGGAAATGCATCTCAGGTACACCAATTAGTAGGTATGAGAGGATTAATGGCAGACCCTCAAGGACAAATGATCGATTTACCTATTCAAAGCAATTTACGCGAGGGGCTTTCTTTGACAGAATATATAATTTCCTGCTATGGAGCCCGCAAAGGGGTTGTAGATACTGCTGTACGAACAGCAGATGCTGGATATCTTACACGTAGACTTGTTGAAGTAGTTCAACATATTCTTGTGCGTAGAAGAGATTGTGGTACTATCCGAGGTATTTCTGTTAGTCCTCAAAATGGGATGACGGAAAAACTTTTTGCCCAAACACTAATTGGTCGTGTATTAGCAGACGATATATATCGGTTTACGATGCATTGCCGCTCGAAATCAAGATATCGGAATTGGATTAGTGAATCGATTCATAACTGCCTTTCGAGCACAACCATTTCGAGCACAACCAATATATATTAGAACCCCCTTTACCTGCCGAAGCACTTCTTGGATCTGTCAATTCTGTTATGGCCGGAGTCCTACTCATAGCGATCTCGTAGAATTGGGAGAAGCCGTGGGTGTTATTGCGGGTCAATCAATTGGGGAGCCCGGGACTCAACTAACATTAAGAACTTTTCATACTGGCGGAGTATTCACAGGGGGTACTGCCGACCTTGTACGATCCCCTTCGAATGGAAAAATCCAATTCACTGAAAATTTGGTTCACCCCACACGTACCCGCCATGGACAGCCTGCTTTTCTATGTTATATAGACTTGCATGTAACTATTCAGAGTCAAGATATTCTATATAGTGTGAGTATTCCCTCAAAAAGCTTGATTCTAGTGCAAAATAATCAATATGTAAAATCCGAACAAGTAATTGCGGAGATTCGTGCCGGAACGTCCACTTTACATTTTAAAGAAAGGGTACAAAAGCATATTTATTCCGAATCAGACGGCGAAATGCACTGGAGTACTGATGTTTACCATGCGCCCGAATATCAATATGGTAATCTTCGTCGATTACCAAAAACAAGCCATTTATGGATATTGTCAGTAAGTATATGCAGATCCAGTATAGCGTCTTTTTCAATCCACAAGGATCAAGATCAAATGAATACTTATGGTAAAAAAGATAGGGAAATTTTTGATTATTCAATGTCGGATCGAATCATGGCCAACGGCCATTGGAATTTGATCTATCCTTCTATTTTTCAAGATAATTCGGATTTGTTGGCAAAAAAGCGAAGAAATAGGTTCGTCATTCCATTACAATACCATCAAGAACAAGAGAAAGAATTAATATCCTGTTTGGGTATTTCTATCGAAATCCCCTTTATGGGTGTTTTACGTAGAAATACTATTTTTGCTTATTTTGACGATCCACAATACAGAAAAGATAAAAAGGGAAAATACTACTTCTATTACCTGAGATACATGATTTGCTACTGGTATTTTGTTAATAAAGGTAGCAGATCATGTATCCGTGTATACAGTATACAGAGATATGTTGAAAAGGGACTTGCATCTGAGATCTTTCTATAGGTTAGTAGATCTTTTTATATGGCTATGTTCTATTTGTAGGAGTAAAATAGGGATTAGGCTGTGGAGAGATGGCTGAGTGGTTGATAGCTCCGGTCTTGAAAACCGGTATAGTTCTAGGAACTATCGAGGGTTCGAATCCCTCTCTCTCCTTTTGCTTATTGAATATGTTTGTTTCTTTAATTTTTTTTTCTTTATTCTGTCCCTTATCTTTCTTTCATAAAAAGGAATGAATGGCTCGGCTAGATGGAATAACCGAGCCAGAACAGAAAAAAAAAGAAAACATTAGAACAGGTATAAATAAGAAAATCTTAGTTAAGAGGGTTCATGTAAAGAACAGGTTCCAAATCACGATCGATTCCCTTTTCAAAACCTGCAGCAGCAGCTCGGGCTCTTCCTGCATGCCACAAATGGCCCACAAAAAAGAAGAATCCTAGAACAAAATGAGAAGTCGATAACCAACTTCTAGGAGAGACATAATTAACTGCATTGATCTCGGTAGCTACACCACCCACAGAATTTAAAGAGCCTAAAGGCGCGTGGGTCATATATTCTGCTGAACGTCGTTCTTGCCAAGGTTGTATGTCTTTTTTCAACCTACTCAAGTCCAAACCGTTGGGGCCCCTTAGAGGTTCTAACCATGGAGCGCGAAGGTCCCAAAAACGCATAGTTTCCCCTCCAAAGATAACCTCCCCAGTTGGCGAACGCATTAGATATTTACCTAAACCTGTGGGTCCTTGAGCGGATCCAACATTAGCTCCAAGACGCTGGTCTCTAACTAGAAAAGTAAATGCTTGAGCTTGAGAAGCTTCTGGCCCGGTGGGTCCATAAAACTCACTCGGATAAGCCGTATTATTGAACCATACAAAACAACAAGCGATAAAACCAAAGAGAGATAAAGCAGCTAAACTATAAGACAGGTAAGCTTCTCCAGACCATACAAACGCACGGCGAGCCCATGCGAAGGGTTTGGTTAAGATATGCCAAATCCCGCCAAATACACAAATGAAGCCCAACCATATATGCCCACCAATTATATCTTCTAAATCATCCACACTAACAATCCACCCTTCTCCCCCAAAAGGAGATTTTAGTAAATAACCAAATATAACACTAGGGCTAAGGGTCAAATTGGTAATTTTTCTTACATCTCCCCCCCAGGGGCCCAGGTATCATATACACCGCGAAAATAAAGAGCCTTGAGTACTAGAAGAAAAGCACCTAGACCTAACAAAATTAGGTGAATACCCAAAATTGTAGTCATTTTATTTCTATCTTTCCATACATAACCAAAAAATGGAAAAGATTCTTCAAGAGTCTCGGGTCCCAGAAGCGCGTGATAAATGCCACCGAAACCTAAGACTGCGGAGGAAATTAGGTGAAGTACTCCAGATACAAAGTACGGAAAAGTATCTAGAACTTCTCCCCCTGGCCCTACTCCCCAACCTAGAGTAGCTAAGTGTGGAAGTAAAATTAACCCTTGTTCATACATGGGCTTTTCTGGTACGAAATGAGCCACCTCAAATAGGTTCATTGCTCCGGCCCAGAATACGATTAATCCGGCATGGGCTACGTGAGCTCCAAGTAGCTTACCGGACAAATTGATAAGTCTGGCATTCCCAGCCCACCAAGCAAAGCCAGTGGTTTCTTGGTCACGACCAGCTAAAACGAAAGTTCCATTAAAGAGCGTTTCCACGTGGTAGAACCTCCTCAGGGAATATAAGATTTTCATGAGGCTGATCCTGAGCTGCCATCCAAGCACGAATACCCTCGTTTAAAAGAATATTTTTGGTGTAGAAAGTCTCAAATTCAGGATCTTCCGCTGCACGGATTTCCTAGGAAACAAAGTCATAGGCACGTAAGTTCAGAGCCAGGCCAACTACGCCAATAGCACTCATCCATAAACCGGTGACGGGTACAAATAGCATAAAGAAATGTAACCAACGTTTATTGGAAAAAGCAACACCAAAGATTTGGGACCAAAAGCGGTTAGCAGTAACCATTGAATAAGTTTCTTCAGCTTGAGTTGGGTTAAAAGCGCGGAAGGTATTTGCACCATCACCGTCCTCAAATAGAGTGTTTTCTACAGTCGCTCCATGAATAGCGCATAGCAGAGCCGCACCTAATACTCCGGCAACTCCCATCATATGAAATGGGTTCAACGTCCAATTATGAAATCCTTGGAAGAAAAGGATGAATCGAAATATCGCTGCTACCCCAAAACTCGGCGCAAAGAACCAACCGGATTGCCCCAGTGGATAAATAAGGAATACAGAAACAAAAACAGCGATTGGACCAGAGAATGAGATTGCATTATAAGGCCGCAATTGAACAGACCGAGCAAGTTCAAATTGGCGTAACATGAAACCTATTAGTGCAAAAGCCCCGTGGAGAGCTACAAAAGTCCATAGACCGCCTAATTGACACCAACGAGTAAAATCTCCTTGTGCTTCCGGCCCCCATAGTAGCAACAAAGAGTGTGCTAAACTGTTGGCAGGGGTAGAAACTGCTGCGGTTAAGAAATTACAACCTTCCAAATAGGAACTAGCCAATCCATGGGTATACCAAGAAGTTACAAAAGTAGTCCCTGTAAACCAACCCCCTAAAGCGAAATAAGCGCAAGGAAAGAGCAATAGGCCGGACCATCCTACAAAAACGAAGCGGTCCCTTCGTAACCAGTCATCCATAGTATCAAATAGATCATTTTCTTCTTTAGGAACTCTACCAAGGGCTATAGTCATAGTGATCCTCCTATTCAATTACTTCAACCATTTCCGAGCACCTCATGTCACTTCCAAGGCATATGATAGTTTTCTTATCTGTGGACGATTTGTTTCTCGTTCAATGCCCTTTTTCAATGGTCTCGAAGATAGAAATTTTTGATTTTTATCTAGGGAGCACAACCGAGGTCGTGGTAAATCCATGAATTTGATTCGGTTTGTTTTTCTTATACTATAGAAATCAACATTTAAATTCAGCATTATTCCATGACTCCTACTTTAAAAGCCTATCTTTTAAGGGAAAAATGAAAATAAAAGTAACCCCTCTATTCTCGTTTCCTCTCTATTTCATGGGTGGAAGAACAAAAATAGAGGATTCTTAAAAAAAATGGATTTTCGAAATCCATTTTTATGTGTAGCGGAAAGGAGTTGCGGTTTCTTCTTATTCCTATAGAACATCTAGTAACAAGAATATGAAATCGTAAATAACAAAAAATTCTTGTCTTGCGCGGTCTAAGTCTAAGGAAATAAAAAAAATTCGCTTATACAATTTCATCTACATCGAATTTATATATCAGAATAGCGGATAGAGGCAGCATTCAAGGAGTCAGATCTACTTACTTTATGGTTCTTTCCAATTTTACGTTGGGTTTGATAAGAACCCTTTTTGCTTTCTTGATAAATAATCAACAAAAAAAAGCATTTTTTCTTTTTTATATAACCTGCTTCTTTTATTATAACAAGTCCTATAGAAAAATGCCCGCTAAAGAGAAAATCCATCTGATTCTCTCTCGGCCAATATCAATTTTTAGAAAGAAAAAAAAACAATTTTCTTCTTTTTTTATTAACATTAAGAAAAAAGAATATAACTAAAATGGAATTGGCAATATAATTTTTATATACTTTTGAAAGAAAAAAAAAGGTTTTTTGCAATCATTATTTCTTGTCTCTATCATATCAAGGAAACCTTTGGATTTGGAACGAGGAGAGATGGCTGAGTGGACTAAAGCGGCGGATTGCTAATCCGTTGTACAATTTTTTTGTACCGAGGGTTCGAATCCCTCTCTTTCCGCTCCCTCGGATCATTTGGGACTTTCGAATTGGAAGGAATTCTGACCCCCGGATTTTCTCATAGATAAATGTACGAAACAAATCCAATTTGTAAGAAAAAATGCAAAAAAAATGGAATTTTTACTCCTCGCGCCCAGGATTCCGTCCTGGGTCATTGGATAAGAATCCAAAGATAAAGAGGGAAACAAAGAATATCACTACTGTATAAACAAAAAGTTTGAGAGTAAGCATTACATAATCTCCAAGATTTTTTTTAAGGAATAGATTACCTGTTTTTCCTTACCACACGGATCCACTAGGATGGTTTTTTTTTATTTTGATACCTAAAAATGCAAAAAAGAATTCTTGAAAAAAATTGCAAGAATTCTTTTATAATAAGCACTCTTATCAATATCAAAATAGGGTTATGTATTGTGTAGGTACCTGCTCAACGTAAGTGCAGAAGGGTAGAAAGGCTGATCCAAATTTAGTGTTGCAGCTATCTATTCAATGTAGAAGAATTTTCATTTTAGAATCGAAGGTTCATAATATAAAAATCGAAAAGTTCTCTGCTTTTACCCATTTTTATAATAATAATTTTTTGGAATTAATATATAATTTAATTTAGCAGGCAGAGTACTAAAGATTTCATCGAAAACTTACAGCAGCTTGCCAAACAAAGGCTAATAGAAAAAAGAATAGAGGTATGACAGGCATAACATCCACGATTGGGTTGAAAATAGCATAAGCTTCGGGCAATTTGGCAAAGAAAAAACTAGTAGTCGGATAAAGAACAGAATTAAAACAGATACAGGTTAAACTAAGTATATTAGGCATAACAAGCATTTCATTCTTGTAGAGTAAATAATTGGATTTTGATTGAGTTATTTTTCTAAGGGAAATAAGGAAAAGGCAGATTCTAAATCTTTTTTCTTCGGACTTTCCCAAACACAAAATACCTCCTTGTATTTGCACTCTCAAATGAGAGTGGAATAAATTCGACTTTCATATAATATCTTAATAGAATTCCATGTAATGATCAATGCATTTTTTTGATTCTATATTATCTGCATGTCTAGAATACTAGCAAGAGAATATCCCTCATTTTTTATGTAATTGAAATGGGATTGACGAATAACAAATAAACATAATACTGTTTATTAGTGTCGCATAAAACCCGAAATGGGGCGTGGCCAAGTGGTAAGGCAGCGGGTTTTGGTCCCGTTACTCGGAGGTTCGAATCCTTCCGTCCCAGATTGTTTCGGACAGTACTCTACACGAGACAAAAGTTTATTAAAGAGAATAATGATATCTTATGAACTCTTAGATTAGATGCATTTCTAAGCATTCATTTTCTTTCTCAGAAAACATAATAAAGTCTTAAGTCCAGTCAAATTGAATATCTTTATTTTATGAAAAAATTGTGTCTATCAGGCACATTCAGGATATGCCTACGCTATTTACTTAGTCATATTTTTTCTTACTTTTTTTTGTATTCGGGTCGAAGAAGTATGGAAGTATGAGAATTCTATAACTACCAAAAACTTTCAATCTTTTCATTGGAATACTTTTTTTAGTTAATAGTTAATTTTTTTTGTTACGTAAAAAATATATTGCTAATCTAATTCTAATTATAGTAATAAAATTAATTAGTAATTAATTTTATTAAACTTTTTTGGAGGTTGATAGTTTATTTATTGGGGAAGAGTTGATCCTTCTCTTCTACACTTTAAAATTGATGATCTCGAGCCATCCGTTGAGAATGGAAATTTAATAATAAATAAGTCTTAAACAAACCCGTTTAGTCGTCTTTTTCGAACTATGTTTCATTCATATGATAGAATATGGGTTTAAATAAATCGAATTTTTGTGGGGGCTTCCCCGATAAATACTTAACTTTCTTTTATCCATATTGCTCCATAGATAGCAAGTTTGGATCTATCCATATTGCTTCCCCTTTTGAAAGAGGGTTTTATTGAGCATCGAGGAACAAAAGAATTTAGTCTAAAATACCAAAAAGAAGTGGATCGGTTTTTTTTCATTCTTCAAGAACTGCATATCTTGCCGAGATCTTCATACCTAAAGGTACTTGACAATAGTATTATTGGAGTGAATACACAACTCACAAAAAATACAAGAAGTCGACTAGGTGGACTGGTCCGAGTGAGGAGAAAAAAAAGCCATACAGAACTAAAAATATTTTCCGGAGATATTCATTTTCCTGAAGAGGCAGATAAGGTATTTCATTGATCCAAAGGGGTATCCATATTTGTTTTTCAAGACAAACAGTGTCCGTTAGGCACCTAATCTTTATGTCATAATAGATCCGAACACTTGCCTCGCATTGACTTCAATATATAATTGCTCCAGTGAATAACTAAAAAAATAGAAGAACGATAGATAGTAAAGAAAAGAACTAACCATAATATCTATCTTTCAAAATCTATCTTTCAAAGATTCACTAAAAAGACAGTTGGCGAGTCTCTTTGTATGTCTTGTCCGGAAAGAGGAGGACTTAATGATTATTCGTTCGCCGGAACCAGAAGTAAAAATTGTTGTGGATAGGGATCCTGTAAAAACATCTTTTGAAGAATGGGCCAGACCCGGCCATTTCTCAAGAACACTAGCTAAGGGCCCTGATACTACCACTTGGATCTGGAACCTACATGCTGATGCTCACGATTTCGATAGTCATACGGGTGATTTGGAGGAGATCTCTCGAAAAGTCTTTAGTGCTCATTTCGGGCAACTCTCCATTATCTTTCTTTGGTTGAGTGGCATGTACTTTCATGGTGCCCGCTTTTCCAATTATGAAGCATGGCTAAGTGATCCTACTCACATTGGACCCAGTGCTCAGGTAGTTTGGCCTATAGTAGGGCAAGAAATATTGAATGGTGATGTAGGCGGGGGTTTCCGAGGAATCCAAATAACCTCTGGCTTTTTTCAGCTTTGGCGAGCATCTGGAATAACTAGTGAATTACAACTCTATTGTACTGCAATTGGTGCATTGATTTTTGCAGCGTTAATGCTTTTTGCTGGTTGGTTCCATTATCACAAAGCCGCTCCAAAATTAGCTTGGTTCGAAGATGTAGAATCCATGTTGAATCACCACTTAGCAGGATTATTAGGACTTGGGTCTCTTTCTTGGGCGGGACACCAAATCCATGTATCTTTACCAATTAATCAATTTCTTGACGCCGGGGTGGATCCTAAAGAGATACCACTTCCCCATGAATTTATCTTGAATCGTGACCTTTTGGCTCAACTTTATCCTAGTTTTGCCGAAGGAGCAACCCCCTTTTTCACCTTAAATTGGTCCAAATACGCAGAATTTCTGACTTTTCGCGGAGGACTCGATCCAGTAACCGGTGGTCTATGGCTGACCGATATTGCGCACCATCATTTAGCTATTGCTATTCTTTTCCTAATCGCGGGTCATATGTATAGGACCAACTGGGGTATTGGCCATGGACTTAAAGATATTTTGGAAGCTCACAAGGGCCCATTTACAGGACAAGGCCATAAGGGTCTTTATGAAATCTTAACAACGTCATGGCATGCTCAATTATCTCTTAACTTAGCTATGCTAGGCTCTACAACCATTGTTGTAGCTCATCATATGTACTCTATGCCCCCCTATCCATACCTAGCTACTGACTATGGTACACAACTTTCCTTGTTCACACACCACATGTGGATTGGCGGATTTCTAATAGTCGGTGCTGCTGCACATGCAGCAATTTTTATGGTAAGAGACTATGATCCAACTACTCGATACAACGATCTATTAGATCGCGTCCTTAGACACCGCGATGCAATCATATCCCACCTTAACTGGGTATGTATATTTCTAGGTTTTCACAGTTTTGGCTTGTACATTCATAATGATACCATGAGTGCTTTAGGCCGTCCGCAAGATATGTTTTCGGATACCGCCATACAATTACAACCTATCTTTGCTCAATGGGTACAAAATATCCATGCTACTGCGCCTGGCGTAACAGCTCCTGGTGCAACAACAAGTACTAGCTTAACGTGGGGAGGTGGCGAGTTAGTAGCAGTAGGCGGCAAAGTGGCTTTGTTACCTATTCCATTAGGAACTGCGGATTTTTTAGTCCATCACATTCATGCATTTACCATCCATGTGACTGTATTAATACTTTTGAAAGGTGTTTTATTTGCTCACAGTTCCCGTTTGATACCCGATAAAGCAAATCTGGGTTTTCGCTTTCCTTGCGATGGGCCTGGGCGAGGGGGAACATGCCAAGTATCCGCCTGGGATCATGTTTTCTTAGGTTTATTCTGGATGTACAATGCAATTTCGGTAGTCATTTTCCATTTCAGTTGGAAAATGCAGTCGGATGTTTGGGGTACTATCAGTGATCAAGGGATGGTAACTCATATTATAGGGGGAAACTTTGCACAGAGTTCCATTACGATTAATGGGTGGCTTCGAGATTTCTTGTGGGCACAGGCATCGCAAGTCATTCAGTCTTATGGTTCCTCATTATCTGCATATGGTCTTTTTTTCTTAGGTGCTCATTTTGTCTGGGCCTTCAGTTTAATGTTTTTATTCAGCGGCCGTGGTTATTGGCAAGAACTCATTGAATCTATCGTTTGGGCTCATAACAAATTAAAAGTTGCTCCTGCTACTCAGCCTAGAGCCTTGAGCATTATACAAGGACGTGCTGTAGGAGTAACCCATTACCTTCTGGGTGGAATTGCCACAACATGGGCATTCTTCTTAGCGAGAATTATTGCAGTAGGATAGTGGCTAGGAGGATTTGAAAGGCATTATGGAATTAAGATTTCCCAGGTTTAGCCAAGGCTTAGCTCAGGACCCCACTACTCGTCGTATTTGGTTTGGTATTGCTACCGCACATGATTTCGAAAGTCATGATGATATTACTGAAGAACGTCTTTATCAGAACATTTTTGCTTCTCACTTTGGGCAGTTAGCAATAATCTTTCTATGGACGTCCGGAAATTTGTTTCATGTAGCTTGGCAAGGAAATTTTGAATCATGGATACAGGATCCTTTACACGTAAGACCTATTGCTCATGCGATTTGGGATCCTCATTTTGGTCAACCCGCTGTGGAAGCCTTTACTCGAGGAGGTGCTGCTGGTCCAGTTAATATCGCTTATTCTGGAGTTTATCAGTGGTGGTATACAATAGGATTACGTACCAATGAGGATCTTTACACTGGAGCTCTTTTTCTATTATTTCTTTCTACGCTGTCCTTAGTAGCGGGTTGGTTACATCTACAACCCAAATGGAAACCAAGCCTTTCGTGGTTCAAAAACGCAGAATCTCGTCTCAATCATCATTTGTCAGGACTTTTCGGGGTAAGTTCTTTGGCTTGGACAGGGCATTTAGTGCATGTTGCTATTCCCGCATCCAGAGGGGAGTACGTTAGATGGAATAATTTCTTAGATGTATTACCGTATCCCCAGGGTTTGGGACCCCTTTTGACGGGTCAGTGGAATCTTTATGCCCAAAACCCTGATTCGAGTAATCATTTATTTGGTACCGCTCAAGGAGCGGGAACTGCCATTCTAACTCTTCTTGGGGGATTCCATCCACAAACACAAAGTTTGTGGCTGACCGATATTGCTCACCACCATTTAGCTATTGCATTTATTTTTCTCATTGCCGGTCACATGTATCGAACTAACTTCGGAATTGGGCACAGTATCAAAGATCTTTTAGAAGCGCATACTCCCCCGGGGGGTCGATTAGGGCGTGGGCATAAGGGCCTTTACGACACAATCAATAATTCGATTCATTTTCAATTAGGTCTTGCTCTAGCTTCTTTAGGGGTTATTACTTCCTTAGTAGCTCAACATATGTACTCTTTACCTGCTTATGCATTTATAGCACAAGACTTTACTACTCAAGCTGCTTTATATACACATCACCAATATATTGCAGGGTTCATTATGACAGGGGCTTTTGCTCATGGAGCTATTTTTTTCATTAGGGATTACAATCCGGAACAGAATGAGGATAATGTATTGGCAAGAATGTTAGATCATAAAGAAGCTATTATATCTCATTTAAGTTGGGCTAGCCTCTTTCTAGGATTCCATACCTTGGGCCTTTATGTTCATAACGACGTCATGCTTGCTTTTGGTACTCCAGAAAAGCAAATCTTGATCGAACCTATATTCGCCCAATGGATACAATCTGCTCATGGCAAGACGACGTATGGGTTCGATATACTCTTATCTTCAACGAATGGCCCCGCTTTCAATGCAGGTCGAAGCCTATGGTTGCCGGGGTGGTTGAATGCTGTTAATGAGAATAGTAATTCGCTTTTCTTAACAATAGGACCTGGGGATTTCTTGGTTCATCATGCTATTGCTCTAGGTTTGCATACAACTACATTGATTTTAGTAAAGGGCGCTTTAGATGCACGCGGTTCCAAATTAATGCCGGATAAAAAGGATTTTGGGTATAGTTTTCCTTGTGACGGCCCAGGGCGCGGTGGTACTTGTGATATTTCTGCTTGGGACGCCTTTTATTTGGCAGTTTTTTGGATGTTAAATACCATTGGATGGGTTACTTTTTATTGGCATTGGAAACATATCACATTATGGCAGGGCAACGTTTCACAATTTAATGAATCCTCCACTTATTTGATGGGATGGTTAAGAGATTACCTATGGTTAAACTCTTCACAACTTATCAATGGATATAATCCTTTTGGGATGAATAGTTTATCGGTATGGGCGTGGATGTTCTTATTTGGACATCTTGTTTGGGCTACTGGATTTATGTTCTTAATTTCCTGGCGTGGATATTGGCAGGAATTAATTGAGACTTTAGCATGGGCTCATGAACGTACACCTTTAGCTAATTTAATTCGCTGGAGAGATAAGCCCGTGGCTCTTTCCATTGTGCAAGCAAGATTGGTTGGATTAGCTCACTTTTCCGTGGGTTATATATTCACTTATGCAGCTTTCTTGATTGCCTCAACATCAGGTAAGTTTGGTTAATTTAGTTGGTTTTTTTTGTACTGTTACTGTATTCGCACCTAGTTCATTACTCTTGATAGATAGGGAGGATCCACCTTCTTAGATTTCTTTTTCTATTTATTTTTCCATCTAGGATTAGAACCATATACTTGGTAATAATAGAAACGGCACATTATGGCAAAAAAAAGTTTGATTCAGAGGGAGAAGAAGCGGCAGAAATTAGAACAGAAATATCATTTGATTCGTCAATCTTTAAAAAAAAAGATAAGAAGCAAAGTTTCTCCCTTGAGTTTGAGTGAAAAAAGGAAAATGCAAGAAAAATTGCAATCCCTACCACGTAATAGTGCACCCACACGTCTTCATCGACGCTGTTTTTTGACCGGAAGACCTAGAGCTAACTACCGAGACTTTGGGCTATCCGGGCACGTACTTCGAGAAATGGTTTATGAATGTTTGTTACCGGGTGCAACAAGATCCAGTTGGTAAGGATAAAATACCCTTTCCTATTTGTATGGATTTCTGGAATTGATGATCATAGAAGAGCCCTCTTTACCATTCTCTATAAATGGACTATTCTATTTGTATAGATATGGTAGAGGGGCGTATCCAACCCTCTTTTATCCACTAGTTCCCCCTCTTTAGTTTAAGAGGGTAGAGCAGCTTGGTAGCTCACAAGGCTCATACCCTTGGGGTTGCAGGTTCGATTCCCACTACCCATCCCATACTCCTTCTTTTTGTATATGGATTTTTTTCTTTCCTAAAAGAAAAGGGTTTCGGTTTAACCGTTTTTTCTCGGAACAAGAAACCATAAAAAAGAAAGAGTAAAATATTAATGAAAAGCGTCCATTGTCTAATGGATAGGACAGAGGTCTTCTAAACCTTTGGTATAGGTTCAAATCCTATTGGACGCAATCTTATTTCTATCTATTCTTTAAATAACTATACTAAAAACTAAGAAAACTTGTTTGCATGATTCAAATGATCAAATGAAAAATCTTTCTCAACGATTCTTCTTCTATTAACAAAAGTAGACATGCAAAATTTATGTTTGCTGCTGAAGAGAAAACCGTTCCAGCTGTTCCTGAATAGGTTCCTTCAAAAGGATTTCCGCTTGCTCGGTGAATGTCTTGCTAGAAGATAGAATTTCTTGGAATTGAGGTTTAGTATCTTTTAGGTGTTTACGTAACTCATCCAGAAATTTATTTACCTGTTCAATCTCTAACGAATCAAGATATCCTCTCGTTCCGGTATAAATAGTAGCTATCTGCTCTTCCACTGGGAGAGGGTTTGCATGGGATTGTTTAAGCAATTCCCTTAATCGTCGACCCCTTGCCAATTGATTCTGACTTGTTTTATCGAGAGCAGAGGCGAATTGTGCAAAGGCTTGTAACTCTGTGAATTGAGCTAGTTCCAATTTTGATTTGCCAGCTACTTGTTTCATGGCTTTAATTTGAGCCGCGGATCCTACTCTGGAAACAGAAATACCCACATTAATAGCAGGTCGAATTCCGGCATTGAATAGATCTGCAGATAAGAATATTTGTCCATCTGTAATAGAGATTACATTAGTAGGAATATAGGCAGAAACGTCTCCAGATTGAGTCTCGACTATTGGTAAAGCGGTCATACTTCCTTCGCCTAAAAGAGAATTTAATTTAGCGGCTCTTTCTAAAAGGCGTGAATGCAAATAAAAAACATCCCCTGGATAAGCTTCACGGCCGGGGGGTCTTCTTAATAGAAGGGACATTTGGCGATAAGCTTGCGCCTGTTTGGAGAGATCATCATAAATTATTAAAGTATGTCGTTCGCGGTACATAAAATACTCAGCCAGGGCTGCTCCCGTATAAGGAGCGAGGTATTGTAATGTAGCAGGCGAGTCCGCCATTTCAGCTACTACAATAGTGTATTCCATGGCCCCCTCCTCATGGAAAGTAGTTACTACTTGAGCCACAGAGGATGCTCTTTGACCGATAGCTACATAAACACATATTACATTTTGTCCTTTTTGATTGAGAATTGTATCTGTGGCTACTGCTGTTTTGCCAGTCTGTCTGTCCCCAATAATTAACTCTCGCTGACCGCGCCCTATAGGGATCATCGAATCGATAGCAATAAGCCCTGTTTGAAGAGGTTCATATACAGAACGCCTGGAAATTATACTTGGAGCAGGGGATTCAATTAAGCGAGATTCCGAAGCTATAATTTCGCCTTTCCCATCAATAGGTTTAGCCAGAGCATTTATAACACGACCCAAGTAAGCCTCACTCACGGGTATCTGAGCAATTCTTCCTGTTGCTTTTACAAAACTTCCCTCTTGTATCATCAACCCATCGCCCATTAATACAATCCCAACATTTTTGGATTCCAAATTCAGAGCAATACCCCTAGTGCCTTCTGCAAATTCGACTAATTCACCTGACATTATTTCACCAAGACCTATAATACGAGCAATCCCATCCCCCACTTGAACTACGCGACCAATATTCTCAATCCCTACTTTCCTATTATATTGTTCAATACGTTCGCAGAGAATTTTATGAATTTCGTCGACTCGAAGGGTTGCCATTAGCGTTTCTTGACTCTTTTTTCGGAAGCTAGGGGAAAAATAATGCCTAAATTCTAAACGAAAGTAGAAGTTCAAGGCCTAATTAATTTAATTATCTCTTCCATTCCATGGACCCGAGAATACCAATATTAGCACGAATCGTACGGAAATGTAACTCGGTATTCAAACAACTATTCAGAGTTCCTAGAGCTCCTTGTACGGCCTGTTGGAAAACCCGTTGTCGGACCTGATTCATTGCCCTTTGTTTTTCAAAATAAAGGGTTTCATTTTTAGACTTTTCTAATTGTTCCAAACTAATAGAAGTAGCATTAATCAAATTTTCTTTTTCTCGTTCTATCTCAGAGTATACAGGATAGGTTATGGATTACAGGCCAACTCTACTCTATTAGTACCAGTAGGCAGCATAGGGGAGAAAAGAAAAGCACTACACCTAGAAATAGGAAAGGAATCAACAAGAGAAAAACTTTGTTAGAAATTAGCCCTTTCTTGATCCGTATCAGGGTTGGGAAGAATGGTTGGGATAACAAACAACCATCAGGTTTGTACTTTGGATACCCCTATAACCATCAAAGATCGTTGAAGTGGCTAATTCCTCTAAATAGGGGGCGTTGAGAACAAATAAATTCTTGGAGCTATTGTTTTTTTCTAGCATTAATAAAATTCATTGGTGTTAAGAAAAACCTCTTGCGAGAAGGTTGGCTAGAGATTTCTTGGAAAAATACCAGCCCCTTTCGATTCATAATGAGACGGGACTAATTCTATTTTTATTCTATAGATTATTTCGCTTAGTACTATGTATAGAAGGGAGGAGCCGTATGAGATGAAAACCTCATGTACGGTTTTGGAACGGAGATTTTTTGAATAGAATGAACGACCGTAACGGATGTTGGCTCAATCCGAAGGAAATTATGCGGAAGCTTTGCAAAATTATTATGAAGCTACGCGACTAGAAATCGACCCCTATGATCGAAGTTATATACTCTATAACATAGGACTTATACACACAAGCAATGGAGAGCATACAAAGGCTTTGGAATATTATTTCCGGGCACTAGAACGAAACCCTTTCTTACCGCAAGCTTTTAATAATATGGCCGTGATCTGTCATTACGTGCGACTATCTCCACTATAGAAAGAAAAAAAGAGAGGATCAAATTTTCTAGTAAATACTAAAAAAAAAGGCTTTCTACATAGGGATCGTAAAAACAACGATTTTTCCCTATCAGCTGTAGGAAGGAAGGACACTTCAAGAGAATCAAAAAAGGAAGAAAGTATCGCCTATACTACTACTCTATGGATAAAGCTCTCAAATTGATAGGGAAAGCACCGTAAAGATCAATTAGTGAGCGACTAGGTCGATACAATTAAAAAACTGCTTACTTATCTTATCCCACGATATGGGGTCAAATTTAGGAATCCGCTTATGTAATAGAGCCGATCCACTAAGGGATTAAGCAGCGGTGTAGTATCAGATCCCAAAGATAGTAAGTTCTTTTTTCTTTCTTATGTAAAAAAGTCTTTTTCAAGGATTCTATAGAGATTTCATATATGAAACCGGGATAGTTACCTTTTAGAAAATTCGAACGAAGGCTCTAGATCTATCTATGCTTCATTCTTCTGAAGGTGGGAAAAAAGATCAAACTGATTATGGATAAAAATTTAGGGTTTGAAACTTAGGTAATTAACTTCTTCTGCTTAACCCAAAAACAAATTCGATGGATTTTTTAGAAATCGAATTCAGTTAAGATAGGGTAAATTAAGATAGCAATTTATGAGCCGTATGAGGTAGGAAACTCTCAAGTACGGTTCTAAGGGAAGGAACTGCCTATTCCGACCGAGGAGAACAGGCCATTCTACAGGGTGATTCGGAAATTGCAGAAGCTTGGTTTCATCAAGCTGCTGAGTATTGGAAACAAGCTATCGCGATTACTCCGGGAAATTATATTGAAGCACAGAACTGGTTGAAGATTACGAAGCGCTTTGAATTTGAATAAGGGCACGCTCCTTATTTTTCATAAAATGGGTGGTTTGGTTATTGATCCATTAATCAAATAAATTAGGTCGTAAGATCGAATCAAGAATTTTATTATATCCCTTTCTTCTACCTTCTATTTTATATGATATTTCAAAAGGATAAACCATAGGGATAGGGTCCAGAATAGAAGTAATAAAGTGAATAAAAAGAAAAAACAGTGGCAATATAAATATTGCTAATATATCAGGACTGTCTTATTGATAATTCTAATGAGTTATCCTGGAATTTAGAATAAAATAAAAAACCCTATATTATGCTCAAGGAAAGTAGATGTATATAGGAGCTTATACCTTCAAAAAAAATACACCAGTTTCTTAAATTTCAATTTGTTTTTCTTACGTCGGGAAATATTTGTTTTTCAAGACAAACAGTGTCCGTTAGGCACCTAATCTTTATGTCATAATAGATCCGAACACTTGCCTCGCATTGACTTCAATATATAATTGCTCCAGTGAATAACTAAAAAAATAGAAGAACGATAGATAGTAAAGAAAAGAACTAACCATAATATCTATCTTTCAAAATCTATCTTTCAAAGATTCACTAAAAAGACAGTTGGCGAGTCTCTTTGTATGTCTTGTCCGGAAAGAGGAGGACTTAATGATTATTCGTTCGCCGGAACCAGAAGTAAAAATTGTTGTGGATAGGGATCCTGTAAAAACATCTTTTGAAGAATGGGCCAGACCCGGCCATTTCTCAAGAACACTAGCTAAGGGCCCTGATACTACCACTTGGATCTGGAACCTACATGCTGATGCTCACGATTTTGATAGTCATACGGGTGATTTGGAGGAGATCTCTCGAAAAGTCTTTAGTGCTCATTTCGGGCAACTCTCCATTATCTTTCTTTGGTTGAGTGGCATGTACTTTCATGGTGCCCGCTTTTCCAATTATGAAGCATGGCTAAGTGATCCTACTCACATTGGACCCAGTGCTCAGGTAGTTGGCCTATAGTAGGGCAAGAAATATTGAATGGTGATGTAGGCGGGGGTTTCCGAGGAATCCAAATAACCTCTGGCTTTTTTCAGCTTTGGCGAGCATCTGGAATAACTAGTGAATTACAACTCTATTGTACTGCAATTGGTGCATTGATTTTTGCAGCGTTAATGCTTTTTGCTGGTTGGTTCCATTATCACAAAGCCGCTCCAAAATTAGCTTGGTTCGAAGATGTAGAATCCATGTTGAATCACCACTTAGCAGGATTATTAGGACTTGGGTCTCTTTCTTGGGCGGGACACCAAATCCATGTATCTTTACCAATTAATCAATTTCTTGACGCCGGGGTGGATCCTAAAGAGATACCACTTCCCCATGAATTTATCTTGAATCGTGACCTTTTGGCTCAACTTTATCCTAGTTTTGCCGAAGGAGCAACCCCCTTTTTCACCTTAAATTGGTCCAAATACGCAGAATTTCTGACTTTTCGCGGAGGACTCGATCCAGTAACCGGTGGTCTATGGCTGACCGATATTGCGCACCATCATTTAGCTATTGCTATTCTTTTCCTAATCGCGGGTCATATGTATAGGACTAACTGGGGTACTCATCCGCTTCTAGTTCGACTTTCTGTAATCGAACCCGAGCTTTTTCGAGTTGCTCAATGGTCCCTCTACGCAATTCTTTCCGAATTTCGAATAGTACTCAAGATCCTCTGTTTTCGATTATCTAATAAATCTTTTAATGAAAGTAGATTATCTTGCTATTAAGTTTACAACTTTTATGATCTCTTCCCGAACCAAACATGAACCTTTCGATTCATTTGGCTCTCACGCTCTTTTTTCTTTATTTTGCTTTTGCTATTTCCATATCCTTTTTTGTTAAGTAATGAGCCTATCCTCTATTTTCCCTTTTCTGTTTATATTTCAATATACCGAAACCCATATAAGACTAGATAAATATTAAGAGGACTCTTCTTCCTAGATAAAAATCTATCATGGTCAGCAAAGTTGTTTCTTTATTTCTATTTGCCCTTTAGTTAATAATTTCAATTTCATTAAGAAAAACTAACCAAATAAATGGAAAATGCAAATTAATAGAATTTTTTTCTTCAAATCCAAAAAATTTCTCTTTTTTTATAGATAGGATAGGTCGTCGATTCGGCATTGGATAAAAAAGGGCAGGGTGCTCCTTTTTCTAGTAAATAGTTCAAACCATTTTATCGATATGAGTGTTCTATATCAGATAAATTCTACATTAGTCATTTCCCATTTAAAGCATTTAGGTACTAATACTAATATAGTTGTAGAAAGAGTACCCTCTTTTGCCTGGACTTCAAGCAGTTTAGCTTTAAAAAAACCGTGTTAATAGTCTCACGTTATTGGTTTATAGAGAATCAAAGTTGATTTAACCAATGAGTCGCGAAATGCTATGGTTCTTCCATATGATTTATGAATTTATTCAGAAGTAATTCGTCGAGATCGTGCACCCTTTTCTTATTTATCCGAAAAATACTAAAAATATTATAAAGTGCAGCCGGATAGATCCAATCTATTCTTGAAATAGACAACTCGCACACACTCCCTTTCCAAAAAAAATCAAAACACCAACCACTACAGTTAGATTTATTAGATTTGTTGCTAAAATATCGGTATTAAGCCCGAAACTGCCAGCGGATGGCCAGTGAGCTAAAAAAACGAAAGAATGGGTTACATTTTTCATATGCTCTCCTCTTATAGATAGGACAAACAAAGAACAAAGTTTTTCGATCACTTACTTCGCTCGCCCGTTTTTTGATCGGTTTTTTTAATGCAAATAGATTCAATCTAGTAATTTCTTTTAGATTAAGTCTTAGGTCTTCTTTGACCTGTGAAAGACCTCCTTTGTTGAAATGTTCTGTTCCAAAAATTCCTAAAATAAAAGGAAAAAAACTTTCCACTTTCCTAAACTAAGTACGGGAAGGAAGAAGGGGAGCATATCTTCTAAATTAATCATAATCAACTCAGCCCTTCCTGGGGTGGGGTATTGTCTGTCCCGATAAATAGCTAATTCCAGCAGTAATAAATAGGAGTAAATAAATAAGTATTGATATAATTGGAATTGCAGAAGCAAATACCCATTTAACTAAAAAAAGAAAAAAGGTATCTAATCGAAAGAGCTTATTTTATTTGTTAGGATTAAACAAAAGGGTTCGCAAATAAAAGCGCTAGTGCCACAACTAGTCCATAAATTGTTAAAGCTTCCATAAAAGCTAGACTAAGCAATAAAGTACCTCGTATTTTACCTTCTGCTTCTGGCTGTCTCGCAATACCTTCTACAGCTTGTCCTGCAGCAGTACCTTGACCAACTCCAGGCCCAATAGAAGCAAGCCCTACGGCCAATCCAGCAGCAATAACAGAAGCAGCAGCAATTAATGGATTCATGGTGAGTTCCTCGTGTCAAAAAAAAAATGGTTAAGGATACAATCAACCAAGAAATTCTTACTTCTAAGCTCTATCTCTATTGGGGAGAAGTAACTAAAAAAGTACAAATTGAAATTATAATGTGAATTGTCCGAACTACATAGAAGGGAATTCCATATCTCGGATTAGATAATGAATCTAACCTAGGAATATATAATACCCTATATACATTTGTTTCTTCTATTTTGTTTGCGTATTTTCTCATTTTCTATTGAATCGGATTCTAAAATCATTGCTTAACGCAGAAAACCGTATAAAAGGTGACTCCACTCCACTTCTAGACATTAAGGATATATAGTATAGATCCAGTCTGACTCCACCCTCCCTCATTACTGCATCTATACTTTGACAATTCCATAATATAGTTATAGTCTATTTTCTCTCCTACAACTCTAGGTTGTATATTCATACGCATTTCTAACTATTTTTTTGCAACCAAGCGGATTATCTGGAACCACGCATGAATTGAGCTAAGCTGAAAAAAAAATACTATTTCCAAAACTAGTCAATTCAATGATGACCCTCCATGGATTCACCTATATAGGCTGCGGCTAATGTTGCAAAAATAAGAGCTTGAATACCGCTTGTAAATAATCCAAGAAACATGACAGGTATAGGGACTACTAAGGGGACTAAAGAAACAAGAACAACAACGACTAATTCATCCGCTAATATATTCCCGAAAAGTCGAAAGCTAAGCGATAATGGTTTTGTGAAATCCTCTAGGATGTTAATTGGTAAAAGGATTGGGGTTGGTTTAATATATTTCTCGAAATAGCTCAATCCTTTTTTGCTAAGACCCGCATAAAAATATGCTGCTGACGTGAGTAAAGCTAAAGCAACAGTAGTATTTATATCATTCGTGGGCGCTGCTAATTCCCCATGGGGTAACTCTATAATTTTCCAAGGTAAAAGAGCACCCGACCAATTCGAAACAAAAATAAAAAGGAACATAGTCCCGATAAAGGGAACCCAGGGACCATATTCTTCTCCAATCTGAGTTTTGCTCAAGTCTCGAATAAACTCAAGGACATATTCAAAGAAATTCTGACCGTCGGTCGGGATGGTTTGTGGATTCCGAACAGCTATGACAACTGAACCTAATAAGATAGTAATTACGACCCAAGAAGTGATGAGTACTTGGGCATGAATTTGGAAACCTCCTATTTGCCAATAGAAGTGTTGGCCTACTTCTACACCCGATATATCGTATAACTCCTTGAGTGTTTTAATGGAACAAGGTATAATATTCATATTGTCCTCTGATAAAAATTGAACTTCAAAAAAGGAATTCTTTTGATTCAACCATCTCTTTCTCAACTCAGCAACTTGAAGTATTAATCTTATATTTAGGAGACCAAGAAAGCACATCAGATCATAATATATATCAATACCCTCTAATATATATCAATATTCCCCTTCTTTTTTCTATGCAAAACGAAAAAGAATAGTAAGTGATTCCATAAATCTACGCAGTTGCCCAAGAATTCACTATTCTTCTTAATCAACGATTTCTTATATAGAGAGAACGCCCTTCACAAATTGCAAATACTAATTTGTTAAGAATCAATCGAATTGAAGTCATAGTGTCATCGTTGGCTGGAATCGATATATTCGCGAGATCCGGGTCGCAATTTGTATCGACTAAAGAAATAGTAGGAATCCCCAAAATGGCACACTCCCGAAGAGCTATATACTCTTTTTGCTGATCAAGGACGATCACAATGTCTGGCAATCTCGTCATATATTTGATCCCGCCGAGATATCTTTGCAAGGTGGATAATTTTCTCTTCAAGATTGCCACATCTCTTTTTGGGAGATGTTGGAATTTTCCCATTTTTTCTTCTGCTCTTAAATCTCTAAATTGAGAAAGTCTAGTTTTCGTAATCGACCAATTAGTTAACATACCACTGAACCACTTTTTATTAACATAATGACAACGAGCCCTTATTGCAGCTGATGCTACTAAATCCGTTGCTCTTTTTTTGTGCCAACAATTAAGAAACTTTTTCCCTGACTTGCTGCATCAAAAACTAAATCACAACCTTCTGATAAAAAACGAGCCGTTCTAGCGAGATTTATAATATGAGTACCTTTACGCTTTGCCGAAATGTAAGGGGCCATTTTAGGATTCCATTTCTTAATACCATGACCAAAATGAACTCCTGCTTCTATCATCTCTTTCAAATTGATGTTCCAATATCTTCTTGTCATTTTTTCCACACTTCCTTTTGATTGTTTTCTTTTTTTTTTTCATCCTACCATTCCATTACGGAATTTTATTCTTTTTGAAGATTAGAAAGATCCGAAATAGCTTGAAATAAATAATAATTGTTCCGAAGGAACCTTCCCTTCTACTGAGAGTTGGCCATTGATACATTGTATAAACATAACCTTAAATGTATTAACCGACTTCTTTTACTTATTTTAAAATTTTAAATAAAAATATAAAATTTGACCTCTTAGTGTTCTAAGTTAAAAAGTCTAGTAAAGTAAAAAAAAATCTGCTTTATGTATCCTTAAATCGTATAAATGGGGGTAAATGGGGGTTCTGATGTCTCATAGAAATTGTTTGTTACGTCAAAATCTGAAGAAACTAATTCTGTATGGAGAAATAAAAAATCTCTCCATTTCCGACGCGAATAGATTTTGTTTTTGAATTTCGAAATAAAGGTTCTTATCTTGTGGGGAACGATGCCACAAATTTTAGGAATCCGGTACCAACAGGTATAATCCCCCCCCAGAACTACGTTTTCTTTCAACCCTTTCACCAATCAATGCGACCTCGTAGGGCAGCTTTTGCTAAAACTCGAGCAGTTTCTTGAAAACTTGCTTCGATATGAACTTTGGGTATTCAGGGAAGCCCTTGTTATTCCAATAAGATTGCCCGATAATAGATCGATTCATCCAAAGCTCGCCTGCTCGTTCCGCTCGCAATAGTCCGATTAATTCCCAGGTGAAAAAACATTAGACATCCATCTTCAGAACCCGCACTTTTGATGTTACTTGGCGTTATAATAATCTCTATATGTCTATTATGATTTGTACCCCTTGGGATCGATAAAACCTTTTGATTTTATTAACCAAAGAGATACGACTTTGGGCTTTGGTTAGCTCAGCTCCAATCAAGAATCCCTAGGGGACCCCAAGAATTCTTGGTATACGCTCATTCCAATCCTCAATTCTCCTTTCGAGATTCGGGGATAATGAAATCAATTGAACGCGCTTCAAAGATTTCTTCCACTTTTGAAGACCTTGCGTTATGTCACTAGATCTCGATTTTTCATATATAAACTAACTAACCTATCCCCTTTGTAAAGGATTTCCTCCATAATGAACATTAACAGTTGCTCCTGTAGTGGCCAAATAAGGTTTAGCTGCTCTTATAACAAAGGAATCCATATTAACAATGAAAATTTGACCAGATTTTTTTATGTGCGATTTAAATATACATGCATTTTCACAAATAAATTGTCCAAGGTGAATTATTGCTGATGTCTCTTCCCAAGAATCATGATGGACAAAGCGACAATTCAAAAGTAATGGAAGCCAAATAGCTAAAAAACGATAGTTTTGGTTTACTAGAACCATCAGCATATTGTTTCAGCTCGGTGGAAACCAAATTCTTTTCCTCGAGGATCTCTTGAATGAAATTAGGGAACGAAGTAAGTAGATTAGATGGATTTAGATCGAAGTTCTATTTCCTACTCTATAAGGATCATCTAGAAAGCGGAGAGCTTTGGTTCCATTCAAATAGAAAAGCTGACATAGATGTTAAGTGGTGAGAATATCCATAAAGGAGCCGAATGAAATCAAAATTTCATGTTCGGTTTTGAATTAGAGACGTTAAAAATAATAAACCAACGTCGACTATAACCCCTAGCCTTCCAAGCTAACGATGCGGGTTCGATTCCCGCTACCCGCTCCATTCTCTATCTCTATAAAAATAAAAGGAGTATTCTTTTTTTCTAGACATGGTAAGGCCTGTATTCAACCTTCTTTGTCAACCAGTTTTTGGTACTCTAGAGCGGAGTAGAGCAGTTTGGTAGCTCACGAGGCTCATAACCTTGAGGTCACGGGTTCGATTCCCGTCTCCGCACTTAGCAGTCTGTATAAAAGGACTCTTCTATTTCTCTAGATATGGTAGAGGGTGGGTGGTATCCAACTTTTTTTATTCATTAGTTCCCGGCCCTAGAGGGAAAAATTGAGCAGTTTGCGAAGGCACTTGCCCCCAAACGCACAAGCCTCCTCCCGACTCCGCGTAAAAGAAAAATGAAATGAAAGAAAGGCACAGTCTACTTATCCCTTCCCTTTAAAAGAAGTTTGCGAGTTCTTTGTCTCAGTGAATACCCGATTTACGGAGCCCTTTCCGGCTCCGTAGCGTCCCCCTTTTTTGAGTGGGATGCAAAGGAAGGATAAGATAGTAAGGGATATCAAAATACCAAATACGCTCACTGTGCGATCCACGGAAAGAAAAAAGGCTTGTTTTGGTGAACATCAAAGCAAAAACTAACTCTTGTTCGGTAAAAAATTCTTCAAAAAATGCCGAACCTAACCGTTGCATAAAAGTTCGTACCGTGCTTTTATGTTTACGAGCTAAAGTTCTAGCGCATGAAAGTCGAAGTATATACTTTAGTCGATATAAGTCTGTTTTTCGAAGATCCACTATGATAATGAAAAAGATTTCTACATATGCGACCAAATCGATCAAGAATATCCCATCTGATAAATCTGTCCAAATGGGTTTACTAATAGGATGTCCCGATCCAGTACAAAATTGAGCTTTGATAAGTATCCTATGAGGGCAGTAGCCGGAACTATGGTATCTAATTTTTCATTCGAGTATCTATTAGAAAATAAATTCTCCAACATTTGATTCCTTACTAACAAACTACTTTTTGGTACACTTGAAAGGTACCCCATAAAATCGAAGCAAAGAGTTGCTAATTGGTTTAGATGGACCCTTCGGGGCTGAGTCCAAAAAGAGAATAAATATTGCCACAAATTGATAAGGTACCATTTCCATTTCTTGTTCAAAAAAGGAGTTCCTTTGATGCAAGAATTGCCCTTTCCTTGATATCGAACATAATGCATAAGAGGATCCATAAAGAACCATATAGTTTTCCGAAAAAACCAGGGTACATTATCCCAATATGTTCCCTATCTTCCTAGAAAGATGATTCGTTCAGAAAAGTTCCAGAAGATGATAATGGTAAGCAAGAAGATTGTTTACGAAGAAACACCAAGAAAATTCATATTCTGATACATAAGAAATTATATAAGAATCGAAATAGTCTTTTATTTTCTTTTTAAAAAGAAAAAATAGATTTCATTGAAGTAATAAAACTATTCCAATTTGAATAGTAGTTGAGAAAGAATCGACATAAATGCAAAGACGGAACGTCTTGTATACGGTATTGAAGGGAGTTGCACCCAAGATTTCCAAAATTGAATAGGATAGGGTATTTCTATATGTGAAGAGAATCCAAATGCAAAAATTGTCTTCTAAAAAGGGAAATATTGAATTGAATAGAGCGTAAATTCTGAAACTTTGGTATTTCTTTTTCTTTCGGACAAGATAATTCTCGTAGCGAGAATGGGATTCTACAATGATCGAAAACCCCTCAGGTAGAATCTGAGAATAAAACTCAGAATAAAAACCCATTTGTAATCCAACAATCGATCTTGGTTAGGATGATTAATCGAGTTAATCCAAAAATTCTGCTGATACAATTCGAGTAATTAAACGTTTCACAAGTAGTGAACTAAATTTCTTGTTATTACAAACTAACAATTTCCACAGGTTCGGAATCATTTAATCCATAATCATGGCAAATGCATAAATATAACTCCTGAAAGAGAAGTGGGTAGACAAAGTATTGTTGACAAGATTTATTTTTTCTGAATACCCTTCGAATTTTTCCATTTGTATTTCTACTTGAATCAGAGAGAAGAAGCATTTCTCGGTTTATCAAATGATGATACTAGTGCAATATGGTCAGAACAGGGTGTTGGATTTTTTAATCCAAACCCTGGAAAGAAGGGGAGTCTAATCCACAGATCTTTTTCCGCTCCTTTTCTACACAATTAGTTTATGTTGTTCTAAATTACAAAAGAGAACAGAATAAATTTTTTATTTTTGCAGGCCAATCGCTCTTTTGACTTTGGAATGGAATCCCTTTATCAATATACTGCTTCTTTTACACATTCAATCCATAATCAAGAATAATTAGGATTTCTAAAAAAAAAAAAAGGGTCCACTCATAGTAAAATCCAACCTTTCCCCGCATCCGGCACTAATCTATTTTTAACGTCTAATTAGAGCGGGGAATTATTCCAATTAGGAAGTTAAGCTCGTTGCTTTTATTTACCAGAATTGGAGCCAGGCTCTATCCATTTATTCACTAGACCCAGAAAAATCGTAATTTTTATTCAATTTTTATTACGACATGCTTATTTTTTCCAATTCATTACCCTTGAGGATCAGTCGTGGTCTTATAGACTCTACCAAGAGTCTGGACGAATTTGTTGCTCCATCCAAATGTGTAAAAGATCTAGTCGCACTTAAAGCCGGAGTACCTACCATTGAGTTAGCAACCCAGATAAAAAAAGATCTTAGATACGATCGAATCAAAAAATCAATGAATTACACCGGGCGCTTCTTGTCAAAACATTGAACTAGCAAGACATCAAAAGAAAGATTTTACTCGACCATGAAAAACAACTCAAATGGCAAAATGAACAGTCTAGTTAAATTCCACTAAGGTTAGAGCGACTCCAATCCGATGCAACAATGTTGCTCTCTTTAGCGATATTTTAGTTTAAAGAAATAAAAATATTGTATGAAAATACATGCAGAGAGACACCCTTATCATTTGAGCGAAGTGTAAGGCAGAAAAATCGAATATGGAGTGAGGATTAAAGAGACCTATCTATCTACAAAATTCTATTTGTTCAATAGACCTTTGTCAATGGAAATAGAATGATAAGAAAACAAATTAGATAGAAAAAGTAAATAAAATAGGAGCTTATGTTGGATTGGCACGACATAAATCTAAATAGGACTAAGAAAGAGGTAAATTGTGTCTAAATAATTAGAGAACGAGAGACTAGGAATCTTCTCCTACTTTTTTATTTATTTAGTTCTTCAATTCACTCAAAAATTCTTTCTTTTTCTTTAAATATTCTGCCTTCCTTAAAAATATCATAAACAGTTCTTGTCGGTTGAGCACCCTTTTCAAAGGAAATAGAGATAGCTGAACACAATTTAAATCAGTTGATTTTTTATCGGATCATAAAAACCCACTTTTCGAAGATCTCTTCCCTCTCTTCGAGATCGAACATCAATTGCAAGACGATTCGATAGACAGCTTATGGGATAGATGTAGATAAACAACTCCCCCCCCCCCTAGAAAACGTATAGGAGGTTTTCTCCTCATACGGCTCGAGAAAAATGATTCGAAATTTCTGTCTATAATAATAGAAATAAGACTATTCCGTGCATTATTTCCTTACAGAAAAAACAAAATTTCATTTATCTCATGACATACAAGTTGGCTAATTTGACTGACAGACTTCAAAGCGAATCCTTCGAAAATTTTTGAGTCGTCTCTAAACTCTTTCATTCTCATTTCGACGACTTGACTTTTATTATTCCTTATTCTGATCCAATTTCTGCTGTTGAGACAATTGAAAATTGTGTTTACTTGTTCTGGATCCTTTATCTTTGATTTGTGAAATCCTTGGGTTAGACATTACTTCGGGAATTTCTATTCTTTTTTCTTTCAAAAGAGTAGGCAACAGAACCCTTTTTTCTTATTTCCTTCGATAAAAGCATCTCCCTCCTTCTATAGAAATCAAATAAGGGAGGATTTATTCTGATATACTTTAATTGAAAGAGTTGTCCCTATCTTCCCAAAATGGGGCTTTTTTCTTATTTAACCTTTCGATTCTATATTAAGGATAGACTGACAAAGTTGGCCTATTTATTAGTTTTCACTAACCCTAGATCCTTCCCTTGATAAAAAATAAATTCTATCCTCTCGAGCTCCATTGTGTACTATTTACTTCAAAAATAAACAACCCAGCGCAAATTAGGTTCGGGACGAATAGAACAGACATGTCGAGCCAAGAGCACTTTTCATTACTATGGAAAGGTGGATAGCAAAATCCACAATCGATCATGTCCTTCAAGTCGCACGTTGCTTTCTACCACAATCGTTTTAAACAAAGTTTTACCATAACAAACATTCCTCTTTTCATTGCAAAGTGGTATAGAGAATTGATCCAATATGGATGGAATCATGAATAGCATTGGTTTAGCATGAGGTCTGATGATTTCCAATGAGCTGGAGCACATTAGACCTTGACCTCCACTTTGGTGTGTGTATTTGTATGAACGAATAAAGAAGTTTTGTGTATGCTTATTTGTTATGTGGTTTTTTTATAGCAGTATAAATAAAATTACACCAGGCTTTGCTAAGTGTTCAACTGTTTACATCACTGAGTGCCACTGGTCACTGGTTTTTTTTTTTTACCGTGAGTGGTCACTGGAACTGGAAAGCACTAGCCGGAACCAGTCAAAATTCAAAAAAATTAAGATAGAGTATCCAGCTAAACCAGCTGATATTAAATGATGTCCTGAGAGGGGTGAGCACGTAGAATGCCAAATGAGTTGGACAATCTTAGTTTCCCTATTTTTCTCTGATGCAAAGTAACAACAGCCCATAATTACAGTTCATGAACAGTTCAGTAGTTAACAGAGACCTTTTGGGTAACTGACACACGAGGATGTTTCCACTTTGCACCAACCACCAACATGCCTCAAATGAGCAGTGGCTACCAATATCATGTATGTGGATCGTCATGTAGTTGTGCTCTCTAATAAGAAGCCGGTGATGAGAAGATTCTTCATACCCAACTCTCTTATTATGCTGCAGCTGCAAACCTGCAATAGATGGCTCTAGACTCTAGGAAAAGTAAAAGCCAAGCAGAAACTCATTGACTTTGTTGTTTTCAAACCTTCCAGTGAGTACTGAGTGGCATAATTTTTCCTCTGTTTTGAACCCACATCATCTTGATTTTTTTAAACTATTTTGCTATAAATTTATGGTTTTACTGAAAACAATTTCAGTCTTTTCGTAGTTCTCTGCAGCAATCCATCCATGGGTTAATCTAGTTAGTTTTATACAGAGACCCACGAGGCATAAATTTAGCAGTCATTCGAATCCTGGGAGGAATGAACAAAACGAGCGCACCTATGGTCAATTAGTCGGTGCAATGCTGTGTCTAGAGCTGAATTTGGTAAGCAGATAGGACTGATCCATCCAAGCAAGTACCCACATCTACTTAAATCGGGTGTATCAACCAGCACAT
>OU342741.1:157991932-158222087 GCA_910589775.1 Avena eriantha | reverse complement strand
AGTGAAAATCCATCTATCTAACTAAAATAAATAAAATAAATGATCATATTTCAAAGAATCCATCGTCTTCGTCTTCCAGTTCATCCTCGTCTTCGTCAACACCATGGTCCCCGCCATCACCGCCGTCGGTGCCCTCCTCTAACGACTCGACACCGCCCCCTTCCTCGAATAAGTGCGCTATCTCCTTGTTGGAGTCCTCCTCGTCCTCTTCGTAGTCCCACGGGTCCACGTCACTCTCCTCCGCTTCTGCCTCCAACTGATCGATGAATGCCTCCTCGTTGGCCGAGTCAGACTCGTCCAAATAGCTATCTCCTCTCTTCTTCCTGGTCTTCTTCTCGTTCCTCTTCTTGTCCGTACTCGCCGGTGCAACACGCGCCCCTGTCCTGGCTGCTACTTTGCGCTCGTCCGACATTGCAGGTACCCCACTCTCCTCCTGTGCGGCCGGTATGAGCTTCGATGTTGTGGTGTCCTCGAGTGCCGATGTCGATGGATCCTGGCGCGGTCAGACACGACATGCTGCCTCAGCAGGCGGCTCGCGAGCACGGACGATGCAGCGAAGAGCCAGGGACGAAGGACAGTCAGTTGACGGCTTGGACCTGCCATTGCCACGGCGAGGGGGCATCGTGCTCGAGGTAGTTGCTTCGAATGGTCGATGGTGGGTACATAGAGTAGGGTGCCGATCTGATCAAGTACGAGCCGGGGTTTCGTGCGTCGTGTCCATGCGTGCATTTGTCAATTATCAAAAAAAGAAGAAGAAAGAAGTAATATCTCGCGTACTGAACATAATTTGATCACAACTAAAGTGGCACAGCGTATTCTAGACTCGTAAATATCTCGTGCGTGCCTGTCACGTGGAGTTCGACGGAGTTGGTGCGTGCCGACGTGATCGTGTAGTAGTTGCGTGCTTCATTGCCCCATCAACACATGACACACGCACGCGGGATGTGCGCGCCAATTCCCGTGACGACCACCTGGCTCGCACTCCCCTTATTATATACTTGATTTTGGGCGGCGTCGAAGACCATTGAAGTGTCCATCGCAATAAAGACAAGTCCAATCGATTCCCTACCCCTGCCTCCCTGGCTTCTTTGAGAAGGTAGACCGTACACGGTGGTCTTGTATATTAGTACTAGTACTACTGGACCACGACCTGTACTCTTTACTCTTCTCCCACACTAATAATCACTATCTCCTTCCTCCTGCCTCCGCCACACTCACCCTGCAAGCCATGGCTCCACTGAGGAGGGGGAGAGGCTGGTCGACGATCCTCGTGGAGAAAAGGGAGAGAAATCGCCGCAAGGCACTTCTTGCTCTACCAGCCGCTCAAGCCCACCCTCTCATCGAGGCCCAATCTCCCCCGACAATGGCGCCGAACGTTCTAGCAGGCGAGGGCTCATCCCGGTACGGTCTCCTTATTCTACTTCTTCTCCATCTCCCTCTCCATCATGATCTTAATCAAATTCTTCTTGTTTTTCTTATTCTTCTGGCTCTTCCTCTTCTACGTATTACAGGTCGGCCGTGGAGCACGAATCCACCACGACGGAGGCGTTGCAGGACCCGTTCGGCCCCGTTCCATGTCTTAGCGAGGTGCAAATCTCCACACTGTTATTTCTCCGAGTTATGATGTGGATTTCTTAGATGCTGTCCACCCCGCATTGGTTTTTCTTCTTCTTTTGCGAGTTGTATTTGTTTTCATGAATATGACTAGATCTCTTGGTATTTCCTTAATATCGTTGTCCATAGATTCACTATGGATTTTTTGTGATTAGGATTAGTTTATCGTGGTCATGAATAGATCTCCAGGTCCATTTTTTAACACTACGGCCAATAGATTCAACGGGGATTTTTTTGATCTGTATTAGTATTCACCTGGGACCTGGAGTGTAATTGTAGAATTCCTATTTCAATTAACATGAACCATGCAGCGATCGAAGGCCGAGTACCATGAGAAGGTGGCCGCGATCAGTTCCAAGATTGCCAACCAACATGAGCTTGCACGCTCCCTCACCCAAGCTAATGAGAGCCTACGCAAGCAATTATCTGTGCAGAAGGAGATCTCGCTAGATTTTGCACGTGACGTCGTTAGGCTGCAGAAAGTGCTCGACCGTAACTTGATCAGGAAAGAACAGGCCATCAAGATAATCAATGAGCTCACGGAGGAGAAGAAGAATCTCGTGGAAAGGTGCATTCTCCTGCAGGACAAAGTTAGCGAGGCACTCAGAGGACGCGTCGAGGAAACCAAGGCTACCATCCAAGCCTACCATGACAGGAACCGTTGCTTGGATGCAGTCAAGGAGATGAAGGCGGACATGAGCAGAGGGATCACCGTACTCGAGGGTGTTCGGAAAGAGAACAAGGAGCTAAGAGCATGTCTAGAGGCATACCGGAGCAATGCCCAAGTCTGATTCCCGTTAGCGGGGACACGAATACCAGTTCGTCCTCCTGTCCTTTTGTAATGTTTAGGGTTCAGGGAGCAACGCCCATGTCTGCTTCCCATTATAGGGTGCAATAAGAATCCTAGGGCAACTCCTTATCTATCTGGACATGTGTTGGTGTTCATGTTCATGAATGGACACCATGTTCTCTTTCCATATGTATCTGGACATGGGTTTCTGCATTATGAGTTTGCCACTCTCCCACTACTATTTCGTGATATTGGGAAAAACCCACAACACACCAAACTGCTGATAAATCTTATTTGTCTTCGAAATTGAAATTATGATAGTGCCACTAGTCGATTCATAAAATGTTGATTAGTCCTAGATTGCTTCTTCCTTGAAATTATGGCAGTGCCCCTAGTCGATTCAGTTAATTATGGAAACTAACCAGCTTGTCCTGGTGAACTGAACAAACCATACTATGTATTTTTGTTGCAGGGAAAGAGGCGAAAGATGGACTAGGACCTAGCGACCTGGCTAAATGACAAGATAGCAATCCAAAGGGAGAAGCGGAATTCCTAGAAACTGGCCTTTGACCAACTGCGCGCTGAATTCGCGGTCCTTTCTGACAAGTGCCAGAAACTAAAGGAGTTAAACGCCGACTGGGCGAAGCTACACAGTGAAGGTCGCGCCTCGGCTAGGAAGCAGACGGAGATCATGAAAGGGATCTTGAAGGAAAATCGTATGGCTACGGACAAAATTCTCCAATTCGTGACGGAGCGCTGGAACCTACAGCTGAAGCATGACATAGAACTGAAGGAGCTGGCCAATCTTAGGGAGGAAAACAAGCAGCTCCGGGCCATGCTCGCTTGAACACAACATATGTCTATTTAGTACTGAACTGCCTGGTTTATCCTCCGCAGTGGTGATTTTGTAAGCGTGAACTTAACTCTATGCACGATATGTGTGTACGTCTGAAATTAGTTTGCTCGAGGATTGAGTTTGGCTTAGTTCGGAGAGCGCAACTGCAAGTCTTACAATTAACTAGTTTCAGGCATTTGTACAACATAAATTATTCATCTCGAATTTCCTTTATCCTCTATAGTCTGTCCTTGTTCACCCTCGCGCGCCTTCTTCGGTTCCTTCAACAAATCCGCAATGCAGCACTCTAGCTTCTTCTTGTCTTCCCTGAGCTGATCCCTCTCCTTTTCTGCATTATGAATTAGTAACCTGTGACTATCCTGAAGCTTCTTTGCAGTTCCAACAACCAAGCTCCCATCGATTCCATCAGTTAGCTTTGACTACAAATTCTCGATTTCTTGTTCCAGGTCCTTATTTCGTACCGACAACTTATAATTTTTTTCAGCTGCATCACTTACATCAGTAAATCTCCCCGACCTTTCCAACTCATACATCTCCCATAACTGTGCCAAACATTTCTTAAGTGCATCTGGCCACTCAAGATCCACCCACTCTACTGCTTTACACACAGGGCCAACCTAAAAACACACACACTATAGTGTTATGAACATGCACGATACATTTTACTTCATGTCACAATTGCACATAATGTAAACAAACCTGATTTGTACAGCCCAAAAACCTTCTCCCAGTGTTACTGCCTTCGAATGCAACATATATCCTCAGTTTTAGCCCATGGTCACATGGCACTTCTCCATCGAGATCTAGGCCCTCCCATTCAGAGTCGTAGATCATCCTTGGTACCTATAGGTAAACGCAAAGCTGAAATCAAACATGATTGCATGCACATATGGAGCTCATATTGAGTGATTTACCATTGCCTAACCCTAGCCCGTGAATATAGAGGAACTCACATCGTGGAAGGAATACTCGATGTCGGAGAGAAGGCTGTCGCTGCTCGACTGGTCGTCCTCGCCGTTCAAGGACAGCATGGCGAATGCGACAGGAACGGTGTCGGCGAGAGAGAGAGAGAGAGAGAGAGAGAGAGAGAGAGAGAGAGAGAGAGAGAGAGAGAGAGAGAGAGAGAGCAGCCCTTCTACCAATGCAATGCTGACTAAATTGGCATGTTACAATAGTTTAATGGATACCATGCCCTTTCCCTGGATTACTGTCTCCTTCCTGATATGGATTCTCTTCACACATTCTTATTTCAAATATTAAACCTGCACTCCCTCCATCCTAATTTCATTGCCTAACGAAAACATACCAGTATATTACATCATCCAAAGAAACAAAATCATGTCAGCTACAAGGTACTTATGCATCACTTCTTCAGTCATGGTTTCACAAAACATTACATTATAATCTCCCAACAAACACAACCACAACATGGTTTCACAAAACATCACATTACAATCTCTCAACAAACCTAATCACAGAAACAAGTATATTACATCAACTCAATAAACAAAATCATGTCGACTACAAGGTACTTACACATCACTTGTCCTGTCATGGTTTCACAAAACATTACATTACAGTCTCTCAACAAACAAAATAACAGAAACTGGTACAGTACATCATCTCAAGAAACATAATCATGTCAACTACAATGTATTTATGCATCACTTGTCCAGTCATGGTTTCACAAAACATTACTTTACAATGTCCCAACAAACATAATAACTGAAACAAGTACGGTACGTCATCTTAAGAAACATAATCATGTCAACTACAATGTACTTATGTCTTATTACAACAACGATGGTTTCAGTGAGTGACATGTCCGAAAATCTCAACAGCTCGCACAACATTATATCGCAACCTGTCAACAAACATAATCACAGAAGCACGCTCTAAATGCAACAACAGTCAATATTACAAATACAGGCAGGGGAACCCCGCGGTCCATATGACAAGCCCAGGGTAGCAGCTCTCATCAGATCTCATCAACGTCGACCACCTCATTCTGTTCAGCCACTACAGGGGCATCTACATCCACTATAACCTGTTCAACAACATCAGAAATGGTACCAAGGAAGAACACCTTCCTGGTTCGCTTCTTTCGCCGCATAATCTGCATAAGATCTTCAGTATCCAAAACATCCATGAATTGCTGCTTCTTATGATGCCACCACCGGATTTTTGCCATCTGCTTAGGGCCAATACTGATTTCCTTACCGATCATCTCTCTCATTTCATCAAGAGTTATATTTTTGGAATCGATAGTGATCTCCACAGTACATGACGAAACTGGCTTATTAACTCCCTCATCAAGTTTTGCCATGTATGAATCCACCTCTATGCGTATACTGAACTTATCTAGATCAGCATCTATTGGTCCGTATTCTCTAGGAGCAGAAGCTCTGGCAGCAAGATCTCCAGCATCTGCATACATATCATCAATCATCGCTTCAACTTTCACCTTACGATCAGCTGCACAACACTCCCAAACCATCTGAAGCTCATGGGAGTGCTCAATTTGCTGATAGGTATCATTCATGTTGCGCCACACCAATTTTGTCCTCTGTCTAGAACCCCAGGGAATTCTAGCGGCAAGCATATCTATGAGCTGCGAAACAGACACAACCTCTTTGCAATTCACAAGCAGATGCACATCTTGCCCGAACACAACCCTCTCGCAACCAAAATCAAGCTTTGTAGTGTACTGCCAAACATGAACTGTGAACTCATGTAGGTCACTTGTATCAAAACTGTGCCTAATTTGATTAAAAAGGGGAACATTTTAGTTCATTCGATTCTATTATGCCATAACTAATCTACTTGCAAGATAAGGCACAGATAAGAAAAATTCACCTCTCGCTCTTCTCCCGGGTTTTTTCTTCGAGATCTGAGTGCTGTATCCGCCCACCGGAGCCGAACAATCTGCCGCCGGCCTTGCTTTTCTCTGCAACCCGCCGCTCGTAGGTACCTTGGGAGCAGAATCCTTGCTGGCCTCCTCGCTAACCGGGGCTGAAGACCTCGCCGCTGCTACGCATTGAGCCCCAGACTTGGGCCCTAATGGACCCTTTTCAGTCGACGACGTAGCTACAACCTTCGCCTTGCAAGACATGCTGGGCCACCGCCGTCGGATTCAGTGTTAGGGGAGGGAGAAAAAAGGTCCTCCGCCGCCAGCAGATTTAGGGTCGGGGAAGGGAAGAAAAGGGGCCGCCACCACCGTTGCAGCAAGATTCAGTGTGGAGAGTTAGGAAAGTACAGTAATGGATTTGCCCCTACGACACGTGCAGGGTGGCTAAGAAGAGTGACCAGCGAAGGAGGGGCACAATAGGAACTAGTGTAATGGAATATCCTGACTTAACGGGCGTGATTTGAAAATATTGGGTTTGGCCATCATTCACTCGAAAGACCCCTCTCAGCAATTGGCGCCCCAACTTTTCGAATCGCGGTGATAAAAATCAACTTGGGTACCGTGTTGCCTGGCTACCGCAACTTTCGGACCGCAAAATGATATTCTCGTTAAAATGGACCTGCAGATCTAGTCATAACCATGATAAACTAATCCTAATCACAAAAATCCATATTGAATCTATGAATAGCGGTATTAAGGAAAGACCAAGAGATCCAGTCATAATCATGACAACTAATACAGCTCGCAAAAGAAGAATAAAAAAACCAATGCGGGGCAGACACGATCTAAGAAATCCACATCACAACTCAAAGAAATAATAGTGTGGAGATTTTCTACCTCGCTGAGACGTGGAACGAGACTGAACGGATCCTGCAATGCCTCCGTCATGGTGGATTATGGCTCCATGGCCGGCCTGTAATACGTAGAAGAGGAAGAGCAAGAAGAAGCTGAATGAGATCATGATGGAGAAGGAGATGGAGAAGAAGTAGAACAAGAAGACCATACCTAGAGGATCCCTCACTTGCCAGAACATTTGGCGCCATTGTCGAGAGAGATTGGGCCTTAGTGAGAGGGGGGCTCGAGGGGCTGGTAGAGCAAGAACTTCCTTGCGGAGAGGTCTCTCCTTTTTCTCCGTGAGGATGGTCGACCGGTCTCTCCTTAGGGGAGCCATGGCTTGTAGGGGGGGGGAGGTGGCGACATGAGGAAGAATATAGTGATTAGTGTGGGAGAAGAGTCAGAGAGTATAGGCCATGGTCTAGTACTACTACTATTATACAAGACCACTGTGTACGGTCTACCTTCTCAAAGAAGCTAGGGAGGCAGGGATAGGGAATCGATGGGACTTGTCTTTATTGCGATGGACAGTTCAGTGGTCTTCAGCACCACCTAAAATCTAGTATATAATAAGAGGAGTGCGAGCTTACCCTTAAAAAAATGAGTGGAGCCGGGTGGTAATCACGGGCATCGGCGTGCATGTCCCGCGTGCACGTGTCACGTGTTGATGGGGCAATGACACGCGCAACTGCTGCACAATTACGTTGGCACGTCGAACTCCGTTGAACTCCACGTCGACAGGCACACATGGGATATTTACGAGTCTAGAATACACTGTGCCACTTTTGTTGTGATCAAATTATGTTCAGTACACGAGATATTACATTTTTTTAATAAATGAAAAATGCATGCGTGTACATGACACACGAAACCGCTGCTCGTCCCTTGATCAGATCGGCATCCAACTTTGTGTACCTGCCATCGCTCATTCCGAACAACTTCCTCGAGAATGATGGCCCCTCACCATGGCAATGGCAGGTTCAAGTCGTCCACTGACCGTCCTGCGTCCCCTTCTCTTCGCTGCATCGTTCGTGCTCGCGAGTCGCCTACTGAGGCAGCACATTGTGTCCGACCACGCCAGGATCCATATATAGTGGCACTTGAGGACACCATGACATCGAAGTTCGTACCGGCCACGCAGGAGGACCGCGGGGGTACCTACAGTGACATATGAGCACAAAGCAGCAGCCAGGACAGGGGCGCGTGTTGCACCGGCGAGTACGGACAAGAAGAGGAACGAGAAGAAGACGAGGAAGAATAAAGGAGACAGCTATTTGGACAAGTACGACTCGGCCAACGAGGAGGGTGTTGATCGATTAGTTGGAGGTAGAAGCTGAGGAGAGTGACATGGACCCATGGGACTACAAAGAGGAGGAGAAGGACTCCGACAAGGAGATAACGCGCTTATACGAAGAAGGGGGCAGTGTCGAGTCATCAGAGAAGGACACCGGCGGCTTGCAATGGCAAGGACCATGATGTTGACGAAGACGATGACGAACCGGAAGACAAAGATGAGAGCCTCTTCGAAATATGATCATTTATTTTATTTATTTTTTGAGATGGATTTTCACTTGTTTATGAAGGAAAAGTATTGGTGGCACGGATATAGAGGTGTCACGGATAGACCCTACAAACAAAAGTGGAGAAGGCAGGGGTTATCCTGCATGTTGGATCACGGAGGATCAACGGTTGGTGAGAACGATCCGCATGGCATCTGTGTCATCCAATCAGGGTGTAGCACCCAGAGTGAGCACTCATTTGGGCTTTTTTGAGATTTGTGACCGAGAGAGAGGGAAAAACTGAGTAGTATAAAAAAACCAAGGGCAAGAAAGAATAAGGGATTCAAAAAGAAAATAGAAAGAGTAGGCATGTGTGTTCCTTTTAGAAATGGAAAATGCATGTTTCATACTAAACCACATGGATCAACCAGTGTCATTTGCATGTTGTCTTCCTTTTGTAAACCACGACTAGAGTCATTGCATGTGTGTTCTTTTCATAAACCAACACCAGTGTCATCTACATGTGTGTTCTTTACATAAACCACCACTAGTGTAATCTACATGTGTGTCCTTTTCATAAACCACATGGATCCACTAATGCCACTCCCTCATGTGGTGTTATTTTCATAAACCACATTGATCCACCAGAGTCATTGCATGTGTGTTCTTTTCATAAACCACCACTTGGATCCACTTGATGTCATTTCTTGTGTGTCCTTTTCATAAACCACAACTAAAGTCACTGCATGTTTGTTCTTTTCATAAACCACATGGATCCACTAATGCCACTCTAGCATGTGCTGTTCTTTTCATAAACCACATAGATACACCAGAGTCATTGCATGTGGTGTTCTTTTCATAAACCACCACTAGAGTCATTGCATGTGTGTGTGTGTTAGTGTGCATCACTATGGTTTTTGAGAAGAACACATGCAATGATGCCACTCCAGCATGTGGTGTTCTTTTCATAAACCACATGGATCCACTAGTTGACATTGCATGTGTGTCCTTCTCATAAACCACATGGATCCACCAATGTCATTGCATGTCTTTGCATGTGTGTTCTTTTCATAAAGCACCACTAGTGTCATTGCATGTGTGTCCTTTTCATAAACCACAACCAGAGTCATTGCATGTTTGTTCTTTTCATAAACCACCACTTCGATCCAATGCATGTCATTGCATGTGTGTCCTTTTCATAAACCGCCAGTAGGGTCATTGCATGTTTGTTCTTTTCATAAACCATCACTTCGATCCACCAGTGTCATTGCATGTCTGTCCTTTTCATAAACCACCACTAGAGTCACTTAATGTGGTGTCTGATGTCTACGCACACTTCTATTTTTGTAGATAGTGTTGGGCCTCCAAGTGTAGAGGTTGGTAGAACAGCAGAAGTTTCCCTTAAGTGGATCACCCAAGGTTCATCAAACTCAGGGAGGAAGTGGTCAAAGGTATCCCTCTCAAGAAACCCTGCAATCAAGATACAAGAAGTCTCATGTGTCCCCAACACACCCAATACACTTGTCAGGTGTATAGGTGCACTAGTTCGGCGAAGAGATAGTGAAATACAAGTAATATGGATGATTATAAGTGGTAATTGCGATCTCAAATAAGAGTGGCACCAAGCAAACATGTAACAAGACTGATTTTAAACGGTGTTTCAATGCTTAAAAACAAGGCCTAGGGATCATACTTTCGCTAGTGGACACTCTCATATGAATATCTTCTCTTCATTATGGGACCCCGAACTACTCTCCGGTTGGATGATGTAGGGCTATAACAACACACCTTAAAGTTTGTATTCCCCATCTAGATAACCCCTCACTGTCACCTTGAGTGCTATATGGTTCCAACAAACACCACAATCTCATAGAGACATCCAACTCAAATTATACTCATGATAAGTATTTCTGTAACCTTAGACAAAGTGCCACATGGTGTGCACACTGTAAACTTCACACACGTGGGGATAAGCAGAGATCCATTAAAGCACTTGAGTAGACAAATAGATCTATAGATTACAAAGCTCATGATCTCATAAGATCACACATACAGAGAGAGATGAACACATAGCTACCGGTAGAGCCCTTAGCCTCGAGAGAGAACTACTCCCTCCTCATCATGGGAGTCAGCAACGGTGATGGAGATGGCGGTGGCGTCGATGGAGATGGCTCCGGGGGCACTTCCCCATCCCGGCAGGGTGCCGGAATAGAGACTTTTTTCCCCAAATCTCCGCTTCTGTGGCGGCGGCACTGCGGAATTTTTCGTGAAATTCTGATCTGGTTCCTAGGGTTTTCTTCTCGGGTGGAATATATAGGTGAAGGGGCAAGGTCGGTGGAGGCCCGAGGGGCCCACACCACCTGATGGCGTGCCTGGGGGTACCCGCACCACCATAGGGTGAGGCTGCCTCGGTGCCCTCCTCCGTCTCTGCTTTGGACTCCGTCTTGTGTCGGAAAAAAATGAACTTTGGCTTTTGTTTTGTCCATTTTCAAGAATATTTCCTTACTAGCTTTTCTGAAACCAAAAACAGCTGAAAAAGGCAACTGGCACTACAGCATCTTGTCAATAGGTCAGTTGCAGAAAATGTATAAAAATGCCTCAAAGTGTAGACAAAACATAAGATAGTTGATACAAAACAAGGATGGAGCATCAAAAATGATAGATACGTTTACGACGTATCAAGCATCCCCAAGCTTAACTCCTGCTCGTCCTCGAGTAGGTGAGTGATAAAAAGAATAATTTTTGAGGTGACATGCACCATCACAATCTTGATCAAGGTATTTGACAAGCATTGATAGTTGGGATCATAGTACTCTAACATAAACATGAAATATATAGTTCGAACAATAAGACAAAGCAACTAAGTTGTAAGATGAAAAGGTACAAACAAAAGATTATGAATAACAATGTATTGAAAGACGTTTGTTTATTTCACATATAGAAAACATAATAAGAGTGGTATTCAGCTTGTCCCTCATGGTATATCAAAACATAAATGCAAAGGGCACCTTCAAAGTTCATAAGGGTGACTAGATACAAATAATTTAAGAACAAGCAATATCAAAGTTATGAATCAATCAATTTTTTTTGGAAAAATGCACATTAAACTAAGAATGACCACTATGCTCTCTCAATTGGTGCATAAAGATAGAAGATGGAGACTCAACATTAAAGTAAAAAAGAAAGGACCTTCATAGAGGGAAGTAGGGATTTCAAGTTTCATAAAGAGCTTCCAAAAATTATGGTACTTTTTAGCTTTCAGCTCTCATTGCCCCTATCATAAGCATCTTGAGGTGATTAAGGTTAAAGTGACACAAATATGAGGATATGCTTGGCAAGTTATAAGTTGAAAATCTCATGCCCATTGCTTACAAGTACCAAACCTCATGCTACTCAACTTTAGTCACAAGTAAGTTCTTGTCATTGTAAGTACATGTGTATCATGGAGAACCGCCAACGGGGTACCCCTTGACACATGACATATGAGCTTTCCCATATCAAAATGACAAGGCAACAGAAAATGAGCATCTCAACGATCTTTTTATTTGCTATTTGCATAGGCTTTTATTGAGGATGCTTCACAGAATGCTCACTATCGTTACGCTCCAAGTTTCCACCATGATTAGGCATGGCTTAGGCTAAACGCCTAAGCGTTTATCTAACACACATACAAACTCCACGAGCTTACAAGATCCCCTTTTATTTCACACCACCGGGATCCATAAACGAAAGAACATGATATCAACTGAATAATAAGTGCAATGTTGAAAGCGTTCCCCATGGTAACATGGTTCTGCTAATCCACAACTTATAAAGTGCAAGCATATAAGCAACATAGAAGGAAACAATGGTTCAAGTTTATTAAGTGCAAGAAAATAAAGTGTGCCATCAAGTTTGTGAGAGCTTTAATCACTAATTTTCACATAACAAGTTTAATTTGGAAGATAGATAAAAACATGAATATACTTGGAATGGTGTAACACACCATGCATAGGAATTCATAGTGGACTCTTTGGAATAACTTGGTTTTCTTGGAGGTTGGATGCATGAGTGGAACTCATGCTTGGTACAGGTGGAGGCTAGCAAAAGACTGGGAGCGACCAACTAAGAGAGCAATAATGGCCATACTCATGCAAAGCGACAAAACATTATTAATTAAAGCATAAAGTGATATTGCAATTAAAAAACTAAATGATCATAGAGGCTATGGTGATTGGTTCATAGTCTTAACATGGTGTAAGCATGTGCCAAGTCAACCCAAATAAAGCATCAAAGGAGAATACCACAATATTATGCTTTTGTATGCTAAAACAACACATGATTCTTTCAGGGCACATTAAGCAATCTCAATTGTTTGAAACAAGTCATGCTAAAACACTAATCACTAAGCATATGGTTAAAGCAACATCTAGCATGACATGATAAAGTCTAAATCACAGTCAAAACAAGCTTCCTTTTGTACCACTATAAGCATGAAACTTCCTACTCTTTTCCAACACCAATCGATTTATTTGAAACAACTCTCAAAGATAATAATCAATAAAGACCAGAGATAATGTCTCACCCATCTAAAAAGTAGAACTAAAAAGTTCTAAGCCAAAATAATAAGCAAACTAAAGCTAAACTCAGTGCTAGCAAAGGAGAACACTCATAGAACAATAATAGTGAAAACTAGAGTGGTCTAGGCAATGAATAATGGGATGTGTCTCTCTCCAAACAAAGTGTGTTGGGATCCAACCAACTTATTGCAGAAAATAAATAAAAAGAAAACTAAAAACAAAGATGCTCCAAGAACAACACACAGTGCATAAGGTAATAAAAATAAAGTGTCTTGAAAGAAAACCTAGGATTATTGATGAAGAAGAGGATGCCTTGGGCATCCCCAAGCTTTGACGCTTGTACTTCTTGAATATTTCTTGGGGTGACACGGGTGGCATCCCCAAGCTTGAGCTTTTGTCCATACTTCATCTCATCACATCATTCTCTCCCTACACTTGAAAACTTCCTTCATACAAAACTTCACACAATCTTCATTAGCAACATTAGTGTATTCAAAATAATAATCCATTGGGTTCAGTTTCAACTCAATTAAATCATCCATTAAAACATAAGCTGCTGTAGCAATTTCTTTTAAATGCTCAAGTGATCCAAGAGAACTCAAAAAGAAACCGATTAAGAGGCAAATGCAAATAATGGCAGAAATCTGTCAAAACAGACTAGCAGGTAAAGAACGATTTTTTTGAAAATCTTCTGTTGCTCAAATAGGAAAGTGGAAAACTAAATAAAGTTGGGTAATAACCTGGGCCATAAGCACAAAAAATTACAGCTCAATCCGACGTAGTGAGATTTTTCACGATTTGTTTATAGTGACGCACATAAATCTGTTTTGTGACAACAACTTCCCCATTCTTACTTCCCTCTCATTAGAGGTTATTCTTGGCACAAAAACCAAACAAAAAGGATAAGGAGAGGTTATTACAGAGGCAATAACTTCCAATACTCAACAAAACAAAAATAAACTGAAAGTAAAAATATAATGAGTTGTCTCCCAAAAGCTCTTTCTTTATAGCCATTAAGATGGGCATGATAATTTCGATGATGCCCACATAAGAAATATGAATTGAAGTAAAAGAGAGCACCAAGAAGCAAATATGGAACAAATTTAAGTCTAACCCACTTACTATGAAAAATAATCTTCTAAATAAGCAAGTCATGAAAGCACAAAGCAACAAGCATAGGAAAGCAAAACAAATGCAACTTCAAAATTTTCAACATAAAGAGGGGAAACTTAATATTGTTGATATACATAAACCCATGTTTCCCTCTCTCATAATAGCTTTCAGTAGCATCATGAATAAAATTAACAATATAAATATCACATAAAAACATTCTTATCATGAGCCACATGCATAAAATAATTATTACTCTCCCTATAAGCATAGTTATTCTTATTAATCATAGTGGGAGAAAATTCAACAAAATAGCTATCATTATTATTCTCATCACCATAATCATCAAATATAGGAGGCATATTGTAATCATAATAAATTTTCTCCTCAGTAGTAGGTGGACTGAAAATATCGTACTCATCATTGTAATCATCATATATCGGAGGCATAGTATCATCAAAGTAAATTTTCTCCTTCGTGCTTGGGGGACTAAAAATATCATGGTCATCAAAACCAGCTTCTCCAAGCTTAGACTTTTCCATAGCATTAGCAATAATGTTCTTCAAAGAATTCATACTAATAATATTTCTATTAGCATGCAAATAAAGTTCCATAGGATTTTTAATTTTCTCTTCAAACACTTCATGTCCTAACTCAAGATAAATACTATAAAGCTCTCTAATTTTGTTGTTGTTTTCCATTAAGACTAACTAGTGAAAATAAAAACAAGAAACAAAAAGATATAATTGCAGAATCTAAAGGAAATAACTTCGAGCACTCACACAACAGCAATAGTACTAGAAGATAGCTTAGTAGCCAGAGGATGTGAGTACCTTTTACCTTACCTCCCCGGCAACGACGCCAGAATATAGCTTGATGTCTACGCACGCTTATATGCTTGTAGACAGTGTTAGGCCTCCAAGTGCAGAGGTTTGTAGAATAGCTGCAAGTTTCCCTTTAGTGGATCACCCAAGGTTTATCGAACTCAGGGAGGAAGTGGTCAAAGGTATCCCTCTCAAGCAACCCTGCAATCAAGATACAAGAAGTCTCTTGTGTCCCCCACACACCCAATACACTTATCATGTGTATAGGTGCACTAGTTCAGTGAAGATATAGTGAAATACAAGTAATATGGATGATTATAAGTGGTAATTGCGATATGAAATAAGAGTGGCAACAAGAAAACATGTAACATGACTGATTGTAAACGGTGTTTCAATGCTTAGAAACAAGGCCTAGGGATCATACTTTCACTAGTGGGCACTCTGATAAGAATATCTTCTCTTCATTATGCTACCCTAAACTACTCTCCGGTTGGACAATGTAGGGCTATAACAGCACACCTTAAAGTTTGTATTCCCCATCTAGATATCCCCTCACTGTCACCTTGAACCCTAGATTGTTCCAACAAACACCACAATCTCAGAGAGACATCCAACTCAAATTATACTCATGATAAGTATTTCTGTAACCTTAGCCAAAGTGCCACACGGTGTTCACACTATTAACTTCACACACATGGGGATAAGTAGAGATTAATTAAAGCACTTGAGTAGCATAATAGATCTATAGATTACAAATCTTATGATCTCATAAGATCACGCATAGAGAGAGAGATGAACACATAGCTACCGGTAGATCCCTTAGCCTCGAGAGAGAACTACTCCCTCCTCATAATGGGAGTCAGCAACAACGATGGAGATGGTGGTGGAGTCGATGGATATGGCTTCGGGGGCACTTTCCCGTCCCGGCAGGGTGCCGGAACAGAGACTTCTATCCCCCGAATCTCCTCTTCGGTGGCGGCGGCGCTGCGGAACTTTTCATGAAATTTTGATATGGTTCCTAGGGTTTTCGTCTCGAGGGGAATATATAGGCGAAGGGGCAAGGTAGGTAGAGGCCCGATGGGCCCACACCACCTGGTGGTGCGCCTGGGGGGTACCCGCGCCACCATAGGGTGTGGCCTCCTCGGTGCCCTCCCCCGTCTCTCCTTTGGACTCTCTCTTGTGTCAGAAAAATAGGAACTTCGACTTTTGTTTCGTCCAATTCTGAGAATCTTTCCTTACTAGGTTTTCTGAAACCAAAAACTGCAGAAAATAGGCAACTGGCACTGCGGCATCTTGTCAATAGGTTAGTTCTATAAAATGTATAAAAATGCCTCAAAGTGAAGACAAAACATAAGATAGTTGATACAAAACAAGCATGGAGAATCAAAAATTATAGATACATTTACGACATATCACTGTCCTTTTCATAAACCACCACTTGGATCCACCACAGTCACTGCATGTGGTGTCCTTTTGATAAACTACCACTAGAGTCATTTCATGTGTTGTTCTTTTCATAAACCACCTGGATCCACCAGAGTCATTGTATGTGGTGTTCTTTTCGTAAACAACCACTAGAGTCATTGCATGTGTGTGTGTCAGTGTGCATCATTGCGTTTTTTGAGAAGAACACATGCAATGATGCCACTCCAGCATGTGGTGTTCTTTTCATAAACCACATGGATCGACCAGTTGACATTGCATGTGTGTCATTCTCATAAACCACATGGATCCACTAGTGTCATTGCATGTCTTTTCATGTGTGTACTTTTCATAAACCACAACTAGTGTCATTGCATGTGTGTCCTTTTCATAAACCACAACCAGAGTCATTGCATGTTTGTTCTTTTCATAAACCACCACTTGGATCCAATGCATGTCATTGCATGTGTGTCCTTTTCATAAACCACAACTAGGGTCATTGCATGTTTGTTCTTTTCATAAACCACCACTTCGATCCACTAATGCCACACTAGCATGTGGTGTCCTTTTCATAAACCACCATTAGAGTCATTGCATGTGTGTGTGTGTTAGTGTGCATCACTGTGGTTTTTGAAAGGAACACATGCAATGATGCCACTCTAGCATGTGGTGTTCTTTTCATAAACCACATGGATCCACCAGTTGTCATTGCATGTGTGTACTTCTCATAAACCACATGGATCCACCAGTGTCATTGCATGTATTTGCATGTGTGTTCTTTTCATAAACCACCACTAGTGTCATTGCATGTGTGTCCTTTTCATAAACCACCACTAGGGTCATTGCATGTTTGTTCTTTTCATAAACCACCACTTGGATCCACCAATGTCATTGCATGTGTCTCCTTTCCATAAAACACCACTAGAGACACTACATGTGTGTCCTTTTCATAAACCACCACTAGAGTCACTACATGTGTGTGTGTCAGTGTGCATCACCGTGGTTATTGAAAAGAACACATGCAATGTTGCCACTCTAGCATGTGGTGTTCTTTTCATAAACCACGTGGATCCACCAGTTGTCAATGCATGTGTGTGCTTCTCATAAACCACATGGATCCACCAGTGTCATTGCATGTCTTTACATGTGTGTTCTTTTCATAAACCAGCACTAGTGTCATTGCATGTGTGTCCTTTTCATAAACCACAACCAGAGTCATTGCATGTTTGTTTATTTCATAAACCACCACTTGGATCCGATGCATGACATTGCATGTGTGTCCTTTTCATAAACCACAACTAGGGTCATTTCATGTTTGTTCTTTTCATAAACCACCACTTGGATCCACCAGTGTCATTACATGTGTGTCCTTTTCATAAACTACCACCAGAGTCATTGCATGTGTGTGTAAGTGTGCATCACTGTGGTTTTTGAAAAGAACACATGCAATGATTCCACTCTAGCATGTGGTGTTCTTTTCATAAACCACCTGGATCCACCAGAGTCATTGCATGTGTGTCCATCTCATAAACCACATGGATCCACCAGTGTCATTGCATGTCTTTGCATGTGTTTTTTTTTCATAAATCACCACTAGAGTCATTGCATGTGTGTGTGTTAGTGTGCATCACTGTGGTTTTTTAAAAGAACACATGCAATGATGCCACTCTAGCATGTGGTGTTCTTTTCATAAACCACATTGATCCACAAAATAACATTGCATGTCTGTCCTTCTCATAGACCACATGGATCCACCAGTGCCATTGCATGTCTTTGCATGTGTGTTCTTTTCATAAACCACCACTAGTGTCATTGTATGTTTGTCCTTTTCATAAACCACAACCAGAGTCATTGCTTGTTTGTTCTTTTCATAAACCACAACTTCGATACACTCCATGTCATTACATGTGTGTCCTTTTCATAAACCACAACTAGGGTCATTGCATGTTTGTTCTTTTCATACCACCACTTGGATCTACCTGTGTCATTGCATGTGTTTCCTTTTCATAATCAACCACTAGAGTCACTTCATATGTGTGTGTGTTAGTGTGCATCACTGTGGTTTTTGAAAAGAACACATGCAATGATGCCACTCCAGCATGTGGTGTTCTTTTCATAAACCACATGGATCCACCAGTTGACATTTCATGTGTGTCCTTCTCATAAACCACATGGATCCACCAGTGTCATTGCATGTCTTTGCATGTGTGTTCTTTTCATAAACTACCACTAGTGTCATTGCATGTGTGTCCTTTTCATAAACCACAAGCAGAGTCATTGCATGTTTGTTCTTTTCATAAACCACCACTTGGATCCATTGCATGTCATTACATGTGTGTCCTTTTCATAAACCACAACTAGGGTCATTGCATGTTTGTTCTTTTCATAAACGACCACTTGGATCCACTTCATGTCCTTGCATGTGTGTCCTTTTCATAAACCACCACCATAGTCACTGCATGTGGTGTCCTTTTCATAAATCACCACTAGAGTCATTGCATGTGCTGTTCTTTTCATAAACTACCACTAGAGTCATTACTTGTGGTGTTCTTTTCATAAACCATCTGGATCCACCAGAGTCATTGCATGTGGTGTCCTTTTCATAAACCACCACTAGAGTCATTGCATGTGTGTGTGTGTTAGTGTGCATCACTATGGTTTTTGAAAAGAACACATGCAATGATGCCACTCCAGCATGTGGTGTTCTTTTCATAAACCACATGGATCCACCAGTTGTCATTGCATGTGTGTCCTTCTCATAAACCACATGGATCCACCACTGTCATTGCATGTATTTGCATGTGTGTTATTTTCATAAACCACCACTTGGATCCACTAGTGTCATTGCATGTGTCTCCTTTTCATAAACCACGACTAGAGTCATTGCATGTGTGTGTGTGTGTGTCAGTGTGCATCACTGTGGTTTTTGATAAGAGTCATTGCAATGATGCCACTACAGCATGTGGTGTTATTTTCATAAACCACCTGGATCTACCAGAGTCATTGCATGTGTGTTCTTTTCATAAAACACCACTTGGATCCACCACATGTCATTACATGTGTGTCCTTTTCATAAACCATAACTAGAGTCACTGCATGTTTGTTCTTTTCATAAACCACATGGATCCACTAATGCCTCTCCAGCATGTGTTGTTCTTTTCATAAACCACCTGGATCCACCAGAGTCATTGCATGTGGTGTTATTTTCATAAACCACCAATAGAGTCATTGCATGTGTGTGTGTCAGTGTGCATCACTATGGTTTCACAAAACATTACATCAGACGCATACCTAACCAGCAACCGCTCTAGGCTTCTAGAAGACCCGATCCCCGATTGTTAGGCACCGTTGGATGAGGGTGCATGGACGATAAGGATGTCCTTCGTGAGGGTGATCCACAAGAAGTCTATTCTCCGAACTAATTGGCAGTGGCATCCATGACTGGGCCTACGTCCTTTCCCTTATCGCCTTAACCTCAGGGCCAAAGCTCAGATCATGTTCCTTCATCGCCATGGAGAGGGAGAGGCCCAAACTCAGCTTGCACGAGGCTCAGATGTTCGCCCACTACGACATACTCGCGCCGCCGTTCGCGAGGCTTCCAACCGGCTTTGAGCTTAGCTATGCCGGGGTGCCTGTCATGCTGCTCTTGCGTGACAACATGTTGGCGAGGCAGATCGAGGAGCACCGCCGCTAGCTGCCAGAGCGGAAGAGGGCAATAGCACGGTACTCGCGCACGAGCGTGTACTGGCAAAAGCTGCTCAAGATGGAGCGGATGGCGTTGATTGAGCTGTGCGGAACCCAACGGCGAGAGATCCACCCGGATCTGGACAACCCCAAAGGGAGGCAACGCTTCTCAGCAGTGCCTGGGTGTACGACCTCCACCGTTATCGATGAGGCACGCCGTGAAGAATCCATGAGGAGGAGGAGGAGGAACGCTGCTGGGAACATCGGTATCAATTCCGATGTGGAGGAGGCTGACGGCGATGTGGACAACGTCATCGATGATGTTGACTGTGGGAGCGTCATAGTCAATTAGGGCTACTTAAGCCTAAATTAAATCTATGTACGGTATCTTAATGCCCTCTTTGGATCGGGGTCACTTGAGTCATAGTCAATTAGCATCATAATCTATATATGTTGGCCATGTTTTAGGTGTCTTTGTCTTTGAAACTAGTCAAAACTCGTCCAATCCTGAAAATAAAGTTCGCACGTTACTCGCACATCGGATGGGACAATATGCTGACTCTGCTCCCAGCACTTGATGGCACAACCATAATTTGGAGTGCGCTAGAGGAGAAGGGGTCGAGAGTGTTGTAATAGTGTACTACTTCTGTCCAGATATAACTGACTTAGCTTTGTTTAGGTATTTAAATGCATCTATACCCAAAACATGTCTAGATACATACAAATATACACAAATTCATGTCACTTAGTTCTAGACGGAGGAGGGAGTAATAATATTTTTTGAGAAATAGTTTTTGATGGCATATATTGTCCAAGTTTTAGGTTTCTCTGTCCTTCAAACTAATCAAAAGTCATCCAATTATGAACAAACAAAGTCATTGCGTTCACATCTTATGGGACAATACGCTGACTCTACTACCAACACTTGATGGCACATCCATAATTCTGGAGTGCCCTAGAGGAGATGGGAATCCAAGGGAGATGGCAACTAGTAGCTGCGTCCATACACAGGTAAAAAATTAATGTAATAATATTTTAAAAATTGTAATATGGTCCACATGACCCCATCATAGACACGTTGCACGCGCCAGATATAAATAAAGAAGACACGACTAGTTTAGTTTCAATGATAATTCAACATATGAAATTACTGTGCCCGCTTCTTTCTGCTCCTCTTATTATTCTGTTAGCCCACGATGCATTATGCAATAGTTGATGAGGATGGAAAAAATGATAAAATGGCAAATAAAACAATTTTTTAGCTTACCTTTCATCTGGAGAATCATACAAAGATGAAATTGGTAGGTATTTATTATTTCTTCTATAGTTAGCCGAAAGTTCGTCAAGAACATCCTCAATCACCCCTATAACTTCTTCATATTCTAATACACCTCCATTATTTTGATTTTCCTCCCTGTTTCGCTTACCCTTTTGTTTCTTTTCACACCCTTTTCTCGCCGGCACCTCCACTTATTCATAAATTTGTTGCTTACCTACATTTTCCTCCAAGTTCTCATCACCATTTTCCTCCACCTGCTGCACTTCCTCAAGTTCTTCATCTTCGCGCTGCTCTTCCTCCAGTTCTGGCCGAGAAGCCTCCTTTTCTGCCACCGGGGTGTGAACAGGGATAACATCATGTGTAACTAGGTTTTTGCACAACCTCTTGATATGGCTGAATCCTCCACAACGTTTGCATTTCCTTTTCCTAGCTCCCAGCCTTGAACCTTTATCGGTGGAGGCTTCGATCCTTAGCTTTCTAGGCCTCCCAGGTGGCTTCCTAAGAACTGGTGGTCGAAGTTTGAACCCTGGATTGACAATCTCCCAATCAATTTCATCAGCCATAGGTAGTACGTTTTCTGCATAAGTTGCAACAAACTAGTCCACAGAGAAATAGTTGTCAATATAGTTCTCTATTTCAGCTCCGCTACCTCTAATCTTTAAGATGAAGTTCAGTGCATGGTGACATGGTAGACCAGTAATCTGCCACTGCCTGCGTGAACAAGTCTTGTTTCCAATGTCTACAGTGTACCTCCGTTTAGTTCCACGCTTGTATTCTGCATAAACCTCAGCCAATGTTCTGGAACTTCTGACCATCCTCATCTTTATCATTCTCATTGACCTGGTTCTTGCATTCAGTAAAATAACCACCTTTGGAACTATTTTATGGCCTAAAATTTTTCTTGCACAAATTATTTTCCTTAAATCTATCTTCACCATTATGCATTGTCTTATTGCATCCAACAAAATAACAATTCCAAGTGTCTTCATGCTCGAAATCTTAGCATTGAAACTCTCTGCCAAATTATTGCAAAAAAAATCCACCTTGCTTAACTCACCAAACTTGCTTTTGGCCCATAGCTTGGTGTGATGTTCTTAAAGGTATTTTTTCACCTTTGGCACTACATACATGTTCTGCAAGTAAGTAGCATGCGTGCTTGGGGTGTATGTGTATGCTGATCGCCACAAGTCCTCTTCAAAGATCTTCCCTTTGAATTTCTTCGTGAAGTTAGTAGCGAGGTGCCGAATGCATTCCCTATGCTCAACCCCAGGAAACACAGCATCAACAACATTCTCAAGACCCATGCGTGCACCGGTGTGTATCACCAAGCCTTCAGGGTGACCAATTACTGCCCGTAGTCTCTGCATGAACCATGTCAGCTTTCGTTTGATTCACCCTCAAGAATAGCATAAGTTACTGGTAGAAGCCAATTATGTGCATCCAAAGCACAGGCAGAAGCAACATGTCCCCTGAACTTCCATGTTAAAGAAGTTGCGCCTATTGCCAAGTATGGCCTACAACTATCTAGGAACCCCTTCCAGCATGCCTTCAGGTAGACAAAACATCTCCTAAAGCATTTCTTATCTACCTACTTATACCTGACCCCCCTTGAGACATTTTCTCTTCCTTTCACAACCTCGTAATCGATGTCAACAACACTACCAGGTGATGTTTTCTCTACCTGAGCTTTGGAACTATACAACATGTGAAAACTGTCATTCCACTTGCCTTGAATGAAGTCTAGAGCCATCTCCTTCCCATCAAAGACTCTGTGGTAAGGAATCAGCAGGTCCAATATTATGATCAACATGTGAAAACTTTTTGCTAATCTTTTCTCTGAGTTCAGCAGGTCCAATATTATGATCCTACCTCACTCAGTCAAGTACAGTAGCAGCAATCCACTTGGTAGTCACCGGTCTAATTTTATAACTTAAAGAAGTATTAGGGAAGTTGTGTTTCTTCGTGTTTACTTTGATATGCATTCGATAAGAATCCAAATAAACCAGAGCTAATTATCAGCAGAATAAATATGAGAAATGCTGAAACTAAATGTAGCTACTGCACCCTGAAATGGGTGTCGAGCCTGCATTGCAGATGCATGTAATCTCCATTTACACACATTACTTTCCCTACAATGCACCCTAAATCTATTTTGGTCACTCTTTTAAATGATAAATTCGAATCCAACTCTAATTGCATAGGTTACAACTGCATATCTGCAGTCCTCCACATTCTCAAAGACAGTCCCCTCATCAATTGTAGGATTGTCCCTGTCAAAGTGTATCACTGGCCTGTCCTCGTCTTCGTCGTCGTATCTACATCCCATTTCCACATCTTCACATTCCTCTTCCTCATCAGTTCCATAGTCAGGCTCAAAGTTCGAATCAACCAAATATTCCCTACTCTCCATCCTATCAGGGTCAGCATCCATGTCTAGATATGCTTTCTCATCATCATCCGCACCGCCACACATTTTAGTGTCTTCATGCTCGCTTGACAAAGCATCATGCTTAAGGACAAGCTGTACAGACATCCTGCGATTACCAACACATATCCTTGCCATCACCACGGGACTAGAAACGCTAATTGGGGTATGCAGAAAAGGAATCACAGTTCTTACCCTTCAATGGGGATGTACGTCACCTTCTCCGAGCTCCATACCTCCGAAGCTCTGCACCCTGCTTCCTCTTCTCATGTTTCGTTCTCCTCTGTGCTCTCTAGACTTGAAGGAGATTCCGTGCTCTCCAGCCGCGCAAGACCCATCTCCGTGTTCTGAAGCCTCGCAGGATCCATCTTCGAGCGGGATCCGGATCACCAGCGTCATTGGGCGCCTAACCTAATGGCCGACTCTCGGTTTTAGTTTCCAGACACGCCTGGGCGGTGGACGGTGGCAAGGAGACATGGCAGGGAGGGGAGGGGAGGGGACGTGAGAGGATGGCAAGGAGGAGAGGGCAGGAGGACGACGGGCCAAGGGGAGGACGAGTGTGGTGCACGACTGAATGGAGTAGCGGCGACAGGAGAAGAGGAGCAGAGCTGGTTGCAACAGAACATGGAAAATTGCACAATAATATGTTGGTGGGCAGCACTAGTCCTCGAACCTAGGATGCGCGCCATCGAAGGTGGAGGAGACGGGCCCGCCAATCAGAAAACATGCCACGTCGTCATCCCCTGTTTCTGATGCCATTTGAAAAAAACAAAACATGCCACATCGTTATCCCCTGTTTCTGATGGTGTTGCTACAATTCGATGGTACATAGTGTCATAGAAATAATATCGTATAAACATAAGGGCGCAGTCGTCAACATTTCTAAAATGGAACGGTCTCCTAACTGTCCTAGTACATTGCCCGATGAGGTGGATAACCACGACATGTCTTTTTAATACGTTTGCACTCTTATACTGAGAAGGGAAATAAATATTGAGAGGTTAGTGCAACGAGTGTCGAATTATTACCCTCTCAGGAAATGGGAGATGATTATTTTCACGTGTGCCCGTATTCCAAACATACTATCAGTTTGTCACTCACCTTCTTCGACAAACCACAGTTCACCTTGCGTAGCTCCACCACACTGCACCACCTAGGGTAACATTGCCCGCCTAAGTAGCCGCTGCCGCCACAACAGCCACCGAAACTAGGGTATTTAGCCCCTCTAAGGCAGGCCATGAAGCTCTAATTCAAGGCCGGTCTCCCATTGCCCTGCCAGGCAGATGATTTTGCTAAATGTGCTGGATCGGCTGCGGCTGTAGCGCCGGCATCGTCGGCACCGGATGCGGCGAGCAGGTCCATGAGAGCGTTGTGGATAAATCGCGTGGCGGCATTACGGCGTGCTATAGACAGGGGAACAAGGTATGTATCAAATCGTTCATGATAGCATGCCACCGAGGGTACACACCCTCGAACAGGGCAGCGCCAAGGTCTAGGAACTCTTGCGTCCATGCTTTGGCGCGAGTTACCTTACCATAGTGGGGGAGGCTGGGAACACGGCGTCTGCGGCAAAGATGTTCCATCCAATGCACAGTCGGATGCCGTACCGGGGTGGTGACCTAGAGTCTACACTCAGCATGTCGGATTGTTCGATAGCTAGAGTCGGCGGCGAGCATCAGCTCAACACTAGAATTTAGATTCCAGTTCACACAGACCTACGATCCCAAAAAGAAGATGTCAAATTTCAATTTCGAAGAAATTGTTGCGGCAGCGTGGATGGTCCTACTGAACCGGGACTGGTGCACGCAAAGTGGTCATGCATGAACGGTGCATATTTCTTGTAGTTTGGCGAGAAGGCAATAGATAAGTTTGGGTTAAATGATCAAAGAACTTACGTCCTCTCAAGGAAATTGGCCAAGCCAACTTTTCTGGTGGAGATATGTAGTTTCTTCAGTGTAGAACAGTTAAGTTCAGACTGAAGAATGGTTTTTGTAGATGAAATGGTGACACATTATTCTATAAACTAGTAGTAAGTTAAGCCCACTTTTGTGCAGATATAAGACCCTTTTGTATGGAAGTACTACTATTGTAAACAAATACTATCAAGTATCTATTTCCTTCAATTACTACTTGTGGTAAAATCCAGTTAAGTGCCATTTTTTATCCTAGACAAATAACATTCAGATGACAGTTTATTTACAGATTTTGCATCTGCTGTATGTGCTGTAAACCATTTTTTATTTGTATTGTGCTGTCTGCAAAATGGTCCTGCATTTCAACATGTTACAAATCTAGCTACCTTGTACTTGAAGAGGAGATGGACTACATTTTCATGGCATCCACATAATTGACATTGCTCATTGCTCTTCCACCCTCTTTTCATGAGGTTGTCCTTGCTTATTCACAGAAATTACAAAGAACGGTGTTCAACACAGATGCATTAGACACACATACTTCAAATTCATTACCCACACATACTACATCGATTCAAACTATTACACATTTTTAGTCGATGCTAACTTCCTGCTACGCTCTCCATACTACAAATTCATTAGCCACACATACTACAGCAATTTAGTAGAGCTCTGTCTTCACTCGAGGGAAATTAGAATCACCAGCTTGTCCAAGCCTAGTTCCCCCACTGAAACTGTGTGCGCCGTCGCAAAATGGTGGTGGTCCTATGCCATCGATCCTTCCAGGCCAACACTGAAGGCGACGAGCATGCTTTCTAGCTGCCTCTTCGGGGTCCTGAATTCCATGTCTGATTCTAGAACCTCCTCCGGGTGGATGATGATCGGGTGCTTCCAGCAAAGCTGTCGCCTAGCCCTACTTGGAATCTGCACCTCGTGCATCTTAGGAATGGTGTCACGATCTTTCAGCCATGCCTTTACCTCGATGGCCCATCTGTCGTTCTTTGGCACAATTTCCACCAGCTCGCCGCCAAGGCTACTGACAACCTGCTTGAGGGCCTCCGGCTCCCAAGCATCTAATGGGAGGCCGTCAAAGCCGAGTTTGCAGAAGAAACAAAGCTCCCCCAAGCGATCATCCCACCCACAGGAGCGATGCCAACACATGAAGCTCATTTTCTCCCCGCAACACTTGAAAGAACGAGAAGAATGCAGAACACGCTTGGTGTGTGAGTTCTGCTCGAACCGGATGAAAAAACCAAGTGGCGGCACACATACCTCAATCTTGACCTCATTTTGTCTGATCCCAAAATGAGACCTGAAAGCCGACAACAACTCTTCCGGCGACACGGCGAGACAGACGCCCAACACGGTGGCCATGAGAGCTTGGTAGTCGAACTGCTGTGCCAGGGCTACCATGCATGGGGTGCACGGCAGCACGCAACTGCTCGAGGCTGGTCGCCGGCCAGGATCGCCCGCCGAGACGCGCTCCGCCTTGCGAGAAGGACTAGCCAGAGGCAAGATATTAGTCCGGGGACACGAAGCTCTGATATGACGGATGATGCGACGATGACGGCTATGAGCTTCGATTAGCGGTGTGGGAGGTTGACCGGACATGGCGGGGAAACAAATTAGATCAAGTGCAAGCTCTGATCTAAGACGAGCAGCCGAGGCTGAGCAAAGGTTATGGGAAGGGCAGCATGGGAGAAGAGAAGAGCAGAGAAAAGAAATATATATGGTCCATGCAGGGGTAAACTAGTCCACGGCCGCAAAAGATAACGGGGAATACTGACAGGACGGGCCAAGAAGAGTTGACCTAACAGCGGTATTTGAGTTCAACTATTTTTTATCTAGTTCAAATGACCGTTTGGCCGTTAGATTTTTATTCATCCCATTTGGCTCTTCTGGACAATTGGCGGTTCTACTACGGCCCACCTGCGAGATTGATGATAACTCGGGTACCGAGATGCACTCGCCCGGGAACTTTCGGGCCACAAACCAACAAGCCCCATGGGAAGGGGTGCATAGAGTCACTCAAGTTCATCGCCACCGACTACTCTTCACCCAAGACGTCGCGTAGGTCTTGGATCCGGCAGTCCCCGGGTGCGGCGTAGCAGTCCCCGGGTGCGGTGCAGCCATCGCGGAGGTCTTGGAGCCGGCAGTCCCCGGGTCCGCGTCCAACATTATGGAGTCGGATTCAGGAGACGGCGTGATTTATGTCTTGCGTAGATGCTCAAGGGAGACTCCAGGAAGAATTGCTTGCCTTGTTGATCCAATGCGGGCGAGCGTGTCTGTTGCCTCGTTGTTTACCCTAGGAACATGGTGAAACTCGCATCCTTCGAAAGAGGTGCATAGCTGCTGTACGAAGAAATGATAAAGAGCCATGTTCGCATCTCTGGCGTCCCAATCACCCGACACTTGTTGCACCACCAGATCAGAGTCGCCGAAGCACATGATGCGTCGGATGTCTATTTACTTTGCCATCTTGAGGCCGTGGACAAGCGCTTCATACTCAGTGACATTGTTGGACGCGCGGAAGTGGATTTGCAGCATGTATTCCAGCCGGTCTCCTTTTGGAGAGGTGATGACCACTCCGGCTCCGAGCCCTCCATACATCTTGGAGCCGTCGAAATGCAGCTTCCAATGCGTGGAGTCGGGGCAAGGTGGCAGGTACTGCGCTTCTGCCCAGTCGACCAAGAAATCCGCCAGGGCCTGGGACTTGATCGCCGTTCTTGGCTCGAACTGTATGTTGTGGGCGGCGAGCTCTATGGCCCACTTCACCACCCGGCCTATGGCATCTTTGTTGCCGATGATCTCCGAGAGCGGCGCTAACGCCACTACTTGGATGGAATGTTCTTGGAAGTAGTGCTTCAGTTTCTTGGCAGCCAGGTACACGCCGTACACCAGCTTCTGGTAATGATGGTAATTCTGCTTTGAGAGCGAGAGTACCTCACTCAGGTAATACACCGGTCATTACACCGGCTGCGCCTTTCCTTCTTCCGACCTCTCCACCACCAATACCACATTGATAACCCTGTTTGTTGTTGCGATGTACATCAACATGGGTTCCTTTGCTGCTGGTGCTGCCAGGATAGGTGATCAAGTGAGCATGCGCTTGAGGTCACGGAAAGCTTTATCCGCTTGTGATGTCCAGACGAATTTGTCCATCTTCTTCATGAGATGGTACAGTGGGAGTGCTTTCTCGCCCAGCCGGCTGATGAACCGGCTAAGGGAGGCAAGGCATCCGGTGAACTTCTAGACATCCCTCAAGTTCTTGGGCGGTTGAATGCGCTCGATTGCGCCGATTTTCTCCAGGTTCACTGATGGCTCGTGGTTGATGAGCTCGTTGGGGAACCCCAAGAGGAAGGTATGATGAGCACAGCAATAAGTTTCCCTCAGTTATGAAATCACGGTTGTCGAACCAGTAGGAGCAAGGAAACACCCCAAAGGTGTAGCTAGCTAAACTTTGGCAGGTGGCACTACTGATGCCAGCAGCAACGTGGAGACCTGCACAACACAACCACAGAACTCTGTCCCCAACTTGCGATGAGGTTGTCAATCTCACCGGTTTTGCTGAAAACAAAGGATTAAACGTATCGAGTGGAAGAAAGTAATAGTTTGCATAAAGTAAACACAAAGTAGTAAACAAATGTAGATTGATGGTAAAAGAAAGGACCGGGGTACATAGTTCACTAGAGGTGGCTCTCCTTAAGATAGATAACATGTTGGGTGAACAAATTACAGCGGGGAAATTGACAAACATCGAGAAAGCATACAAGCATATACTAATCATCTTGACTCCTTTGAGATTCGATTGGGCATTACAACATTATACATAGACCGTCATCCAACTGCATCTATGACTAATAATTCACCTTCAGGTTATCATTCGAACCCCCTCCCGTATTAAGTTGCAAGCAACAAATTATTGCATTACGAATTCCGTGTAAAGTAAACAATACGATTGTTCTGTGAACAAAGGATTGTTGTTTCCTCCCTAGTAGCAACAGCACATCTAGTAGCTTAGAGATTTCTGTCACTTCCCTAGATTAGCAGAGGCATGAACCCACTATCGAGCATAAATACTAACTCTTGGAGTTGCTAGCATCTACTTGGCCAAGATAGCTACTAACAACGTAAAGCATGCAAGATCACAAATAAAAAACACATGATAGAATCAATAATCAATCTGAAATAGCATCTCAATATCCATTGGATCCCCGCAAACACAACCTGTAGAATTACAAATAGATGATCTTGGTCATGAACGGAGCTCACAAGATCTAAACATGAAAGCAGAAAGGAGGAGAACCAACCATCTAGCTACTACATGGACCCGTAGTCCATATATGAACTACTCACGCATCACACCGGAGGCTTGCATGATGATGAAGAAGGCCTCCAGGGTGAAATCCCCTCTCCGGCAGGGTGCCAGGAAGAGCTTCATATCCCTCCCGGTCTAGGGACAGAGACGACGTCGGCTATAGACTCTTTCATGGATTTTTGATCGAGTACTTAGGGTTTCCGTATCAGAGGCAATATATAGGCGGAAGGAGAGGCCGAGGGGGTGCCTGGGCTGGCCACACCACCCCTGGTGCGGGCTAGGCCTGGCCACGCGGCCAGGTGGTGTGGCCACCCTCTGGTCCCTCTCCGTCTCGTATTCTGGCTCCGTGTGTCCCTCGGTGAAATATTGACTTTGGCTTTTGTCCCGTCCAAGTCCGAGAATATTCATTTTCTGACTTTCCTAGAACCAAAAACAGCAGAAAACAGGCAGCTGGCACTGTGGGTCTTGTTAATAGGTTAGTCCAAGAAATCATATGAAAAGTACTCCAAAGCATGGAAAAAACACAAGAAAGTAGATACAACTAAGCATGGAACATAAAAAATTATAGATACATTTGCAATGTATCATTCGCGTCGATTCCTCGCTCAGAGACAAGAAAACCAAGGAGTTGCCGGCTGGGACGCCGAACACACATTTCTTCGGGTTCAGCTTCATCTAGAACTGGTAGAGGTTGGTGAATGTTTCCTTCAGATCTTCAAGGAGTGGCGCTCCTTGGTCTTGACCACCACATGATCCACGTAGGCATGTACGTTTCTACCAATCTGAGTCTACAAGCATTTCTACATGCATCGCTGGTATGTTGCTCCAGCGTTCTTCAGTCGGAACGACATTTTGGTGTAGCAGTAGGCTCCGTAAGGAGTGATGAATGTTGTCTTTATTTGGTCAGAAGGGTTCAGCCGGATCTGGTGGTAGCCGGAATACGTGTCTAGAAATGACAACAGCTCGCACCCGGCCATGGAATCGATCACTTGGTCTATCCTTGGCAGGGCGAATGGATCTTTGGGGCATGCTTTGTTCAGACTGGTGTAGTCAACACACATGCGCCAAGTCTTGTTCTTCTTTAGCACGAGTATAGGGTTTGCCAGCCATTCCGGGTGGAAAACCTCCATGATGAATCCGGTTGCGAACATCCGGGTGATCTCCTCCCCAATTGTTCTTCTTTTTTCTTTCGTGAAGCGGCGTAGTGACTGTTTGACCGGCTTTGCATCCAGCCTGACATGTAAAGAGTGCTCGGCGAGCTCCCTTGGAACACCTGGCATATCCTTGGGGGACCATGCGAAGATATCCCGATTCCAACGGAGGAAGTCGACGAGCGCCCTTTCCTATTTGCTGTCAAGGCCGTCTCCGACCGGGACGAACTTGTCCGGCTCAGCCTTGTTCAGTAGGATCTTTCTCGTGCCCTTGGATGGCTTGAACTGCGCCTCTCCGGCCGGCTTGGGCTCGCCAGCGGACATGTCCCTCTGTAGGGCCGACACGTTTTGCATGATGATGCGCTTCTCTTCCGCGATGATCATGGCTTCTGCTATTTTGGATCTGTTTGTGGCGCATTCCACAGACCGTCTGTAGCAGCCGGCCACGGTGATGACGCCTTTGGGCCATGGTAGCTTCATCTTGAGGTATGCATAATGTGGTACCGCCATGAACTTGGTGAGCTTGGGCGTCCCAGGATTGCGTGGTACGCGCTGCAGAGGTTGACCACCTCGAACCCGATGGGCTCGTGGCGGAAGTTGTCCTACGTGCCGAAGATGATGTCCATCCGGATTTTTCCGATGGGGGAGTGCGATGGGCCTGGGATGGCTCTGTGGAAGGAGGTGCTTGACAGCTCCAACTACGACTCACTGATACCGAGCCGGTCGAGCGAGCTGCGGTACAGGAGGTTGATGCTGCTCCCTCCGTCTACGAGGATGCGGGAAAACCTGCAGGAATGCTTCTGGGAGACAATGATAGGATCCAGAACCATCACGTAGGTTCCTGGGTTAGGCAGCTCAGCTGGCTAGTCCTTCTGGCTCCATGCATCTTCTTTCTCCGACCAGGTGAGGTACTGGGGGACGGGAGGAACAATTGCATTCACTTCCGCCTCACGACGCCTCTTGTTGTGCTTGGTCTCCGGCTCCGTGGTGAAGATGTGGCAGTTTCCCACCTGGCAAGGGTAGTTATTGTGATCGTCTTCATTTCGACGCTGGTTATTGTGATCGCCTGGCGGCCCGCCAGCTGGAGGAGGTGGCGCTTGTCCAGCCGGTGTGCCAGCAATCTCCGCCATTTTCTTTGTCCAGGTGCACATGCGTGTGGTATGCGTGGCCAGCTTGTTGCCTCCGCTATGGAACTTGCATGGCCCATCAAGCATCGACTCGATAGTGCACTTGCGCCTTGGAGGCCGGTCATCAAACTTCTGTCTCTGACTTCCGCCTACAGCCGGATCCTCCTGCACTGCCGCCACCTGCCTGGAGCCATCTTGGTTGTCCGGCTGGTTGTCCTTTCTTTTGCCGTGGCGGTTATCGTGCCGCCTGGAATTGTGGCCATTTCCCTCTGGCTAGCGCCGATCTATGGTGATGTCGAGGATTATTTGCCCCTGGTCGTCCACCCAGATGGATCTTTTCATTGCTGTGTCGGCCGTGGCGTACTTGTCCACGATGGCCATGGTCTATGCCATGGTTGTGGGTTCCACCCGGCAAAGCTTATGCTTGAGCATAGTGTCGTCTCTGCAGCCATTGATGAAGAAATCAACCGCCTGATGTTCGCGTATCCCCTCACAAGAGTTGTGCATGCTCGTCCATCGGGTGATGTAGGAGCGATCGGATTTATCCAGGCCCTGCACGTAGAGAGCAAGCTCACTAGGCCGGCCTGGGAGCTTGTAGGTGCCGGTGAAGTTGCGAACGAACGCCTGCTCGAAATTGATCCAAGCATTGATGTTGTTGTCGGGGAGGCTGTTTAGCCACATTCTGGCTGAGTCGAGGAGCATGCGAGGGGTGTAGCGTACTGCTACCCGGCGGTTGCCGTTGGTGATGCCTACGGCGGTGGTGTAATCCACCAGCCAGTCCTCCGGCTTGACTAAGCCGTTGTATTTTGGCGTATCCCTTGGGAGAGAAAATCCCTTTGGAAACGGTTCATTCTAGATGCGCGGTCCGAAGCATCTTGGACCGGCTGGACTTTCTTCCTCTAGTGCGCGTGACTGGACCAGCAGGTCGATTCGCGCGCGCACGTCTTGCTGTTCATCCGGCTCGAGCGGTCCCAGCCGGCCAGATAGGCGAGACTTGGGTAGCGCTTGCCCTTTTTCTGCTTCGTCGGTTGGCTCGCGGTTTTTGCTAGTAACAGCTGCCGCGTCACGGGCATTGTGCCCACGGCCTACAGATCCATCGTGCGGGCAGTTGCTCTGCCTCGCTCCATTTGGGGAAGATGCCTTGCTGCCACCTATAGCCGGATCCGCCATTCGGCGAGCCGGTTGGGTTCTACTGTTGCCAGCCATGCTGAGTTATGCCTCGGCCTGCTGCTTGTTTGCTATGACCAGGAGGAGCTGTACATGCACTTGTTGATGGAGCAGTTCCTCGCCCTCTAGGTGGCTTAGCTCTGCAACTGCCGCCTCCGCGGCACTCATATTCTTGGAGGGGGTGCTGTAGACCGGCTACACCGCGGGCATACGCGGATCAGCGGCGTGATCCATCTCTGAACCCAGGTTCTGGCCTTGTGGCTGGGCTATGCGGCTAGTGCCAGGTAAGCGCGCGAAGCCGTGTACGATGTGGTACTCCCGCATGGTAGCATTCATCCTTCGCTGGGCAGCTGCCACTTTGCCTGCTTCCTCCAGAAGGTTTTGGTGGGTAGTCTCTAGGGTCGCCAGAGCTACAGCTAGATCCGCCTCAATGGGGGTGATGGGGTTGCCGAGGTGCTCGATGGACGCATTGATCAAGTCCGGTTTTGGGAGGTGTGAGTTAGTGGCGCGGCCGTCCACATTGCGCTCCAGAGGTGGGCGACGGTTTTCCACTGAGCCTGTCATCATGACCTCAACGCTGCCGCTGGTGATGCGTGAGGTGGAGAAGCCAGGGGCGCACCGAAGATGGTGATGACCTCATGAGGGAAGGCCTCAAGGACGGTGACGACATAGATGCGGTGCTCGCCGAAGTGCATGATGGAGCCCCCGCTTGGGAAAACCCCCTCCGTGAAGCAGGACGCGTCGTCGAGGACGCAGTCGTAGGAGCCGAGAGTGAGGACGAGGCCAGAGGCGACTCGCGAACCGGAGACGAGGGGAAGTCCCGTGCGAAAGATGATCCTAGCCGAAGCAATGTGCCCCACGGTGGGTACCAACTATCGTGGTGTGGAACACGACAGTACCCTCGGGGATGGCATGAAGGGGACAATTAGGATGCTATCGGTGGCTACTCGCAACGGGTTGGGCATAGATACTGCAAACATAGCGATGTACCTAGGTTCGGAGCCCTCTTGGCGAGGTAAAACTCCTACTCCTGCAAGGATCTACTATCAAAGGGGGCGAATGCCCAATACAGGTGCTCCTTGAGCTGTTTCCTTAGTTACTTCTTGCTTGGAAATGTCTAAGTCCTTCTTCTCCTATCTATTTTCTGCCTACCTAGAACCCTAGCACTACCCCCCTTTATATACAGGTTGAGGAGGTAGCTTACAAGGTGGGTTCTAGGGTTTACTGTTTGGATTTGGGCCTTACAAAGTGGGCCGGCTGGACAGGGCTAAACTGTAGGCTCGGGTCCAATCAAGCCTCCAGTATAGGGGAGGACCATGCTTTAGTGTCCAGCGCCCCTGCTTTAATCGTCATCCGGCTCTTTATCCATCAGCCAGTTATTTATGCGTAAGCCGGGGCTTTCCTCGTCAGCCCTTGCTTTGCTCGTCAGCCTCCAGCTTTGGCGCATTTGTCCTGTAGCGCCGACCAGGCCAGCCAGCCTGTCCGGTCAAGGGTGCGCTCAGCAAGGAGCATCATCCCCACCGTACCACGTCCAGTGGATCCGAGGCGACCAGCTAGGAGCAGCCTCCCAGCCGGTTCTTCTGGCTACCCGGCTAGACGGGCCAGCCGAGGAAACTTGAATGCGGGTGGGGATTCCACCGTGCTGTGGTTCCTTGACCTAGGTCCAGACGGCATGTGCTCCTTGGGACTAGCCGGTTGGTCCCGTCCTGGCCTACCCGGGGGTCATCCCCCCGATAGTAAGAAAGCTAACCGAACTTATCAGGACACTACGAAACATACTTCTACAACAAAGAATATTACCCTGAACACGCGCATGAGCGTGAAGCCACAAGAGGATTGGAGGTTTAACCTTCTGGACGTGCCCATCAGCCCGCATGTTCCAGAAACCGAACAGTGTCTTCGCAAGATAGAGAAATATCAGAAGGAAGAACTCATCCACTGAGAGATCCTGTGCAAGCGCCTCTTAGATCTTGAAAGCAAGAAGGAACTCAATGACCTTCTAAATAGAGTTGTTGAAGGGATTTTCCTCTTGTTTTCGGATCTGCAGAAGTGTCTTCATCGCATATCTGCCCTGGAGGAGACAAACAAGAAACTTCGCGCACTGTTTCCAACAAAACACCTTCACCATGAAGAGTGCCACGGTATCGAATAATCGCAAGGGATTATTTGATCCCAGTGGCTTGATCCCAAGCTTGGGGGAGCTCTATAAAACCTTGTAATCTATCCTATAGTTTTAGCATGTTTAATCTACTACATGCATGTTAGGTTTTGATTTAAGTATTTGCATTAGTTGCATCAAATTCAAGCTCCCTTCTGTTCAAGGAAAGAATTATATCCGTTGAGTTTCGAGACTTTATGATATTGAGTAAAATGCACCGAAGGTCCTAAAAGTTTGGAGGAAACCGTATACACGTCCTAAAAGTTTCATCTCGTGTACCAGAGTTCCTAATTATCAGATCCATGTGCACTATATCTGGGGCTGTAGCTGATAATTAGGACCTACAGTGCACAATTAACGGAGAATTAGGACCTGCAGTGCACAACTAACTAAGAATTAGGACCTTCGGTACACGAGATGAAACTTTTAGAACCTGCATATGGTTTCCTCCAAACTTTTAGGACCTCTGGTGCACTTTACGCTATGATATTTGAAGTTACCTTTTGATTCATGACTATTATATTAGATGATTTAATTTGGTTGAGTGTTATGATACTTGTACAACTATCATGATTTTAGGGTCTTCCGCACCAATAAAAGTATTGATTAAATTATGAGAAGAAGAATTTTGGTAGCATATTATAGTCACAGTTTTTTAAAGCCATATAAAAATTAGTGAGCATGATCAAGTGGCTGTAAAAAAAGAGAGATAAAATATCAGCTACCAAAATAATTTCAAGGAAAAAGAAAAGTTCAAGATGGAAAGGAAAAAAAGAGAAAAATAAAAATAATGATCATGAATCTTCATCACTCAAATCAAGTGCTCAACCAATTTAACCTTATGATTATATAATATGTTGAATCACTAAAAGCTTCTTATAACTTCATTGATACAAAAAGGTTTGGAACCCTCTAAGTCATGTGATGTTGAAGGGTGTGATAATACCCCCGGAGTAACTTTACATCTGATATTGTACTCATGTTTCAATTTTTGCCTCATTTATTGTAACGACTCGTGCCTCATGAAGATGATGATCTTGTACATAAGCCACCATCCTGCTCTGCGACGAGCAAGAGTCTAGCTTGGGGGAGTTGATGAGTCCACAATTGAAGTATATTTACCTTTCATTTTTGCACAAGTAAAATAGGGTTTTCGGTATTTTACTGCGTTTGAGCACACTTTTTGTCCTTGTTTCAATTCGATCCCGAATTAGTAAAGTCTCTTATGAACGATAAATTGGGACTATCATATTGTGTTGTAATATGATATTTTTAAGTGATAAATGTCATTTAATTGATTTATCTTCGCACCTGGGAGAATAGCAAATGTGAAGGAAGGCTACTAAAGTGTTAACGACAAGTGGTACGGGAGGAGCCCGCCCGTATCGTCTGCCTGTACCATGTGGCATCACGACCGCCTCGTCAAATACTTTCTCCTAGCGAAGAAGGATCACAAATCCGACATTCACAGCAACCTTAAGCCATGAAAAACCACACCAGAAAGGGATCTAGAGGAGGAACTTGGAGAAGGGAAAATCTCTGCTGCTTCACAGATCATTAGAGGACATCGCATCATCTCCTTCATCATCAACCGCTGCATCACCATCACCATCACCACTACTACCCACATCTTTCATTCATTAGATCTTGTTGTAATTCCAGATTCAATTGTGGTTTGCACTAGATTTATCCCCGTACTTTTATCCATCCATTTGATTATGATGATGTCATTGATTACTTCCATGTGTGAGTACTTTCCCTAGGTCTTGGGGAGATGGAGAAACCCTAGCACTATTATGCATTGAAATAAAGATGATCTATACTTCTGTCCATTGACTTACTGGTCTATGATGTATGTATGATGTGTGTTTTATCTCTCTCTTTAGATGGTATGTGTAGTCGGCCACATATCATTTTCCATCGGGTCTAAAGAACAGGGTGAAATCCTTTGCACGTGTTTGTAAGTGTTCTTGGAGCTATTGTAACTATAAGCACCGGCTAGCAACCTGCACGGTCAAAGGAGGATTAAAGAGATATTCCCTAAGCTAATTATGATATCCACAGGGAGACCCTTAATTGCAGTGGTCTATATGGGTGACTGCTCTCAGACATTTTGGTGGTTATTTAGAGGTGACCTCATTCTTGGCTCGACAAAATGACTGCCGATGAGCCTTGTAGTTATGGAGCTCTCTCCACACATATGATGACACAAAAATAGGTTATCCTAATTATGATTAATAATATCATGCTAGAGGTGTATCGTACATCCCCGAGAATGATTTCCCCCTATTGAGTTCAACCACTTTTCCAAACGCTTTTGTTACTCGCTTTATTTTACTTGTTTTAATTACTTTCCTCTATTCAACCAAAAACCTTTCAAACACCTTTTACTTTAAATCAAAGGCGGCTTACAAGTATCCTTTGGTAGACAGTGACGAGGGGCATAAAGACCTTAACCAAATAGCTCTTTGTGGGTTCGATACTCTTATTTCAAAACTAGCTACAATCGATTTGTGAACTTGCAGTCATCAGCCTTGCTAGCTCCTCTTGCATGTCGTAGGACTGGGAGATCCTATTGAATTCCCTGTCATAGTTGTCAGATCTGGCAAAGCTCCCTTGGACGATGATGACGCCGTTTGGGCCTAGCATCTTCAGCATGAGGTATGCATAGTGCGGTACTACTAGGAACCCTGCAAATGCCACGCGACCGAGTATGGATTGGTATTGGGATGGCCAGTCAACCACCTTGAACTCGAGACACTCGTGCCTGAAGTTCTTGGACATGCCAAATATAACGTCCAGGTGGATCTTGCCCAGGGATAGATTCCCTTTGCTAGTACAATACCATGGAAGGTGGTTTCAGATGACTCCAGGCTGGAGAGTGGAATTTTGATGGCACACAATTGCTAGCGAACATGAGGTTAATGCTGCTACCTCCATCCATGAAGACTCTACTCATCTCATACTAGTTGATTTGAGCCTCAAGCACTAGGGTTGTGGGGGCTAGGAGTGGGACTTGACGCGGGTAGTCATATCTATCAAAGGTGATGTAGGATTCTAATCCACTGTGGTACTCAGGGATTGCAGGTGGTGATGAAACCACCATGCTGACTTGTCGATTGATCGTCTTCTAGCCCCTATTGGAAGGGCGCCCTTTCTGGATCATCATGGTCCCACACAGTGGGGCTATTGCTCAACCTATTGTGTGCCACCATAGCTACTGGTGGTGGTGCGCTGGCCGGAAGGGGCAGTGGTGGTGATACTCCATACGCTATGGACTCTGTAGCTGCCCCGTACCCCTGGCTTGTTGTTTCGTGCTATAGTTGCACGTATGCATCTTGGAAATTCTGGATCTCACAGGAGCCTTGAGGTGGTGGCTCAACTTGTTCTATTCATCCTTGTTGTCGATGTAGTAGTGGATGTTGCAAGGCCCTGAGAGTCATGCCATTGCGGTTGAAGCATCATCATGGGTGCGACATTTCCACACTTGGGTCATCTTGACGCTATCGCGGTAGCTGCCACCGCGATATCCACTTTTGTGGTTGTTGTCGTCGCGCTTGTAGGCATAGCCGGCTACGACCATGTCGACTTCGTCGCGGTCTTCGAAGGTCAAGCATGCGGCCTAGGTCATCCTCATCATCCGAGCGTGCTCGACTATTGTGTATGGCGTCTTCATCATCTGCCCAGTGATTCGCTATGTCCATCAGGTGGCCGATGGTCTTGGGCTTGGTGCGGCCTAGCTCCTCCTTGAGCTCCCGACGGTGTATCCCGCTGTTGAATGCATCGATTTCTCACAGCTCAGAAATATCTTTCGTAGAGTTCTTGATGATGGACCACAATTGGATGTACGAGCGGAGGGATTCGTCGGGCTTATGGCTGTAGGCTTAGAGTTTTTGATTATGGCCGGGTACTTGTAGGTTCCTTTAAAGTTTTGGACGAAACAACACACCAATTCTTCCTAGCTGCGGATTGAGCCGGACGGGAGGTTGTTAAGCCAGGCTCGTGCAGCACCTTGTAGTTGAAGATGCAGGCATGCGTGGTGGTGCTCTTGGATCCAACTAGCATTTTAGATACTGCATGTGATTGTCCAGCCAGATTTTTGGCTCTTGGAGGATGCCAAAGTTTGGGTTGTTTGGGGGAAACTTAGTCTGAGTCCTGGTACACGGGGTACCACGATCCTAGGGCCGGCAGGCCCACCAACAGGGTCACTGCCCCCTCCCGAAGCGGAAGCACGAGGCAGATGCCCTCAAGAGGGAAAACTTAGGTTGTCGCCTTGAGAGGGAGACTCGCCCGAGTCCTCCCATCTATTGTGATGGAGTGTCGGCTCGCGCGGGTCCTCCGGTAGGCCTCTGATGCTTCGGAGCATTCCCTAGGGGTATGCTCGTAATTACGGGGAAAAGGAAGGAAGAGGGCAAAACCCTGCTGGAATGGCCAGAGCATGGTGGACCGCGTTGATAAAGAGTAGTCAGACCGCCCCTTCTGGTGCAAAGGTGTCGCAATTGTCACCGGTGCCAGGAGAGTTGTCCCTTGCCATTTCGGTGCCAAGGAGACAAGGGAGACATCCGGTAGTGAAGGGAGGCTTCTGGTACCCCCACTTTGCGAAGGACCAGAGTGCGCTTAGGACGATGGACCGAGTCCACAGAAAGTAGCCTAGTAGACCAGGTCTTCCAGGACGGGAATGTGGGACCCTTCCCGCCTAGCATTTGGGGGAAGAGGCCCAGCCGCCCTATATAAGGAGACTTTCTCGTACCTTAGAGGGGGTCGATCCTAGCGATCTATAATCGTAGACATTGCCACACCATTGTACCCTCACGAAGCACCGTGAGCAATACAACCAAGCATGAGTAGGGGTTTACCTCCTCATGAGGGTCCCAAACCTGGGTAATAAAACCCATGTCAACCTATTTGTCGTTCTAGTGCACCACCTCCTTCACTTCCACTGAGAAGCTCGGAATGAGTGCTCAGCCTCCTCTCGAATTTAGGGCTTGTTGGAACCCTTGTTCCTTTGCAGAACACTTTCTTCGACATTTGGTGTGCTACGTAGGGGACACGGGCGGAGCGTGCCATCCACCACGCGGCGAGATGGGCTTAGATGGAGCCCACTCCCCGATGCACATCACTAGAGCCGTCCTCATGGACGCAGGACTAGCAGGGCTCCTCCTTCCGCCTGTCATGGGAGCTCCTGCTCTCCTCCCACGGCAACATGTCGCTCTCCCGTACCGTGTCCTCCCGTGGCCAGCTAGACCGACCCACCCCAGGGGCTGCCAAGCGCATGGTGCACGAGCTGCTCAACCACCCACTAGCGAAGCCAGGATAGGTGAAGTGGTGCGAGTGGCTCGCCGAACTCCTCGACGTCGCCACCCTTGCCCCCAAGGGCCCGGGGCTGTGACTTAGAACAAGGCGCCGGGGGCTGTTAGTCAGCCTCCAACCCGAGGCTTTGCAGGTGCCCCCAAGGTCAGTGACGCTGTGTCCCGCCTGGGATACAGCTGCCAGATCATCTCCCCTCCCCTAGTCACTGCCCTCCCGGTCACCACACTCACACGCGGGCGAGAGGACCGCATCTTCGAGGAGATTGCTGCAGCAGTACAGCAGAACCGTGCCGCCCTCGCCAACGACAAGGAGGTGTAGGAAAATGGATGCCTCGCCTTCACCAGGGAGCTCCGACACGTGGTGTGGCCACACAAGTTCTTCCCCGAGATACCATTGTGCTATGACCGAACCACAAATCCTTGCAAGTTTCTACAGATCTACACCACGGGCATCGAGGCAGTAGGAGACGACGACCATGTCATGGCAAACTAGTTCCCACTGAGCCTCAAGGACACGACACGGACCTGGCTGACGAACCTCCCTGAGGAATCCATCAGCTCATGGTCCACCCTCTGCTCGCTCTTCATCACCAGCTTCCAGGGGACCTATGAATGCCCACTCGCCTACTACGACCTTTGCCAGGTTTGTCAGTAGCCTGGCAAGACCCTCTTCAAGTTCCTGTAGAGGTTCAGCCAGATTCACAAAAAAATCCCAAGATCTCGGACTCCAACATGATTATCGCCTTCTCCGAGGGGGCCAAGGATGTTTGCATGAGGGAGAAGATTGGCATCCATGCGGAGAACCTCATCACAACTATCAAGATATTCGTCATGGAAGAGAAGTACGCAAAGGCCGATGCAGGACAGATGTTCGGCCGTGCCGAGGCAGAGGGAACCCCCAAGCCCTCGAGCGCCCTGATACCTTCAATCCAGATTCACAGATTGTTGGGGATGGGACCCCAGGTACCCCAGAGTTGATGTGTCATGTGACTCAAATAGAGCAATGAGAAATTTGATAGAAGGAATATGTGGAAAAAAGACATCTATGAGTGAAGAGTTGAGGAATATAAAGAATAGAATAAATAAAAGAGAAGGGAAATCGATCTGGACCGAATTATCCCAAATTCGGCCTGTATAGTAATTCCCTAGGCTGAATCTGGCCATATTAAGCCGGATTAGGTTCAAACCCAGCTAGGCCGGGATGTCCCTCAACCGGCCCAGCACAGGCCAGCCACCTCACATCGTCTTCCCCTGGGTGGGTCGGATTCAACCTATCCCATCCCACTACGGGCCGAGTGTAGCATCCCATCTGTCTAACATATGTAATGCTACATGGTCTAGTAATATAATTGCTACTTCCTACATATAATTGTTGCATCATATTTATATCATGCTCATGTCATCATGCCACCATGCATTTGAGCATCATATAAAAACCTTTTTCATTTGATTCTTATCTCATATGCATTATTAATTGTATTGCCTCTTGATATATTGTATTTGGTTCTTGATAAGTGCTTGATGCCCAAGTTGAGTTGGGGGCATATCTTTTATTAACTCCACCACCTTTCTTGTCACCACTCTATAATCCCACCATCCAATTTTATGTGAGCTTTGTATTTCATTTGGATTTACCTCTAGCTCATGTGGGTTGGGATGGATTCACTTCTATTCTCCACCTGCTCTCACTCTAGCATCATGTTGTTTTCACATTATTAATATGTGGAGCCACCTTTGCATGCCTTGTGAGTGGTACCCCTTTTTCTAGTTTCCATATGGATTGTTTTGGAATAAATGCTCATGTTGGAATATTGTTGAGCATATTAAGCACCTAGTGGAATATACACTAGCATGTCCCATTATATTCAAATATGACCATCTCCAACTACTCCACATGGAACATCCTTTTCAATTCATTTAGCTTGGCCTTAGCTCCATATTTTGGAATGCATGTGAATAAATGCCATGAGACCTTATTATTGTTTTAACAAAATGATCATGGCATTTATTACTTATGCATGGGCCATGCAAGTCACCACCATCTTGTTCTCTTTTGGTTTCCTTGTTTTGATTGAATATATTCTTGTGTGAGCACCCCTTTTTCTCCCAACCCTCCATCTTGTCCTTTCTATCCTTGCCATGTGCATCAAGCCACACCACCTTGGTCTTTTGTTTCCTTTAACCATCACCCCATCCATGCATGACCATGTGTGGCTATATCAAAATCTTACACCGAAATCTCTAGCATCTCTCTCCCATTCCATCACCTTTTCCTCCACCTTTTGCTTGATCTTGTTGGCATGTGTAAAAACCCTAAACACCCTAACCAACCCACTCACCTACCCTCTCTCTCTAATCACTCTCTCCAAACCCTAAACCCTCATCTCCCTTTCTCTCCACCTACCTGAGCCACCTCACCACCCCTAACCCTAACCATGCCGTGGCACCACCCTCTTGCCATCTAACCCTACCCGAGCTACCCCTCCAACCCCAACCTAACCCGAGCCAACCCTAGCTCCATGCCACACCCATGCCATCTACCCCTTCCCTCTCGGTTCCCCTATCTCTCTGTCGGCCACAAGGGTCACCCGAGCCAGACCACCCCTTTTCCTCGCCCTGGCCCAACTACAACCCCTCGCCCCTGTTGTGCCTGGCTAAGCTCGTGAGGAGGAGGAGAGAAAAGGTGGCCGAGCCACCTTTTTCTCCACCGAGCCCCACGACACCCCCCTCTCACCCCGTCCTTATCTCCACCCCTCCCATCTCTCTGACGTGTCCCAGATTCCCTAGGGTCTGCCCCTACGCCGCAACTCATTCCCCATCTTACCCTACCACCTCTATTCTCCATTGCCAGCCACCACCTCGGCTTCGGCTGCCACCGACAGATCAAAGAGGTGGGCGTGGTGAGTGGTTGTCGAGGAAGACCGAGGACCACCCCGGCGCCGCCCCTGTACACGGCATCGAAGAGGAGAAGCCCTACCCCTGCCGCACGCTGACGATGCCGGGAATAAACCCTAGCCTTGGAGCGTCTGCTTCCTCGCCGATCGGTTGCGCTTCTCTCTGTTCCACCACCATCAGCCTCGCGGTGAGCCCCCGTTTCCCCCCGACAACCTCCCGCTCGTCGTCGTCCCTTGCACGCTTAGGTCACTTCGTCGAACGCTCTCGGAGCGGCGTACTCGCGAGCGGTCCCTCGCAGTTGCGCCGTGATAGCCTCATCTAGCCGCGCCGTAGAAACCCAGCACCAAACCCTAGCTAGCCCAGTGGTCGCCGCCACCGTGTGCACGCGCGAGGGTCGCGAGTTCGAGCCCCTGTTGCGCCGCGCCGAGCGTCCATTAGTTTCGTCAGACAAACACCTAGGAAGAAAAACAGTACCACGTGGCACTTTTCCAGATAACCCCCCCCCCTAACCTTTTGCCGCTCCGCCGGCGATCCTCCCGGGCCCACATGTCTGCCTGTGGTAGCTTTACTGAAAGGCGCCCGCTTTTCTTTAGTCTTAACCCGCGCTCCACCCTGTCCCCACCTGTCTGTGCCTCTGGCGTTTTTAAAAAAGGGGACCTGGGGTTCCAGATCCTCCACCCCGCGCTCCCTGTCCGCGCCACGTGGTTGCGCCTCGTTCGCGAGTCCGCGTGTGGCCCCGCACACCGCCGACCCCACCTGTCAACTGCACGGGCTGGGTAACGCCACGGTAAGAAAAGTTCTGCCACGCCATTTCGCCCAGCCAACGTTGGTCCCACCCCTAAGTGTCTGTGGCTAGCTCTGCCCGAGTAGGAAAATTCTTTCTGTTTTCTCTGTTTAAAATAAAACAAAATCAGAAATGTTTAAATATGAATCTAATTTCTGTTTTTAATAACTTCTAATTTGTAAAAATAATACAAATAATATATGTTTTTGAATCAGAAAAATGTGAGGATTTCAAATCTACCATCCAAATTAATGTTTGACTAATTTAAATTTTCGAAATTGTTTAAATGTAATAAAAATGCCTTTTCTTAATTAATTAATAACTTTAGTTCTATAACTCCAACTTTAACAAATAATATGTCTAAATCGATCAGCGCGACGAGCCCGTTCTAACTATGCATTCCATGTTCTGAATTGCAGAATGCATCATATAAACATTAAGTGGACAGCAAGTGTTATGTGAGCAAACATGACAAAAACTCAGCAAAATGCTTTATTCCTGCACCCCACACCTCACCCATGCCATGCTACATTATTGCCATGTAAATTGTGCAACATTCATCATGGCATGCTTGTTTGCTTGTCGCATTTTAATTCATATGCTTATGCACTTTATTTATGTTGGCCCTTATTTGTTTGGTTCTTCTTCGAATAGACGCCGAGCAAGGGAAATATCAGGAATCCCAGGAGTACTACCCAGATCCGTCTCTCGCTTCAACTGAGCTGCCAGGCAAGCACTACCACATGCTTGCATATATATAGTACCTATTGCCTCTATCTTTTTCTTGCATCATGGAGTCGCAATTGCATTAAATTGAATCCCAAGTATTGCATAGCCTTTACTTTTAAACCCCACCGAAGCTTGTTCCTCCATCCCATGAGCCATTACTACAGGAGTTGATTGAGCCATGCGAGTCGTAGAACAGCATGTGTAGGGTATGTGAGTGTCTGATGGATAACGAGGTACCTAAACAACTTAACCTGAGTAGTAATGGGATAACTAATGAAAGAGGCACCGGCGAGCAATATCTGCTATTTGGTTTTTATGCTCACTTGTGTCCCGTAGGACCCCGAGTACTTGATTCCTATTCCTTGACTATTCGCACTATCCACATCCGGGAGGCCGTGGACCCCCTGAGCCAGAGCTTGATTCATTTCTATTTCTTGGGGCCACAAGCTAGTTCGGGGTTTTGTTACTATCATGTACTTATGCCATACTTTATTGTTGTTTTACTATTGTGTGTGGAGCACCTATACTGTTTTGGATCGTGACACGTTTTCGCTGTATCGACAAGCCCAGTCACATTTTCGGGTTCCTAGTCGTTTACCGCCGTCCACACAAACCCTGGGTCCGTTCCGGAGCCGGCCAACTTCGTTGCGGGTAGCTTAGTGGGGTGGACCCCTAAAATATTTCTGAATCCTGTGATCGCTTTGTCATGAATGCCTCGTTGGGTTTTGATTTGGTTTTTCCGAGGTTGATCGAGTGTGTGTTGCTATTTGTGCACCCCTGCAGGGTAAATCTTTCTGAAAGCCGTGTCCGTGGTTATGGACGACCTGGAGCACAGTTTATCGATCATAGACAAGTATAACTAAAGTACCACTTTTAATTTGATCAAATACCTGACTAGTAAATAGTGCAATACTCATGAAATGGTTAATAAAACTGCCAACGGATGGGTTGTTCATCCGCTTTCTCGTTGGTAAGCGAGAAGGAGGATGTATCTGTTAGTTTATACTGTTATAACTGTTGTTACTATTTAACGGACATCCGTCTATCATTGGTTAGGAGGATGGTTATCGAGTATCTATAGACTTGTTAGTTTTTATCTTTTGCTGCAATTGCGTCACCCCAGGTTTATGTTTCCCTTTAGAGGCATAAAGACTTGCTGAGTACCCCTAGGGTCTCACACGATAAATTGTTTGATTCAGATGAACAGGTGTATTCGCAAGATGGATACTGGGTGGAGGAGACAGATGATGTTGGCAACGATCACTCGGTGTAGAGATTCCGGGGATGGGGATCCGCGAGATCTGTGGGCGGGATGTGTTTATTTATGTGGCATCTTATGCCGATTTGCTTCTTATCCATACTCGGATCTTGTTTTCCGCTTCCGCCTGATACTCTGGTGTTTGATGTATGAGGAGTTATCCTAAACTATTATCTATATCTAGGATATTTGGATCTTGCCGTATGGCGTTGCAATATTTCTATTTCTTTTAGATGGAATGGCTCTGAGAACTGTTGTAAGGTATCTTGCATACATACTCACTTGTGTATGTATTTGATCTCTTCGCCTGTTGCCTACGCCGCTCGCTCTTGTCCCGATGTCTTGGAAGTGGTTAGGACGGCCGACGGGTCTACACGTGGGCGGTCCCCTGGGCCCCCGCTGTACTATTTTAACCACTTCCGTTTCATCCAGGCTTGAACTTAGAGCGTAGGGTCCGAGGTTGTTACAATTGGTATCAGAGCCATCCCGCCCTTCAGGGTCTCAGCCAAATGGTCGTTCTCAGTCTAGCAAATATTTTGGTAGCTATGTATACTAGGGAAAAACAAAACGTGAGAGTAGGACTGCTTCCATTTTTCTTCTTACCCACCCACCCACCCTTTTCTGGTAAGGAAGTGTAACGTTTTCAATCCTCTTCTAAAATTCAAACTAGGATTCACGTGTTCGGGGTTCCGTAGTACCTTAGGTTGTGTGAGTGTGTGTGTGTGTGAATTCTTTGTCTATCTGTTGCATCCAAATGTTATCACTATCTGCCTTTTGGTTATCAACTGTTGGTACATTCCATACCGACAGGCCTTTGTAAACCGACGCGATCTATCCGATTCGTTGTATACCAGTTCGATCTGTCTTACTCTTTGTTATCTGACGCTATCTTGTTGGGGTGTTCGTTTCCGTAGTTACTAATCTTTAGGTTCATCTTAATAAGAAGGTGTTGGGATATGTGTTTTACTTATTCACGTGCGGAGTAATGATTTGAGTGTGGGATGGAGTCGCGACCATACCACTACTCTTATCATTCGCTCTTGTATATTGAATGGGTAGAGTTACTAATCTTGATTCGTTAAGTGGGTTTGCACATATAGTGGTATTTTAATGCCGAAATTTGCGGATTTTTTTCTTTGTTAGCTTGTGTACCACACTCCTTGTTCAATCGTGTATGATATGCTTAATATCTTCGAGGTGCTTTGAACTTTGTTGATATTTTAATATCATCTTAGTAATTTGTATCCTTTAAACCTTGGTTAATTCCATTTTGGTACTATTTTGGATTATTATTATTCTCCATTATAGTACTGACTTGTGTTTTATATTAATCACAGGATGTCACCACCACACCGTTCTGAGGAGGACATACCACCTGAACTGGGGGCTTCGTTGGCAAGTATCGCTAATGCCTTGGGACCAATGCAGCAGAACCAGCAGCGATTTGAAGAAAGTGTCAGGAGGAATGAATTTGTTCCGCTACCTCCACCTCCCAAGCGAGGAGACATCAAGAGCTTTCTGAAGTTCAACCCACGCCATTTTGAGGTGTCTGATCAGCCACTTGATGCTAATGATTGGTTGCGGGAGATGTCAAGGTTGCTGATGACGGCTGATGTTCCTGAGCAAGAATGCGTAAAATGTGCCACTCACCTTCTGAAGGGAGATGCAACTCTGTGGTGGGAAAATTACCTGAAGGCAAACCACTCTGGTTTTCAGCCTACTTGGGACCAATTCACTGGGGCTTTCAAAGAGCAATATCTATCAGAAATTGTCATGGAAAGGATGAAAGAAGTGTTTCTCAACCTCAAGCAGGGCAATGACAATGTCAATACCTATATCAGAAACTTCATGAATCTTTCTCGGTATGGTGGCGATGAGATCTCTGATGACAAGAAGAAGCAAAAGAGGTTCAAACAAGGGCTCAATGCATCTATAAAATATGCAATCACTCATGCAAGGCCGGGGTCTTTTCTAGAACTCCAACATACAGCTCTGTAGGAAGAAGCAAGTAGGCAAGTGTTTGAGGAGTCCAAGAAACGCACCCGCGATGCAGCAAGCTCTTCAGCTATGACAGCTCCTTCTAAGCGCCGCGTGTGGGTTCCTAACACCCCACCGTCGCTCTTAGCTCCACCAAGACCGTCAAGCTACGCGGCATGGCCACCAAACTCCCACACCGCGGTTCCTAGGGGCTACAACCACAACTACCCTGGAGCGCTTGGTGGAGTCCCTGGCTACACTGCTCCATGTCCACCTGGTGCCTGTTACACCTGTGGGAACACTGGGCATCAACACTGGAGTAGTCCAATGAACAACAAAGATCTTCCTCCACCACCTCCAAGACCTGCGGCAAGTTCTTCTATGGTTCGTGCCCCTCCACCTTGGGCCCTCAACATCAACACCAAGCCTGGGTCTACGGTTGCTCGTGCCAACTGTGTCAACGTCGCTCAAGCTGAGCATGCACCTGGAGTTGTGATGGGTACGCTTCCCGTTAACTCAGTCCCTACACGAGTTTTGTTTGATTCTGGTGCTTCACATTCTTTTGTTTCTCACAAGTTTGCACATGGGCATGATCTGGCTATGGTTCCCTTATTGCATCGTCTTGTGGTACAATCTCCTGGGTCAAATATGAGGGCTGCTCATATCAGCCATGGCAATCAAATTGAGATTGGTGGCTCTTCGTTCCTGGCTTCCTTAATTATTCTGGGCAATTCTGACATTGATGTTATCTTGGGCATGGATTGGTTAACAGCAAATGCAGCTGTGATTGATTGTGCTGAATGCTCGGCTTCTCTGAAAATTCCTGAAGGCCATATAGTCTATTCCCCAAGTCTGACTCCTGCAACTCAGCTTTTCTCTTTCGCGGCTCTGAATGATGGTGCTATGGAAGCTATTAAGAGTGTTCCGGTGGTCTGTGAGTTCCCAGATGTTTTTCCTGAAGAGTTGCCAGGTATGCCTCCTGATCGAGAGGTTGAGTTTGTGATTGAACTTGAACCTGGGACCGCTCCTATCTCCAAGCGGCCTTATAAAATGGGTCCTGCTGAGTTGGCTAAACTCAAAACGTCAGCTTGATGAACAAGAGAAGTTGGGTTTCATTCAGCACAGTACTTCTTCTTGGGGTAGCCCAACCATCTTTGTGAAGAAGCGAGACAAGACTGATAGACTTTGTGTTGACTATCGGGCTCTCAATGCTAAAACAATCAAGAATAAATATCCCCTTCCGCGGATTAATGATCTCTTCGATCAGCTAGCTGGAGCTGTGGTATTCTCTAAGCTCGATTTGAGAAGTGGATATCATCAAATCAAGATTCGCAAGGAATATGTTCCCAAAACAGCTTTCACCACCCGCTATGGCCTGTACGAGTACACGGTCATGTCTTTCGGTCTCACCAACGCACCTGCCACCTTCTCGAGGCTCATGAACTCGGTTTTCATGGAGTATCTTGATAAGTTCGTTGTGGTCTATCTGGATGACATTCTAGTCTATTCTAAGCCAAAGGAAGAACACGAAGAACACCTTCGGTGTGTCCTAAACAAGCTTCGTGAGAACCGCCTGTATGCAAAGTTCTCCAAGTGTGAGTTCTGGCTGCCTGAAGTCACCTATCTTGGTCACGTCATCTCTGCCAAGGGCTTTGCCGTCAACCCAGAAACTGTTCGAACAATTGTTGACTCGCTTCCACCCAAAAATGTCAAAGAAGTCCGGAGTTTCCTTGGTTTGGCTAGTTACTGTCGTCGCTTCGTTCAGAACTTCTCGAAGATTGCGAAGCCTCTTACCGATCTCCTCAAGAAAGGCAAGAAAAACCTTTGGTCTCCTGCATGTCAAGCAAGCTTTGAAACACTCAAAGAGAAGCTCACTTCCACACCAGTCTTGATTCCTCCAGATACATCAAAGCCTTTCCAGATATTCTGTGACGCCTCATTGCAAGGATTGCGTTCGGTCCTTATGCAAGAAAAACAAGTTGTTTCTTATGCCTCTCGACAGTTGAAGACGCATGAGATCAACTATCCTACACATGACCTCGAACTCGCAGCAGTTGTCTTTGCTTTGAAAGTATGGAGGCATTACTTGCTTGGCAACCATTGCGAGATCTTTTCTGATCACAAGAGTCTGAAGTATATCTTCACACAACCTGATCTCAACCTTCGTCAGAGGAGGTGGATTGAAGCAATTAATGATTTCGATTTGACCATCAACTACACTCCGGGCAAAGCTAATGTGATGGCCGATGCTCTCAGCCGAAAAGCTTATGTCAACAACCTCATGGTGGAAGAACAACAGCCTCTCTTGTGCGAGGAATTCCGCCAACTCAACCTTGAAATTGTGGATCAAGGGTATCTTCTAAATCTTCTGGCAACCCCTCTCTTGGAAGAAAAGATTTGTGCTAGTCAGCGCAGTGATGCTTACGCCAAAAACATCATCTCCAACATTCAGCTGCCGAGATATGAGTCCTTCCACGTCGATGATCAAGGAGCTCTATTCTTTGAACATCGGATGTTCGTTCCGAACGAACCGGGTTTGAGAGAGCAAGTTCTTAAGGAGGCGCATGATTCTGTTCTTTCTATCCACCCTGGCAGCACTAAGATGTACATGGACTTGAAAACACAATATTGGTGGCCTGGGTTGAAACAATGTTGTGCCAAGTATGTCTCGGAGTGTGATGTCTGCCGCAGAGTTAAAGCTATCCATCAGAAACCTTCCGGTCTTCTACAACCATTGAAGCCTCCGGAATGGAAATGGGAGAAAGTAGAGATGGACTTCATAACTGGTTTTCCAAGGTCGTAGAAGGGCAACAATGCAATCTTTGTTGTCATCGACATGCTTTCTAAAGTAGCTCACTTCTTTCCCATCAAGGAAACAATTTCTGCAATTCAGTTGGCTGAGCTCTATATCAACATAATTGTCTCTCTATATGGGGTTCCTCTTGAGATCAGCTCAGACCGTGGGAGCATCTTCACTTCCAAGTTCTGGGGAAGTTTCCAAAATGCTTTGGGAACAAAATTGAACTTCGGCACAGCTTACCACCCTCAGTCGCAAGGACAAGTTGAAAGGATTAATCAGATTCTAGAAGATATGCTCCGTGCTTGCGTTATCTCTTTCGGCATGAAGTGGGAAGAATGCCTTCCTTATGCTGAATTCTCTTACAACAACAGCTTCCAGAAAAGTCTAAAGATGGCACCATTTGAGGTTCTATATGGATGCAAATGTAGAACTCTAATTGGTTGGTCGGGCGTAGGCAAAAGAACACTGTTTGGCCCCGACATTGTAACTCAAGCGGAGGAGAAGGTTCACATCATTCTTAAAAACCTGAAGGTTGCTCAAAGTCGCCAGAAGAGCAACTATGACAGAAAGCACACGGACATGGAGTATGTCCTGGTGATCTCGTTTACCTCCGTGTCACTCCCATGAGGGGCACGCACCGTTTTGGTATCAAAGGAAAGCTGGCTCCTAGATACATCGGTCCTTTCAAACTTCGTGGAAGAAGAGGAGAAGTCGCTTATGCTCTTGAGCTCCCTAAAAAACTCAAGGTCCATGATGTTTTCCATATCTCTCAACTCAAGAAGTGCTTCAAGGATCCCGACAGGACCGTGGACCATGAACTCATCAATCTCCAAGAAGATCTGTCTTATCAAGAACACCCCATAAATATTCTAGAAGTCGCAGAAAGAAGGACTCGCAACAAGTCCATCAAGTTCTGCAAGGTGCAGTGGTCGCACCATTCCGTTGATGAAGCCACTTGGGAACGCGAGGACGAGCTCTGTGCCAAGTATCCTACCCTCTTCGTGTCTTCTTCTTCTTCCTAGAATCTTGGGGCGAGATTCCTGTTTAGTGGGGGAGAGTTGTAGCATCCCATATGTCTAACATATGTAATGCTACATGGTCTAGTAATATAATTGCTACTTCCTACATATAATTGTTGCATCATATTTATATCATGCTCATGTCAGCATGCCACCTTGCATTTGAGCATCATATAAAACTCTTTTTCATTTGATTCTTATCTCATATGCATTATTAATTGTATTGCCTCTTGATATATTGTATTTGGTTCTTGATAAGTGCTTGATGCCCAAGTTGAGTTGGGGGCATATCTTTTATTAACTCCACCACCTTTCTTGTCACCACTCTATAATCCCACCATCCAATTTTATGTGAGCTTTGTATTTCATTTGGATTTACCTCTAGCTCATGTGGGTTGGGATGGATTCACTTCTATTCTCCACCTGCTCTCACTCTAGCATCATGTTGTTTTCACATTATTAATATGTGGAGCCACCTTTGCATGCCTTGTGAGTGGTACCCCTTTTTCTAGTTTCCATATGGATTGTTTTGTAATAAATGCTCATGTTGGAATATTGTAGAGGATATTAAACACCTAGTGGAATATACACTAGCATGTCCCATTATATTCAAATATGACCATCTCCAACTACTCCACATGGAACATCCTTTTCAATTCATTTAGCTTGTCCTTAGCTCCATATTTTGGAATGCATGTGAATAAATGCCATGAGACCTTATTATTGTTTTAACAAAATGATCATGGCATTTATTACTTATGCATGGGCCATGCAAGTCACCACCATCTTGTTCTCTTTTGGTTTCCTTGTTTTGATTGAATATTTTCTTGTATGAGCACCCCTTTTTCTCTCAACCCTCCATCTTGTCCTTTCTATCCTTGCCATGTGCATCAAGCCACACCACCTTGGTCTTTTGTTTCCTTTAACCATCACCCCATCCATGCATGACCATGTGTGGCTATATCAAAATCTTACACCCAAATCCCTAGCATCTCTCTCCCATTCCATCACCTTTTCCTCCACCTTTTGCTTGATCTTATTGGCATGTGTAAAAACCCTAAACACCCTAACCAACCCACTCACCTACCCTCTCTATCTAATCACTCTCTCCAAACCCTAAACCCTCATCTCCCTTTCTCTCCACCTACCCGAGCCACCTCACCACCTCTAACCCTAACCATGCCGTGGCACCACCCTCTTGCCATCTAACCCTATCCGAGCTACCCCTCCAACCCCAGCCTAACCCGAGCCAACCCTAGCTCCATGCCACACCCATGCCATCTACCCCTTCCCTCTCGGTTCCCCTATCTGTCTCTCGGCCACAAGGGCCACCCGAGCCAGACCACCCCTTTTCCTCGCCCTGGCCCAGCTGCAGCCCCTCGCCCCTGCTGTGCCTGGCCGAGCTCGTGAGGAGGAGGAGAGAAAAGGTGGCCGAGCCACCTTTTTCTCCACCGAGCCCCACGGCACCCCCTCTCAACCCGTCCTTATCGCCACCCCCTCCCATCTCTCGGACGTGTCCTAGATTTCCCAGGGTCTACCCCTGAGCCGCAACTCCTTCCCCATCTCCCCCTACCACCTCTATTCTCCATCGCCGGCCACCACCTCGGCTTCGGCTGCTACCGACAGATCAAGGAGGCAGGCGTGGTGAGTGGTTGTCGAGGAAGACCGAGGACCACCCCGGCGCCGCCCCTGTACACGGCATCGAAGAGGAGACCCTCGAAGCGTCTGCTTCCTCGCCGATCGGTCGCGCTTCTCTCTGTTCCACCACCACCATCAGCCTCGCGGTGAGCCCCCGTTTCCCCCGGCAACCTCCCGCTCGTCGTCGTCCCTTGCACACTTAGGTCACTTCGTTGAACGCTCTCGGAGCGGCCTACTCGCGAGAGGTCCCTCGCAGTTGCGCCGCGACAGCCTCATCTATCCGCGCCGTAGAAACCCAGCACCAAACCCTAGCTAGCCCAGTGGTCGCCGCCGCCGTGCGCACGCGCGAGGTCGCGAGTTCGAGCCCCCGCTGTGCCGTGCCGAGCGTCCGTTAGTTTTGTCAGACAAACACCTGGGAAGAAAAATAGTACCACGTGGCACTTTTCCAGATAACCCCCCCAAACCTTTTGCCGCTCGGCCCGTGATCCTCCCGGGCCCACATATCTGCCTGTGGTAGCTTTACAGCAAGGCACCCGCTTTTCTTTAGTCTTAACTCGCGCTCCACCTAGTCCCCACCTGTCTGCGCCTCTGGCGTTTTTACAAAAGGGGACCTAGGGTTCCAGATCCTCCACGCGGCGCTCCCTGTCCGCGCCACGTGGTTGCGCCTGGTTCGCGAGTCCGCGCGTGGCCCCGCACACCGCCGACCCCACCTGTCAACTGCACGGGCTGGGTAACGCCGCGGTAAGAAAAGTTCTGCCGCGCCGTTTCGCCCAGTCAGCGTTGGTCCCACCCCTCAGTGGCTGTGGCTAGCTCTGCCCGAGTAGGAAAAGTCTTTCTGTTTTCTCTGTTTAAAATAAAACAAAATCAGAAATGTTTAAATATGAATCTAATTTCTGTTTTTAATAACTTTTAATTTGTAAAACCAAATAACACAAATAATTTATGTTTTTGAATCAGAAAAATGTGAGGATTTCAAATCTGCCATCCAAATTAATGTTTGACTAATTTAAATTTTCGAAATTGTTTAAATGTAATAAAAATGCCTTTTCTTAATTAATTAATAACTTTAGTTCTATAACTTCAAATTTAACAAATAATATGTCTAAATTGATCAGTGCGACGAGCCCGTTCTAACTATGCATTCCTTGTTCTGAATTGCAGCATGCATCATATAAACATTAAGTGGACAGCAAGTGTTATGTGAGCAAACATGACAAAAACTCAGTAAAATGCTTTATTCCTGTACCCCACACCTCACCCATGCCATGCTACATTATTGCCATGTAAATTGTGCATCATTCATCATGGCATGCTTGTTTGCTTGTCGCATTTTAATTCATATGCTTGTGCACTTTATTTATGTTGACCCTTGTTTGTTTGGTTCTTCTTCGAATAGACGCCGAGCAAGGGAAATATCAGGAATCCCAGGAGTACTACCCAGATCCGTCTCTCGCTTCAACTGAGCTGCCAGGCAAGCACTACCACATGCTTGCATACATATAGTACCTATTGCCTCTATCTTTTTCTTGCATCATTGAGTCGCAATTGCATTAAATTGAATCCCAAGTACTGCATAGTCTTTACTTTTAAACCCCACTGAAGCTTGTTCCTCCATCCCATGAGCCATTACTACAGGAGTTGATTGAGCCATGTGAGTCGTAGAACAGCATGTGTAGGGTATGTGAGTGTCTGATGGATAACGAGGTACCTAAACAAGTTAACCTGAGTAGTAATGGGATAACTAATGAAAGAGGCACCGGTGAGCAATATCTGCTATTTGGTTTTTATGCTCACTTGTGTCCCGTAGGACCCCGAGTACTTGATTCCTGTTCCTTGACTATTCGCACTATCCACATCCGGGAGGCCCTGGACCCCCCGAGCCAGAGCTTGATTCATTTCTATTTCTTGGGGCCACAAAATAGTTCGGGGTTTTGTTACTATCCTGTACTTATGCCATGCTTTATTGTTGTTTTACTATTGTGCGTGGAGCACCTGTACTCTTTTGGATCGTGACACGTTTTCGCTGTATCGACAAGCCTAGTCACATTTTCGGGTTCCCAGTCATTTACCGCCGTCCACACAAACCCTAGGTCCGTTCCGGAGCCAGCCAACTTCGTTGCGGGTAGCTTAGTCGGGTGGCCCCTGAAATATTTCTAAATCTTGTGATCGCTTTGTCGTGAATGCCTCGTTGGGTTTTGATTTGGTTTTTCCGAGGTTGATCGAGTGTGTGTTGCTATTTGTGCACCCCTGTAGGGTAAATCTTTCTGAAAGCCGTGTCCGCGATAATGGACGACCTAGAGCACAGTTTCTCGATCATAGACAAGCATAACTAAAGTACCGCTTTTAATTTGATCAAATACCTGACTAGTAAATAGTGCAATACTCATGAAATGGTTAATAAAACTGCCAACGGATGGGTTGTTCATCCGCTTTCTCGTTGGTAAGCGAGAAGGAGGACGTATCTGTTAGTTTATACTGTTATAACTGTTGTTACTATTTAACGGACATCCGTCTATCATTGGTTAGGAGGATGGTTATCGAGTATCTATAGACTTGTTAGTTTTTATCTTTTGCTGCAATTGCGTCACCCCAGGTTTATGTTTCCCTTTAGAGGCATAAAGACTTGCTGAGTACCCCTAGGGTCTCACACGATAAATTGTTTGATTCAGATGAACAGGTGTATTCGCAAGATGGATACTGGGTGGAGGAGACAGATGATGTTGGCAACGATCACTCGGTGTAGAGATTCCGGGGATGGGGATCCGCGAGATCTGTGGGCGGGATGTGTTTATTTATGTGGCATCTTATGCCGATTTGCTTCTTATCCATACTCGGATCTTGTTTTCCGCTTCCGCCTGATACTCTGGTGTTTGATGTATGAGGAGTTATCCTAAACTATTATCTATATCTAGGATATTTGGATCTTGCCGTATGGCGTTGCAATATTTCTATTTCTTTTAGATGGAATGGCTCTGAGAACTGTTGTAAGGTAGCTTGCAGACATACTCACTTGTGTATGTATTTGATCTCTTCGCCTGTTGCCTACGCCGCTCGCTCTTGTCCCGATGTCTTGGAAGTGGTTAGGACGGCCGACGGGTCTACACGTGGGCGGTCCCCTGGGCCCCCGCTGTACTATTTTAACCACTTCCGTTTCATCCAGGCTTGAACTTAGAGCGTAGGGTCCGAGGTTGTTACACCGAGCTAGCACTCCACGCAGCCAGCTCCTCCCGCCAAACTCCTCGTTGGCTCGCTCCCGCTCGACACCGAGACCCCGCCACTTCACTTCCTCGTCCGAACCGCCGCACATCATCGCTGCTTCCCCCGGGTGGGCTGGCTCCCGCTAAACCTCGTCCCACCCTGGGTCGCCCTGCCTCGCCAGCTTCCCGCCTCGCCCGCATCGCACCATTCACCCCGGGTGGGCCGACTCCGGCTGATCCGGCCCATCCTGGGCAACCTCTTCACCACCCAGTACCTCCCCGGTGAAGCTACCATGTCTCCCTTGTCCCCCAGGTGGGCCGGCACGATCCAGACTTGGCCCACGGCGGGGCTGAACCGTGTGTCCCCAAGGCCGCTGCCCGGGACTGCTTCCCCCGGGCCGAGGTGGGGAAACCCCGTCTAGGCCACCCTAGGCCGGGTTCACTCCAATCCCGACTGGGCCCTCAAAACCACCCCTGCCTGGGCCAAATTACATCATACCTCGGCTGGGCACTGTTCATCAGCCACCTGGGCCCCATTTCACCCCTAGGTCGAGTTATTTCCTCCTAGGGACGAATTCCACCTTACCGGGCCGAACTACTTCGCCCCGGACGCTACTTTGGTCATATTTGGACACTCCATCGACCTCTACCTCGACACACCTCCAAGTCAAGTCAAGCCTACGTCAAGTGCCAGTCTTGAGACACCCCTAGATCAGACTGGCACCATTGGTCCAAGATGCTAGGGAATATGGTGGGCATCTTGGGGGATGCTAGGGAATATGCTAGGCATCTCCTAAGATGCTACGGAATATGCCAAAGGGATAAGACCGGTGACTCACTAAAGGACAAGATGACTGGGCAAGGACCGACCAGACAGCTCATAGAGAGTACTTGTGATGACATACCTTGTCCCCTAGGCTCCCCTTTATAAGGAGAACCACAGGGATCATTCTCAGGGAGAACCCTAGAGGGGCTCCTCACTTCTATGCTTGTTAGGAGCTCACCTTCTTCCTCCTCTACTCTCATAGAGAAAGCTATTAGAGGCATAGGGGAAACAGCTCAAGGAGCACCATTGCAGCCACAAGCATGACAAGTTATATGAGATTAGATGCTAGAGTAGAGGTGTTATCTTACTAGGAGAGCCTCGAACCTGGGTATATTGTGTCTCACTGAGTTCTTTCGTATGAGGTCTTCACTTCATCATCCCTCCACGGATTCCTCCAGTGTCCATCGGCCCCAACTTTAGCCTACCTATGGCATATGCCGTGATACCACCACGACATTTGGTGCCCACCGTGGGGCTGATCAGAGGTGCTAGTTGGATTCCCATCCGGACAGGAACGTCTTCATCAAGCTTTGGTTCATCATCGATCGAAAGCTCCTACATCCTTGTCCTCAATGTACAGAGAATAGAGGAGTTGGCATACAAGCCTCCCATGCTGAGATAACTCAACCTCAACCTCTTCACCAATAGTACTATAAGTATTAGTTGACTCAACGAGTGTGATTCAACTAGCATAACTCAACCTCCTCACTAACCATATAGAGAGTATCAAGTAACTCGACCAACACACACATGAGATAACCCGAATGTCACTCGAGGACTATCACCTTCAATCACTTAGTTGTTCACCCCGGCAAGGAGATAACTCAACTCGGGGACTAGACAATGTATCATTGGAGTCACCTAAGGGTAGAAGAAGTATCTCAGGGACTTGGTGTCTCCATGCATAGAACTATAACTCATAGTAGACATCTTTAGGCTAGATCTAGTGATAAGAAAACTTACCAAGTGATCACAACTCCTCGTAACTCGGATTCGCTTCAGTTTGCCTAGTTACAGGGTAACTCGGATTTCATTTCAGCTTGCCTAGTTACATGGTAACTCAGATTTACCTTTGCTTGAAATCTGATGTTTTACTAGTCCCATGTTACATGGTACGGTATGGGCGTGCAGTACGGGCGCATCCGACCGTATCGGTGGTCGTTACCGGTATTGTTACCTACGGCAAAAATCAGAAATTCTATCTCCCTTTGGCTTAATGTGGTACGGGCGCACAGTACGGTCTACTCGGGCCATACCAGTGGTCGTTAAGAACACTGTGAGCTGCAAAACTTAAGGAATTGGATTAGTAGCTCCGTGTGCCTTTGCACATCTTATCAAAGGATAAAATAACAGCAAATATGCTAAGTAAAGATCTAGCAACACTTCTTAGGCCATGTGTTAGTAAAATAAAATATAGATGACTACCTTATTTATTATGCTCTCTCCATAGGTCTTCTTGAACGCTCTTTATTTAAAAAAAAACAAAACAAAACCAAAACTAACACAACTAAAACTAAAACATAAAGATAACTTTATTTCAAATGGGTTGCCTCCCATGAAGCACTTCTAGTTAAGGTCAATTAGCTTGACCTCGATGGCAATAAATTAGGTTTGTGAAGTGGAACACCCACTCCAAAGTAGTTGGCTTTCAAACTAATTACACCATCATCATCATTAGGTTTGGCCTTCTTCTTCCCAGGGAAGTGGACTACAAAAGAATCTCTAGACGGTAGCCCTATTCTCACATTGCCTTCATGTAAATTAATAAAAGCTTTAATAGTTCTTAGGAATGGCCTACCTAGAATTATAGGTGCTATGGGATCTTCAGGCATGTCCACAATAACAAGATCAATAAGAGCGGACTACCTTTAATTTCAACAACTATATTTTATTTGATCCCAACAGCTTGTTTATAAGTTGAATCAGCTAGATGGAGTCTCAATTTAGTTGTAACAAATGGCCCCAAGTTTAATTCATCGAATAAGTTTTTGGAAATCGTTGAGACACTCGCACCAAGATCACAAAGTGCGGATAACTCATTAACTCACAACTTAATTTTAATAGTGGGCTCAAATATATCATCTAGCTTAGCTAGAAGCTTATCAGCTAGTCTTTTATACTCCATCTCTAAACCGCGAACCTTAGATGCTACTTCTTGTATAAATTGTTGGTACATAGCATCATTACCTTATTCTATACCTGGATTCTTAACGGTGATCATCTTTAATAGATCTTCCATGGTATATTCTGGTGTTGGCGCATTGCTACAATCCAGCTCTTCAGGTTTTTTTCATTGGTTACCACCCTCATCATCTTGAGGTCTTCTACTGGATTTGGCCCGGGTTTTCTAGCAAACTTTGCTAGTATGAGAACTTGGCTCTCGGCTACCTTATCCAGCTGAGCCTCCACGGTCTTTTATCTTTCCTGTAGAGCATGCACATCATTTCTTATTGCAACGGCCTGGTTAGATAATTTTCCTATACTACTTTCACGGTTCTCTGTGATCTTAGTAAGCATATTAGTTTGCTCGGTTTGAGCTTGTATAAATGTTCTAATAGTTTTCTCAAATGGGAGATTGCCATGATTCTCTCCATCAGTATTATCATAATTATTATAAGGAGCTCCTGCAAGATTAACATGATATTTTTGAACATTGGAAGCATAATTATTTTCCCATGCATGATTAAAAGGAGTGCGAGCTATAAAATTAACATCATTAACATCGGTAGTGATAGCATTAACTTGGGTATCTTCCTCACCCTTTACTGAGCTAAGCAACTCATCTATCTTAGATGTAAGCTCTTCATTATTTACCTCGATAATTGAACTTACTCTCTTCGAGGTTCTTTCCACATGCCATTGGGCATGGTTGTTTTGCATATCATCTAGTAATTTCTTTGCAACACTCACTTGCTTTCCCATGATCATTCCTCCTCCAGCAGTATCTAGCATAGACTTAGACATTGGGTTAATACCATTATAAAACAAATTTGATATAAGCCACTCTTCCATCCCATGACTAGGACAGTTCATTATAGGTTATTTCGTCCTTTCCCACGCACGCGCTAGTGACTCACGGTCCTCTTGTCTAAAGCTTGTAATGTTGGATCTTAGCTGCATAGTCTTAGCTGCGGGAATTTTTTTAGTCATAAACAAATTAGTACATTCCTCCCAAAATTTAATAGTGCCCTTTGGTAGAGTTAGCAACCAATCCTTAGCCTTTCATCTAAGCGAGAAAGGAAACAATCTTATCTTAAAAACATTTGGATCTACATCCTTAATACGCATCATGACGCAAATTTTAGTAAAAGTATTTAAGTGCAAACCCGAATCTTCAGCGGATGAACCCCCAAATTGGTTTTGTTGAACCAAACTTAAAAGATTAGGTTTTATATCATATGTTTCCACATAACTGTGGGTTTAGTGATGGGTGCACAAATAAAATCATCAGTGGGAGTAGTATACTCCCCTAATCACCTTTGAGCCATGACTCTTATCTTTTTGGTAATTTTTAAGTAATGTAAATGAATAACAAGTAACTAATTTTTTTGGGTTTTCAAATAGATAAAAAGAAAGTAAACTAATAACAAGAATTAAACTACAACTAATAATAAAACTAAAAACAAGGTCTCTAATGACCTAACTATGATAGTGAAATTGCTTCCCTGGCAATGACGCCAGAAAAAGGGTTGATACCTTTGATCCGGATTCATGGATGTAGTATAATAGATTTTTCCCTAGAAGACCTAGGTTTAATCGAACCTCGGAAAGCAATGCTAAAAGGTAATAAAAAAGGACACATCTACATGACTTTGTTCGTATTTTTGTTTTACCTTAGTTGACCAGACCAATCTAGTTTACTTTATAATAGGTTTGAATCAATGGATGGAGATAGGCCAGGGTTGAGGATCCACCTGCAGCTGCACATCAAATGGGATAAAACATAATAATAAGTATAGTCATGTATAATGTTTGAATGGAGATAATCTCTTGTGTGCAACACATCCTAATATTCTAGAGCTCTCGTGATGCAGCGGGCATAACAATAGACTTTTAATCCAACCAAGTGCACACCGAAGCCACGGGTTACAAACGATTATTAAGTGTAAAACACAAATCAAAGCTTTAAGTGGTGATGTTGTTGTTGATCCCGAATGGGGTGCTAAGCAAATACCGTACTACCCTTTCTGTCACTGAGGTTCCCATGAGATCGCCTCTAGCCAAGTATCTCACCTCAAGTCTTTATCAATTTATGGGATCTTGGGTACGTATAAGTACACAGATCGAGACAAGAGACAAAGAAACAAAAGATACAAATCACAATTGCAAAAAAAAGACGATAATCCCATGATCTAGATGCATATAATCGCTGCGAGGTTTCTCCCCAACCTGCAGCCTGTGAGGACTACTCACTCATAACAAATAGATCAGATATAGAAAACATCATACAAATACTTAGACTGAAATCAAATATTCTTACAATGGTCGCCAAATCTCAAGGAGATCTAAAGTACAAAGCAATGGCTATGGATAGTGGATGGATGGATGGTGGAAGTGATGGACAATGGATGAACAATGATGCGGATCTCCTTTGGTGGTGTTGTGATGTAATATGAGAATGGAGGCTCTCTCGTCGGCGGCTAGAGCCTCGAAATATATAGGCATCTTGACGAAAGTTGTAGGGTTTGACGAGACAAAGCCATCACTACTTGGTACAGGCGGGTGGTATGGGCGAACCGCGCTTGTACCAGTGGTCGTTAAGCATACTATCTCCTTGGTACTGCTTCCCAATTACTTGGCCGTGTGTACTTACTCAAAATCCTTCATTATGACTCCTTATTTCGCATTAAAAGCCGTGATTTCCTGCACAACATAATTCAAAGAGAGGATTTGCATATCTTTGCAATTATTAGTCATTGGTGGCAAGGACTGAGATTTTCTTTGGCAATTTCTTGACCAAAAACAATGTTTAAACGCAGTTGAAGATGGCAAAAATCGGAGCCATCACGCCTCCAAGAGTGCGAGCAAGGAACCGAAGCGAAAGCCCACTGCTGTCCTTGCCACCAAACCCGAGTGGAAGAGACCTCATGAGGGTGGCGGCGAGAGGGAGCGCGATGAACACTCGTACCGCGTCTTCCACAAGAATCATGGGCATCCCATGAACAACTATTACGAGCTCAATAAGTTTCGTGACCAGCGCAACAACCATAGGAAATGTAGACGGGAATGCGAGCGCGGGGCAACCGTAGTTGAAATCGAGGTGGGGGCGCTAGGACAACAACCACGGTGGCCTAGGCGCACCCCATGTGGGGGCATCAGGTCAACGCTGCCCAGCAGCTTTCTCGTGCCCATGAGAAGGTCAAAGGGAGCGTCGGGGGCTATCAGGAGCCGAAAGGCGATGTAGCCTACATCCTCGGCGGCTCCCAAGCCTCGACGTCCAACACGCCCTTCAAGAAGCTCACCCGTGAGGTCGCTGCCACATGACCCGAGGCCTGTCCCCGAATCTCAAGTGGTTGTAGTGCCCGATCACTTTCGACGCGGAGGACCACCCTATCTCCACCAAGGCCGTGGGAGATCTGCCCATGATCTGCACGCCCACCATCAACAACATCACGGTCGCCAAGACGCTCATTAATTGTGGTGCTAGACTCAACGTGATCTCCTCCGAGACGTTCACCAAGCTTGAGGTGCCGTATGACCGATTGATGCCGACCATGCCTTTCTATGGGGTCACAAACGACACTACCATACCCATCCGGCAGGTGCGCCTCTCTATCACATTCGGGTCTCACGAGAACTACCAAACGGAGCTCATCGACTTCAATGTGGCGCACATCGGCCTCCTCTACCTGGAGGACGTGAACACTCTCGAGTACATCAGGGGTACCAAGAGGAAGAAGCAGATAATGTCTTAGGTGAACACTCTAGCGAAGAGGGCGGCCGCCACATTGTACCCATATGACGAGGGTCATGCTGCGGCCGCTGCCCATTGTCATGGGAGACCCTCAGGATAGGCTCGCCCCATCTTCTTTAGTGGTAGCAGGGCTCGCGAGGGTGACGCGAACGCGGGGACTCCCGAGTTTCTAGTGGATTGCACCCAGCACACACTCAACCCCATCTCCTTCCATGATGGCGCTTGAAGGAAGTCCAGGGGTGCCTGGTGTTGGGGGGGCTTACAAGCCCCCTCCCTCTCGCGCATGGCGGCCAGCTACCTGAACATTTTGGAAGGTGGTGCTCTAAACTCCCATCCTCTGTAGCCTTATTCCTTGTAAGACCCCGTGCGGATCATGGCAACATTGTAATATTTTGGACCTATTTGGCACTCCCCTATTTGGATTTTGCACCTGGCGCCAACTCTATCACTTGTTTTTTCCTTCGATAAAACGTTTTTGAAAGCTACACGCGGTTAGGATTCCTCGACAGGTGCCAAGAGTGGGGGGCTGGGCACGATGTCTACCGCCGGGCTGCCTCCCTCCAATCCATGACCTAAAGTGTTGAGCTCTAAACTTTCGGACTAGCTCCGACCATAAGTCATCTCACCCACGGTTCCTGGTGCTTGGGACCCTCGCGCGACACGAGTAGGAAAGATCGGCGACATACTTTTTTTCGCTCTTTGGCCCTCTCCACGGTGTCAACCGCCAGGCCACAACCCAGGCCTAAAGTGTCGAGCTCTGAACTTTTGCACTAGCTCCAGCCATAAGTCATCTAACCGATGGTTCCTAGTGCTTGGGTCCTTCGCGTGACACATGTAGGGGAATCAGCCGCGTACCTTTTTGGCTCTATGGCCCTCTCCATGGTGTCTACCGCTGGGCCGCGTCCACTGACCCAGGACCTAAAGTGTCGAGCTCAGAACTTGCGGACTAGCTCTAGTAACAAGTCAACTCTCCCACGGTCCTTTGTGCTCGAGAGGGATGGTTTCAGCAACAAGTCGACTCACCCATGGTTCCTACTGCTCGAAAGGGCCAAACCCGTCAACCTAGGTCCTAAAGTGTCGAGCTCTAAACTTAAAGGTCAGTTCCTGTGATAAGACACCTGCGCTTCCTGGTGCTTGAAACCCTCGTGAGGCACCTGTAGGGATCCATAGCGGCGCATGCCTTGCGCTACGGGCTTCTCCTATAGAGGCTTATGGGGTGGCTTGATACATTGCAAATGTATCTATAATTTTTGATGTTCCATGCTTGGTTTTATCCACTTTCTTGTGTTTTGCCCACACTTTAGAGTACTTTTCATATGATTCCTTGGACTAACCTATTAACAAGAGCCACAGTTCTAGCTGCCTGTTTTCTGCTGTTTTTGCTTCTAGGAAGTCAGAAAATGAATATTCTCGGAATTGGACGGGACAAAAGCCAAAGTGCCTATTTTTCCAGAAGTCATGAGATGCCAGAATACGAGACGGAGAAGGGCTAGGGGCTGGCCACACCACCTGGCCGTGCGGCCAGGCCTGGCCCACGCCAGGGGGTGGTCTGGCCGACCCCAACACCCCCTCGGCCTCTCCTTCCACCTATAAGATGCCCCCGGGACGAAAACCCTAAGTACCTGATCAAAAATCCACGAAAGAGTCTATAGCCGCTGTCATCTCCATCCCTAGATCGGGAGGGATCTGAAGCTCTTCCCGGCACCCTGCCGGAGAGGGGAATTCACCCTGGAGGCCTTCTTCATCACCATGCAAGCCTCCGGTGTGATGCATGAGTAGTTCATCGTTGGACTACGGATCCATGTAGTAGCTAGATGGCTGGTTCTCCTCCTTTGTGCTTTCATGTCTAGATCTTGTGAGCTCCGTTCATGATCAAGATCATCTATTTGTAATTCCGCATGTTGTGTTTGCGGGGATCCGATGGATATTGAGATGCTATTTCAGATTGATTATTGATTCTATCATGTCTTTGTTATTTGTGATCTTGCATGCTTTCCGTTGTTAGTAGCTATCTTCGCCAAGTAGATGCTAGCAACTCCAAGAGTTAGTAATTATGCTCGATAGTGGGTTCATGCCTCTGGTAATCTAGGGAAGTGAAAGAAATCTCTAAGGTACTAGATGTGCTGTTGCTACTAGGGAGAAAACAACAATCCTTTGTTCATAGAACAATCGTATTGTTTACTTTACACGCAATTCATAAAGCAATAATCTATTGCTTGCAACTTAAAACTGGAGGGGGTTCGGATGATAACCTGAAGGTGTATTATTAGTCATAGATGCAGTTGGATGGCGGTCTATGTATAATGTTGTAATTCCCAATCAAGTCTCAAAGGAGTCAAGATGATTAGTATATGCATGTATTGCTTTCTCGATGTTTGTCAATTTCCCCGCTGTAATTTTTTCACCCAACATGTTATCTATCTAAGGAGAGCCACCTCTAGTGAACTATGGATCCCGGTCCTTTCTTTTACATACAATCTACAAACTATTTACTGTTTGTGTTTACTTTCTGCAAAGTATTACTTCCTTCCATTCGATACGATTAATCCTTTGTTTTCAGCAAAACACGGTGAGATTGACAACCTCATCACAAGTTGGGGACAAAGTTATGTGGTTGTGTTGTGCAGGTCTCCATGTTGCTACTAGCACCGGTAGTGCGCCCTGCCAAGGCTCAGCTAGCAACACCTTTGGGGTGTTTCCTTGCTCCTATTGGTTTGATTAAACCTTGGTTTCATAACTGAGGGAAACTTGCTGCTGTGCTCATCATACCTTCCTCTTGGGGTTCCCCAATGAGCTTGTTAATACACGAGCCGTCAAGCACTTTTCTGGCGCCATTGCCGGGGATTCAAGGACATGTTCACAAGGGGAGTCCCTCATAATCAATCTCTTTACTTTGTTATTTTTGTTTTTCTTAGTTTCTTTTTGCTTTGTTTGCTTGTTTCTTTATCAAAAACACAAAAAAATTAGTTTTACAAGTTTGCTTTCTTTATTAAAAACACAAAAAATGACTACTCTGGAAAATACTAAGTTGTGTGACTTCACTAGCACCAACAACAATGATTTCATGAGCACACCTATTGCTCCACCTGTGCCTGAAGATACTTTCTTTGAGATAAAACCTGCTTTACTCAATCTTGTTATGAGAGAACAATTTTCTGGTATTGGTAATGAAGATGATGCTGCCCATCTAAATTACTTTGTTGAACTTTGTGAGATGCAAAAGCATAGGGATATAGATGGTGATATTATTAAGCTGAAATTGTTTCCTTTCTCTTTGATAGGAAAAGCTAAAGAATGGTTTAATTCCTTAACTAGGAATAGTATTGATTCTTGGACTAAATGCAAAGATGCTTTCATTAGAAAATACTATCCTCCTGCTAAGATTATATCTATGAGAAGTGAAATAATGAAGTTTAAACAATCTGATAATGAACATGTTGCTCAAGCTTGGGAAAGAATGAAATCTTTGGTAAAGAATTGTCCCACTCATGGACTGACTTCTTGGATGGTCATCCAAACTTTTTATGCAGGATTGAACTATTCTTCAAGAAACCTATTGAATTCTGCTACTGGAGGTATCTTTATGACCATCACTTTGGGTGCTGCAACAAAACTTCTGGACAATATGATGGTTAATTATTCTGAATGGCATACTGAGAGAGCTCCACAAGGTAGGAAGGTAAATTCTGTTGAGGAAACCTCCTCCTTGAGTGATAAGATTGATATTATTATGTCTATGCTTGTGAATGGTAAAGCCCATATTGATCCAAATAATGTTCCTTTAGCCTCTTTGGTTGCTCAAGAAGAGCAAGTTGATGTGAACTTCATAAGAAATAATAATTTTGGCAACAATTCTTATGGTAATAACAATTATAGGACCTAACCTCCTAATAATACTGATGGTTATAATGGTAAACCTGGATTACCTAGTGAAGGAAGAATTTTAGAAGTTGAGAGAGCCACTAAAAACTTCATGCAAATGCAATATGAGCAAAATAAACTATTTACTAAAACTATGGAGGAATAATCTACCATTTTGAAGAGCATTAGCCATCAACTTGAGAATCTAAATAGGGAAATTCCTAGTTTACAATTGAAACTCTCTAATGCTGAAAGGAATATATCATCTCTGTCTGAAGCTCAATCTTCATTGATTAATAAAATGGCTGCTAAATCTGAAACTAATGATAATCCCTTTGCAGCTACTAATGCTATACAAGTAAGAATTGATGAAAATGTTAGACTATTAGCTAAATTACATGCTAAGTGGGAAAGAGAAGATGAAATTGCTAGAAACATTAGTGTTTCTACTATTACCACCACTAGTGTTGAGGCTAGTAATAGTTCTACTACTTTAGATGATAAATTTGATTTTGATCTTGATGGTTGCAATATCTCTGAAGTTATTAAGTTCCTACAAAAGCTTGCTAAAAGTCCTAATGCTAGTGCTATGAACATGGCCCTTACGAAACACATTACTAATTCTCTCATAAAGATTAAAGAAGAAAAGATGAAACATAAAGCTTCTATTCCTATAAAAAAGAAGATGGTTGAGAACCTATCATTAATATGAAAGTGAATGACTTTGATTTCAAAGCTTTACGTGATCTTGATAGTAGTGTTTCTATTATGCCTCGAAGGATTTATGATATGCTTGATTTGCCTCCACTTGAAGATTGTTATTTGAATGTCCCACTTGATGATAATGCTAAAAAGAAACTCATGGGGAGTCTTAATGATGTTCTTATTATGGTTAACAATGCCTATGTCCCCATTGATTTCTATGTTTTGGATGTTGAATGCAATGCTTCTTGTCCTATTACTTTGGGAAGAATTTTTCTTAGAACTGTTGGTGCCATTATTGATATGAAAGAAGGCACCATTAAATATCAACTCCCACTCAAGAAAGGTATAGAACACTTCCCAAGAAGAGAGAGAAGATTTCTTTTACTTCTCCTATGAAAACAAAATTTGTTCTTAATGCTTCTTCATTTGAGAACACTTGATTCTTTCTTGCTTCTTATGCCTAACTTAAAGGCGTTAAAGAAAAGTACTTATTGGGAGATAACCCAAAAGTTTTATATGAGTCTTGTAAGTTATTACCTCTGTAATAACCGCCCCTTATCCTTTTTATTTGCTTTTTGTGCCAAGAGTAGCCTCTAATGAGAGAGCAGTAATGATTGGGAAAGTTGCTATCCCGAAACAGATTTATGTGCTTCACCGTAAAAGTTCCTGTAAAATCTCTGAACGTATTTTTGAGACGTGAATTTTTGTGCTTCTGCCCCAGATCGTTATCTAACTTTCGTTAGTTCAACACTTTTTTATTTGAGCAATAGAAGGTCTTGGAAAAAATTCGTCTTTACCTGCTGGTCTGTTTTGACAGATTTCTGCCATTTTCTGCATTTGCTTCTTGTTGGTTCCTTTTTGAGTTCTTTTGGGTAATTGAGCTTTTTGAGGGAAGTGCTACAGTAGCTAGTGTTCTAATGGAAGTTTATTTTGTGTTATAACTCAACCTTAAGACTTATTTATCTTGAGTGCACTAATGTTGCTAATAAAGATTGTGTGAAGTTTTGTATGAAGAAAAATTTCAGGTGTATGGAAGAAATGAGTAATGAGATGAAGGATGGACTAAAGCTCAAGCTTGGGGATGCCACGCGTGTCACCCCAAGAAATATCCAAGAAGTACAAGCGTCAAAGCTTGGGGATGCCCAGGGCATCCCCCTCTTCATCAATAAAAATCCCAGGTTTCTTTCAAACGCTTCGTTTTTATTGTTTCATGCACAGTTGTGTTCTTCTTGGAGCGTCTTCTTTTTCGTTTTCGTTTTGGTTTTTCGTTTGCTTGGTTTTCTTAGTTCGCTGAATAAATTGGTTGGACCCCCTCTCTCATATATTGGTTTTCAAATAGTTTGGTTTGGTTTGGAAAAGAGTAGGAAAGTTTATGTTTATATGGTAAAAAGAGCTCGTTTTTGACTGTGGCCTATGCTTTGTCATGCCATGCTTGATATTGTTTTGTCTTTATGCTTAGTTTTCTTTGCTGTAGCATGACTTGTTATAAACAATTGAGATTGCTTAATGTGCCTTAGATGAATCATGCGTTGTTTTAGCATATTAAAGCATAGTATAGTGGTATTCTCCTTTGACGCTTTATTTGGGTTGACTTGGCACATGCTCACACCATGTTATGACTATCTCAATTCACCGTAGCCTTTATTATCCTTTAGTTTTCAAGTTGTAGTATCACTTTATGCTTTGATCAATGATGTTTTGTCGCTCTGCATGATTATGGCCATTATTGCTCTCTTAGTTTGTCGCTCCTAGTCTTTTGCTAGCCTCCACAACCAAGTATGAGTTCCACTCATGCATCCAAGTCCCTAAACCAAGTTATTCCAAAGAGTCCACCATACCTACCTACTAGCTTATGCTATTCCAAGTATATTCATGCTTTTGTTTATCTTCCAAATTAAACTTGTTATGAGAAAACTAGTGATTAAAGCTCTCACGAACTTGATGGTACAGTTTACTTTTCTTGCCCTTAATAAACTTGAACCATTGGGTCCTTCTTTGTTGCGTATATGCTTGAGCTTTATAAGTTGAAATTAGCAGAACCATGTATCATGGGGAACGCTTTCAACATTGTACGTGTACTTTGTACCCCCTTGATATCATGTTCTTTTGCTTACGGATCCCGGTGGTGTGAAATAAAAGTGGAACTTGTAAGATCATGGAGTTTGTATGTGTGTTAGAGAAACGCCTGGACCGCTAGCCTAAGACATGCCTAATCATGGTGGAAACTTGTAGCATAACCATAATGAGCACTCTGTGAAGCATCCTAAAAAAACCTATGCAAATAGCAAATAAAAAGATCGTTGAGATGCTCATTGTCTGCTTGCCTTGTCATTTTTATTATGGGATAGCTCCTATATTATGTACAAGGGGTACCCCATTGGTGGTTCTTTATGATACACATGCACTTACAATGACAAGAGCTTACTTGTGACTAAAGTTGAGTAGCATGAGGTTCGGTCTTCGTAAGTAAGGGGCATGAGATTTCGGTTTATAAGTTGTCAAGCATATCCTCTTAGTTGTGTCACTTTAACCTTAATCACCTTCAAGATGCTTATGATAGGGGCAATGAGAGCTGAAAGCTATAAGTACCATAATTTTTGGAAGCTCTTTATGAGACTTGAATCCCTACTTCCTTTTATGAAGGCCTTTCTTTTACTTTTATGTTGAGTCTCCACCTTGTACCTTTATGCTCCTACTTTGAGAGCATAGTGGCCATTCTTAGTTCTATGTGCATTGTCCCAAGACTAGTTGATTGATGCATACCTTGATATTGCTTGTTTTAAACTATTTGTATCTAGTCACTCTTATGAACTTTGAAGGTGTCCTATGCATTTATATTTTCTACTCTATGAGGGACAAGCTGAATACTATTATGCTATGTTTTCTTTATGTGAAACAAACAAACGTCTTGCAAAGCATTGTTATTCATGAATATTTTGTTTATGCCTTTTCATGTTGCATCTTAGTTTCTTTGTCTTATTGCTAGAACTTTGTCTTTATTGTTATGATTGAAGTACTATGATCCCAGCTTTGAATGTTTTACAAATACTTTGATCAAGTTTATGATGGTGCATGTCACCTCAAAAATTATTCTTTCTTTTTATCACTTACCTACTCGAGGACGAGCAAGAGTTAAGCTTGGGGATGTTGATACATTGCAAATGTATCTATAATTTTTGATGTTCCATGCTTGGTTTTGCCCACACTTTAGAGTACTTTTCATATGATTTCTTGGACTAACCTATTAACAAGAGCCACAGTGCCAGCTGCCTGTTTTCTGCTATTTTGGTTCCAGTATTCAGAAAATGAATATTCTCGGAATTGGACAGGACAAAAGCCAAAGTGCCTATTTTTCCAGAAGTCATCAGATGCCAGAATACGAGACGGAGAAGGGCTAGGGGCCGGCCACAACACCTGGCCATGCGGCCAGGCCTGGCCCGCGCCAGGGGGTGGTCTGGCCGACCCCAACACCCCCTCGGCCTCTCCTTCCGCATATAAGATGCCCTCGAGACGAAAACCCTAAGTACCTGATCAAAAATCCACGAAAGAGTCTGTAGCCGTCGTCATCTCCATCCCTAGATCGGGAGGGATCTGAAGCTCTTTCCAGCACCCTACCGGAGAGGGGAATTCACCCTGGAGGCCTTCTTCATCACCATGCAAGCCTCCGGTGTGATGCGTGAGTAGTTCATCCTTGGACTACGGATCCATGTAGTAGCTAGATGGCTGGTTCTCCTCCTTTGTGCTTTCATGTCTAGATCTTGTGAGCTCCGTTCATGATCAAGATCTTCTATTTGTAATTCTGCATGTTGTGTTGGAGGGATCCGATGGATATTGAGATGCTATTTCAGATTGATTATTGATTCTATCATGTCTTTGTTATTTGTGATCTTGCATGCTTTCCGTTGTTAGTAGCTATCTTCGCCAAGTAGATGCTAGCAACTCCAAGAGTTAGTATTTATGCTCGATAGTGTGTTCATGCCTCTGGTAATCTGGGGAAGTGACAGAAATCTCTAAGGTACTAGATGTGCTGTTGCTACTAGGGAGAAAACAACAATCCTTTGTTCATAGAACAATCGTATTGTTTACTTTACACGCAATTTGTAAAGCAATAATCTGTTGCTTGCAACTTAATACTGGAGGGGGTTCGGATGATAACCTGAAGGTGGATTATTAGTCATAGATGCAGTTGGATGGCGGTCTATGTATAATGTTGTAATTCCCAATCAAGTCTCAAAGGAGTCAAGATGATTAGTATATGCATGTATTGCTTTCTCGATGTTTGTCAATTGCCCCGCTATAATTTGTTCACCCAGCATGTTATCTATCTAAGGAGAGCCACCTCTAGTGAACTATGGATCCCAGTCCTTTCTTTTACATACAATCTACAAACTGTTTACTGCTTTGTGTTTACTTTCTGCAAACTATTACTTCCTTCCATTCGATACGTTTAATCCTTTGTTTTCAGCAAAACACGGTAAGATTGACAACCTCATCGCAAGTTGGGGACAGAGTTCTGTGGTTGTATTGTGCAGGTCTCCATGTTGCTACTAGCATCGGTAGTGCGCCCTGCCATGTCTTAGCTAGCAACACCTTTGGGGTGTTTCCTTGCTCCTACTGGTTCTATTAAACCTTGGTTTCATAATTGAGGGAAACTTTCTATTGTGCTCATCATACCTTCCTCTTGGGGTTCCCCAACTAGCTTGTTAATACACGAGCCATCATGGCTCATGAGGGCACCCCTCCAACGGCCAAACCTCGTTCTACACCTACGATATCCACCTCGAGGGACCACCAGGCTAAGCACCGCCCTACGTTCTTCTCCTCGAGAGGCTTACGGGTGGCTCATGAGGGCACCCCCTCCAGCGGCCAAGCCTCATACTACACCTACAACCTATCTCTTGAAAGTCTAGCAGGGCAAGGAGTGTCCTATGATCCTCCCCTTGAGAGGCTTACGGAGTGGCCCGCGAGGGTGCTCCCCTCCATGGCCACCCCTACGGTCCACCTTCGAGGATCCAATCACGTTTGTACTACCCTATGGGTCACTACTGGAGAGACCTACGTAGCAACCGATGGGAACGCACCCTTATGATGGCCTCACCTACAAGAGCCCTTCAAGATGTGCACGGACCCAGGGCCCCCTCCTCAGAAGACCTACAAGAGGCTCAAGAGGGCTCTACCATTAACGGCCAAGACCCAAGCGAAACTCATCAATTCACCCGCGAGGCCCCTGAGATAGAAGCATGTCCAGGGGGAGCACGTTTACTAAAGAGGCTTAGGGATGCGCAAGAATCCAGTGTTTCCCCCTCCTCTGGAGCCCGAGCGATGGTCTCGCGGCCCACGTCAGCTGTGATGGTCTAATCACGACACTCCTCAGCTCTCTTCTGACCCACGACAGGGCTTCCTAACTCAGGGGCTGGCCACTCTCGACACGACTCGAAGAAGTGCACAAGATAGGCAACCACAGGAGGAAACAACTAAAAGATGTTCATTACATTCATGCTTGGAAGACATAATAGTATCAAACATGGCAAACTAGCACCTACACCACTAAAGGACCGGTTCCCCCGGCGCTGCAGCGGCCCCCGTGGTGGCTCTGCTCCGGTCTACCTGAGGTGGCTCGGGTAGTAGGCACGACACATCAGTGGGTCATAAACGGCCACCAAGAAGCCTCCATGGGCATAGCGGAACCGGAGCACTAAGCACTACTGAATGCCATGCTCTGCGAGGAAGTGGGTCCAGCCACCAGTGAGGTACATCTCACCTAGCGAGAGGACCTCCACGCTCACTTCCCACCTCTTGTGACCACCAGAGTGGCGCAACAATACCTCCGGGGCAAGCTCGTCAGCCATCCCGAGCATGAAGGGTAGGGGAAGCCGCATCATCGCGAACCAATCTAGGTCTCCAAGGAGGATGACAAAGTCGATAACTCGCGAGGGCTCGTGGTCGTCCTCGATCTTGATCACGACATGCAGGGGAGGTGGAGAAGGAAGCGGCATGGCTTTCGGGATGCCTCTGGGGCCCTTGGCGCGCCCCTCGCGTCGTCTGCGCATGCTCCCGCGCGGCCGTCCACGACTGCGCTGTGCTGACGCCTCCCCCTCAGCAGTAGTAATGGCCCTGGTGGAAGGGATAGAGTGGGGGGTCATGGTGTGACTGCTGCACCTTCCGTGGCCGCTCCCACATGGCCGTCCCCAACCGCGCTACACCGGAGGGGTCCCCGTCGCATCCATCACCACAGATTTCCCCTTCTCACTGGCTGAGAGTCGCTTAGGCGCCATGGGGTGAAATGGGGTTTTCGGCGCTATGAAATAGGGGAGAAAGGATGGAGGAGCAGAGGAGATGGTGTCAAGGAGAAGGCACCAAACTCGTTCCACGATTTAGCAAGGTGAGGGGTCGGGTCATTATGACGTACACGTGGCATGAACCGCGGGCCCATCTAGTATGCCGTCGCATCACGTGGAGAGGTTCCAGAGGTGGGGCAGATCCATTTTGCATCTGATGGTTCCCGGAGCCCCGACGCTCCAAGTGCATGGCGGATATGCATACGGCGGTGGTTACCATGTCAGCCACAATCATTATGGGGACAACCAATCAATGGGGCCCTTGCCCCTTTGCCCCTTCGAGAAGACGTGTGCACAGCAATCACCAGGGGGCTACTGTCGGAGTCCTGGCGCACGGGGTACCATGATCCTACGGCCGACGAGCCCACCGATAGGGCCATTACCCCTCCCGAAGCGGAAGCACAAGGAAGATGTCCTCAAGAGGGAAAACTGAGCCTATCGCCTCGAGAGGGAGACTCGCCCGAGTCCTCCCATCTACTGTGATGGAGCGCCGGCTCGCGTGGGTCCTCAAGTGGGCCTCAGATGCTTAGGAGCGTGCCCTAGGGGTATGCTTGTAATTTCAGGGCAAAAGGAAGGAAGAGGACAAAACCCTGCTGGAATGGCCAGAGCATGGTGTACCGCGTTGATAAAGAGGAGTCAGACCACCCCTTCTGGTGCAAAGGCATCGCGGTCGTCACCGGTGCCAGAAGAGTTGTCCCTTGTCGTTTCGATGCCAAGGAGACAAGGGAGACGTCGGTAGTGAAGGACGGCGTTAGGCACCCCCACTTTGAGACGGACTAGAGGGCACCCAGGACGATGGAACAAGTCCACAGAAAGTAGCCTAGTAGACCGGGTCTTCCGGGATAAGAATGTGGTGACCCTTCCTGCCCAACATTTGGGGGGAGAGGCCCGACTGCCCTATATAAGGAGACCTTCTCCTACCTTAGAGGGGGTCGATCCCTGTGATCTGTAACCCTAGACATTGGCACACCATTGTACCCTCACGAAGCACCGCGAGCAATACAACCAAGCAGGAGTAGGGTCTTTACCTCCTCACGAGGGTCCCGGACTAGGGTAAAATACCCCCGTGTCAACCTCTCTATCGTTCTAGTGTGTCGCCGCCTTCAACACCACTGAGAAGCTCGAAATGCATGTTTAGCCCCTCTTGAACTCAGGGCTTGTGGGACCCCTTGTTCCTTCGCGGGAGACTTTCTCCGACAAACTTGAAGCCGCCCCTAGGCATCCGAGTTTGCCGTATGGCACGGCTGAAGCATCTAGCACCATAGAGTTCCATGTCCTCATCTTCGGACTCGGAGGAGTAGGCGCGCTTGGCATGTAGCTTGTCGACCTTGCGCTGCATGATATTGTCGTAAGCGTCATAGTCGTGGTCTCTCCGTTGCGGACTACGACGTCGACGTGGCAGGTCATCCTGGTTATACGATGACGAGCAATTCTTGCGAGTGACGTAGATGTCTTCTTTGGTTCTAGAGTTGGCTCTCCCATGAGTGCAAACTCTACCAGTTTGAGTCTGAAAAGGGCGAATCTATGGATGGCAGTGCATGGATCCTCCGGCTATGGAGGGTTGGGCTATAGATAGGTGGTGGCCGCCATGACGATGGCTTCGTGTATGGCTTTCTCATCCATCAGGTCCCCCTAAGGGTGTATTTTTGACACCCCAGCGTTGTGGTTCCCCTTCAAGGAGGATCCATGAATCAAGGAGAGCCTTGCCCGTCAGGCACTTGACTCATCAATGAGTCATTGTTGTTCTTCGAGTTGGACATGGAGCGCCTGCTGGTGGAGGAATTCCTTGTTTAAGTACCAATGTTAGGGCCTTCTTGACCGTTTCCCACTCTACATCTGTGAGGTGGATCTGTGGCCTGTCATTGCCGCAGTTGTCATTGTCGCGGGTGGCCCCATTCATGGCCTCAAGATTGGCGCTACTATTGGCATTGATGACGATGCAATAGTAGTGGTTGAGGCAGATGTTGCTTCCAGAGCTTTCTAGGTCGGATCCGACGTGATGATCGTCCTTGAGGAGTTGCAACTGTTGTTGCTATCCGGGCCATAGGCCGAGGAGGTGGTGTTCATCTCATTGAGGGTCCCGAGTGTTGGTGGGTTCCATGAAGCTAGTGCAGTCGTTGGTGGAGTCGACTACTCCGAGACCGATCATATCTGGTCTAGGATGTGCATAGTGCAGGTCTTGCCGACCTGGAAGATGAAGCTTCTGATCGTCATGTCATCTTTGGCGTGGAGGGATTTGAAGGCCGAGTGCATGGTTGATGAATGGATGGTGCAGTCGAAGGCAGCGAAGCTGAGGCCTCTCTCCGATGCGGACAAATCGAAGATGGGCATGTGATAGGGCTGCCGAATTCATAACATCAACATGCCCATTTTCTCACAGACGGTGCCATTTGACGTGGGGTTAACACGTCAATTCCCATAGTTTATGGACTTGGGTTTAAGGAAGAACAACGAGCTGGAGACTTTGTCGGCTAGCACACAAGCAACACGGGGACATAGTGGTTTACCTAGTTTCAGGCCTCGGAGGGAAAACCCTACTCCTGCCTATCTGCTCTTGATTGATGATGCGTAGATGTGATATGGAGAGTGTATGTGCTAGAGTTTCTGATGATCCTTAGCATTGCTCCCTTCGAGCCTTTATATGAGGACGCCAGGTCTCATGATACAATCGATTTGGTCACAAGTTAAGGTTAACTCTTTACACTTTTTATATAAATCTTACCGTATCCATCAAGGAGTCGCATCCTTCATGGGCCTGGGCCACCCGAATCTTCATGGGCTTCACCACTGGAAGCAAATCGTTGTGTGGGTTCCTGCTATGACTAACCTGGTAGGCCCATCTTAGGAACCCACATGTCATACCTATGTCAGGTTCTTCTCAGTAGAATACGATAGCGAGATCGAAATTAAAGACAAAGATCAACACCATCGAAGATCGAAGATCAATACTTCACCAACTATAACCAAGTAACATACAAGGTGTCCGAAGATCTTCTTATTGGTTATCGATGGGCAAAGGCAAGCATAGCCCCACCATGATACAATCCCATGCTTTCAAAGTATTTCAATTCTTGCCATGATGCATACAATTCTAATGTGGTCTTTTATCGATAGACAGAGTATCCTATATGTTGCATTACTCCCTTTTGAAGCTTATATTACCTGATCCACTGCTCCTATCATAACTAGGTTTGTCTTGTGTGCACTGCTAGAGTATATATCTGTGTCTAGCTTAGCCATGCATAGCTGTTGGTGCTGGTTCATCCGTATGATGTATCAGATGCAAAGAATCTAGTATGGGAGGCCACAGTGGGATGTGGTTTTTGTAGTCCCATGCTCCCCACAACTAGCACCCAAGTTCTTGCATTTGGAACCAAGACGAGCATACAACCACATAGGGCTTGCGAACCCCTCGACCAACTAACTTTCCTAGTAATTCCATGAGTCACATTGTTCGGGTGTTCTATTTGACATATGCATTTTGGTTGTTCTTGAAGGCGGTGAAGGCTGGTGGATATGTCAGCTGAACATCCATTTGACATATGCATTTTGGTCACATAAAGTGCATCTTCAGTCTGATGAACAGCCAAATGCACCATCACATCAAACAAGGCTGGTGGATATATCACCTCAAGCTTGCACAGGATTTCTGCTATGTCCGTCTAAAGACACGCTACAACTCTTCTGTCTAGAGTTTTGCTATAGATTTCCCTATGGAACTTTCCCAACTCTGCAAACACGTTGTACAATACCTTGTTAACTAAACTTTTAATGCCATGAGCTAAAAGCCTTTGTAGTAGGATGTGGCAATCATGAGTTTTCAACCCTTTTAGCTTGTTCCCCTCTACAATGATACAATTCGCAATGTTGGAAGCAAATCCATATGAGAACTTCACACCTCAGAGGAAGTCACAAAATAGTACCCTTTTATTCATTGGCAAGGTAAATTTTAAACCTTGAAATTTTGTAATGTTTTTCACTACCCTTATCAACTGTATCTTCAGGATGCAGCTTCAAGTTATTGTTAATGTTAGGTTTTTCGCAGTCAAGCCTAGCATTATAGCTATATTTTGTCTTGGATTGAATGTTGAGTAATGTGCCTATAATGCTGTCACAAATATTTTTCTCCATGTGCATGACATCAATATTATGTCGAAGCGTCTTACTAGCCCAATACCACAAGTCCCATAGAGTGGATCTATGCTTATAAAATATTCTCGGTTCCTGTTCCTTCCCTTGTGCATCTATTGCTACTTCTTCCACTCTCTTCCTTTTGGATGCTGCTCCTACTGTCAGTGCATCTTCTGTATTCTTTGTTTTACCTTCTTTGGCAGCTGGTTGTTTTCTTTGTTTGACATTTCTGACCTTTTCTAGATGCGCCTGCAACTCAGATGCAGTGAACTTTTGTGGTGTAGTGCCATATTCAGTCCTATTTCCATAGAATTACATTTTTTAAGTTTTTTCGGAATTTGTGGCCTTTAGGAAGAAAAACTCGGTGGACAAAGAAATTGGTCTTATTTTGTAACCTCACTGTGACCTGTTTTGTCTCACAGCAAACACATGCATTATAACCTGTTGTCACTCTACGTAACATAGTGCCAAGAGCTAGAAAATCATGGTGTAGAATAGCAGAACAACACGCATAGGGAACTTGGCATCTTTAGGTTTGTTAGCATTTAGATTAGGAGTCATGACACCCTTCCATAGTTCCTAAAAGTCTTGTATACTAGGTTGCATGAACCGATCAAGATCCTTCCCAGGTGATTTGGGACCTGGGATGAGTAAGGCCATCAAGCAGTTCGACTAATCAGTGCATGCCCAGGGAGGCAGGTTGTAAATTGTAACAAGTACTGCCACATGCTGTACGAGTTACTCATGTTGCCAAATGTGTTAAATCCATATGTAGCTAGGCCAAGTCTTAGCTTCCTTGGATCCACCTTTTAGGAGAGAAGTGATCTTTTATTAGAAGGAGCGCCTTTTTTGCTTGTAGTGGGGTACAGTCCCTTAACAATCCAGAAAGGTCCTCATCCTCGATCTGATGTGCTTCAGGCAGATCATCATCAACTAGTGGATCAAGAATAGGCTGATCATGTGGTTCACCATGTTTAGTCCACCTAATATATGTGCATTACATCCCATTAATGAATATATCATCTGTGAATGTGCTCTGACTCAGCTTTTTATAATTAAGGCATTGTTGGCATGAGGAAAACACATCCGAGTCACCGTTATGCTGTCTAACAAACTTGATGAGGTCATCAACACCGTCCCAATATGAAAGTGTTGCTTTTTTCCATTCAGTATCCAATATATGTCCATCTACTGAGGATAGAGATGGTCAGAAGCTTTCAAGATATTTCACCGAATAGGCTGATTATAGATCTAATTAAGCCAAGGTATCTGAGCAAACCGATCAAATATAGAACTATAAATGCCAATTTTAGCCTATTTCAGAAATTGAGTGCAGAACTATGTTACATATTTGAGAGAACAGATCGACCGAGCGCAAAATGCCAACCAATTCAAACAAATAGATCAAGTGCAGAACAATGTCAAATGAATAGATTGAGTACGAAACAACTTCTAGGGAATGATTCGAGCGAACTAAGGAAATTATAAGCGTACTGTGGGGATCGACCAGTTGATCCTCGGCCTATGTGCATCTCGAGAAGAACAGCGCTGCCAACAATGGTGTCAGGCCACCCTGGCTAATAGACGGAGTGTGAATGTTTTGGTGCATGGCCTATGGTTTTGACCACCGGTGCGTCTCCAGAAGAATGGTGCAAAGAGACAGTAGATGGTTGTCAGAGTGAAGGCGTGAGTAGGAAAGTTTTGGCGTGCGCGGGGTATGTGTCCTGGTTGTCAACAATTTTCACACGAAATATCTGCCAAAATTTTATCCCTCAATTTTTCTTCCATATTGAGGTCTAGAATTTTTATTACTAAGCCCATGAAATTAGCATATCAGGCCCAAGCATAGCCCTAAACCTTCCAATTCAGCATTTTCATTGTATTGTGTCTACCGTCCATGGCCCATTCAAATTTGGAGTGAGCCCATGGAATATAGCCCATGAAGAATAGTGAATCCACCCCTAGTTAGCCTAGAATCTTTTTATATCGGCCTTTATGGGAATTACCCCCTTCCCTAACACCCCAAAAGCTCTGCCTACCTATGTTTTTGTGTAGAATCTACTGCATTATGTAGCAGTTTTTAATTGAGATGCCAGGAGCGCCACATCATTATTTGAAGGGAGATAAATATGGACAAATAAAGACTTCTTAAGGAGACAAATTCGTAAGTTATAGTAGTATTGTTTAACGTCTCTAGGGCATGAAGTGTTTCTTGCATAGTGGCAAGGCATGAAGTTGACCGCTTCTGAGGTCTTGATTTTGAATCCTAGGCGTGCTCTTTGTGTTATTATAGATTAACATGTTTTGTACTCTAAGGCTGACATCTGGGACATAGATAAATGCTTGGTAAATCTAGCAATGTTGCCATGGTCAGAATGGCTGACTCGACCTAAAAAAACAGTCCAACATACACATGCCTCTTTCAAATAGAGGCTGGCATCTAGGACCTAGCATACACACGTTTCCTACACAAAGGAGGCTGACATTTGGGACCCAGCAACAAACCAATGTCAAAATAGTGGACGTGGCAAAAAAAAGGTCCATCATATGCATGTTTCATTTACAGAGAAGCTGGCATGTGGGACCTAGAAGCACGACCTTATAGAGATGCTACATCAAGAAACATTGCCAAGTACAAAACAGGGAGACGCTAGCGAGAAAAAAGTCCAGCATGCACATGTTTCTTCCTATGAGAGGCTGTCATGGAGGACCCAATAGCCTGAATAAACGGCTGATGTAGCTAGCAACATTATCAAGTTCGACTCGAAAAAATAGTCCAACATACACACACCTTTTTGGGGTTAGGGAACTGCTTTTTTTGACAGGGGGGTTAGGGAATTGCTGACCACAGCCTAGTGAAATTTGACAAAGGAGCCCATGGATCCTAGGCCAGAACATTTTAATTTGGCTTTTTCAGGGTAAAGGGGCTGGTCAGCATAGCCCAGTGAAATTTAAGAAAGGAGCCCATGGAGTATAGCGCATGTAGATGGACCATGTAGAGTAGCCATAGATCTTTTTAATTTGGCATTTAAGCATTGGACCCACCTCTTAAAAAAACTCCGCATCCACCTCTTTAAAAACCTCCGTCTACCCATACTTTTAAGAAGGGATTTCTATTTTCGTGCCCTCGGTTCATTAGTTTTACTCAGTTTTCCCCAACCGCTTAACATTTCCTCCCTTTTGCCAATATACTTCTATGAAACTCTCTCACGTTCTGAAAAATTGCTATCCATCAGTCTTGTCGTTACGTGCTGACAAATGGTGTCACGTTTAGTCGGGTCCCGTAGTGGACCCTTGCCGTTATGTTCTGACAAGTAGGAGCACGTTCTTTCGGGTCCCATAGTGGATCCTTGTCGTTACATGCTGACAAGTAGGGTCGCATTCAGTCGGTTCCCATAGTGGATACCTCTCCACTTATCCATATTAGCATCGGACCCACAACTTACCCAAGTGAGCGCCAGACCCACAACTTACCCAGGTTGGCATTGCAAGATGGGACCCCGAGCCAGCCCCGCGCCCGCGCCCGTGTCGTTGCCTCCCCTTTCTTCTTCTTCTCCGGTGACAACGACCCTTTGTCTAGCTTCATTTTCATATAGTGAAATGTAATGTATAAAGTTGCATATATGAAAATTATACACCTTTGAACTCTTTGAAATCGCACTTAGGACATGATAATGTTGTGCTAATAAAATCCCGATCATTATCATTTTCATGGAGTGAAATATAATGCATAAACTTGCGTATACGAAAATTTTAAACCTTTGAACACTATGAAATCGCAGTTAATACATGATAATGATGTGTTAACAAAATTTTATGAGATTATCATTTTCTCCCCCATTTTTATAGAGTGGAATGTAATGCGTAAACTTGCATATATGAAAATTATAAACCTTTGAACTCTTTGAAATCACAAGAAGTGGAGGAGGTGCCAGAGGGAGGAGAAGGAGGCCCTCCTGGCGGAGGCCATGAGGGGCCACTGATCTTGTGTTGCTGCTGTCGTAAAGCAGCTTCTTTTTTATTGTCAATGTTGAACTTGTCCTCTGCTGCTGAGCAGCCTAATTGTCGAACCTTGTTAAGTACCATACGATATATATATATATCATATATTAGCTGCTTTATGTACATCTGCTATATATCCTATATTAGGTGCTTTATCTACATCTACTCTATTTACTGAATGTATTTATGGTGCTGGTTAGATTTGCTGCTCTAGATTTGCTACCAGATTGCAAAAAAACGAGGGCCAAAAGGAACAATGAAATTAAGAGAGAACCTTCTCTAGATTCGCTACCTTTTTGGGAAAAAACAATGTTAGCGAGAGAGAGGGGAATAGGTGCTCTTAAAAAGGCCAATCATAAAAATAACAAAAAGTAAAACTTCCAATTTAGGCGACAGGGCGCATGTAACCACCAAACGCGCCAAACATGGTGCCACACCACGTCCCCCATAATGTGTTCCCAACAAACTTCCCCCATGCAGTACCACATGGCGCGGCCCACACGTCAGCATAACATGTTCCTGACCAAACGACCCCATGTGGTCCCACACCACGCGGCCCACACGTGAGCCAACGGTAAGGCTGATGGCAGCTGCCATTCAAGCTCTTTGATGGGTTTTCGAGAAGGAGAGGGGCAAAAGTGAGGAAAAGTTAAGTGGCTGGGGAAAACTGAGTACAACTAACGAACCAGAGGCACGAAAATAGAATCCCTTTTAAGAAACTAGTCCATTATGTGGCATTTTATAAATTGAAATGCTAGGAGCGCTACCCTTTTATTTTAAAAAATATAAACGTGGACACACAAAATATTTTCAAAAGACTAATACATAACTTGAAGGTACTAAGGAATGTTTAATAATATATTTCTATAAATATTTTTGGTGTAGTGCTGATTCACAAAGTTTAAATCTATTACAAGTCTTGAGTTTGAATTCCCTATGCCTACATATATATATATCTTGGGTTTACATTTTTTATTCTAGTAATATTGCATTATAGAGAGGCTGACATCATGGACCCACCAGATCACAGCATCCCTCGATTTTAATGGTCTAGTTTGAAAACAAATACTTGTATAGAGAGGCTAGCATCAGGGACCCACCTACCAGAACATACATGGCGGCATCAGGGACCCACAAACCAGACCATACCAGAAAGGCTGATATGGCCCCCAGTAGCAAGACCATACACGGCTACTGCATCGAGAAACATTGCAAAGGTCAAAACAGCGGATGCGGCTGAAAAAAGGTCCAACATACACACGTTTCATTTATAGATAGACTGACATGTGGGATCCACTAGCGTGACCTTATACATGTACTGCATCGAGCAACATTACCAAGTTCGAAACAGGGAGGCGCGAGCGAGAAAAAAGTCCAACATGCACACGTTTCTTCTAATGCGAGGCTAACATGGGGGGACCCGACAACCTGAAAAAATGGCTGATGCAACGAGCAACGTTATCAAGTTTGAAACACGAAGGCTTGAGCGAAGAAAAAAGTCAATCATATAACCGATCCTTCTAATGAGAGGCTGTCATGTGGGACCAAGCTGCGTGAATAAACGACATATTCGTCATGCAACGCTATCTAGTTTGGAACATGGTAGCCCTAGAGAAGAAAAAAATTCTATCATACCCACGATTCTTATAATGTGAGGCTAACATAAGGAACCCACCAACTTGAATAGATGGTTGATGCAGCAAGCAACGCTATGAAGTTCGGAACACGAAGGCGCGACCGAGGGAAAAAATTCCATCATACACATGTTTCTTCTAATGGGAGGATGACATGTGGGGCCCAACAGCGTGATTAAACGGTAGATGCATTGAGCAAATTTATCAAGTTCGGAACAGGGTAGCGCGGGCGAAAGAAAAAATTCCATCATACACATGGTTCTTCTAATGAGAGGCTGACATGCGAGACCTGGTAGCATGGCTAAACGACACATAGATCGAGCAACATTATCAAGTTGAAATCAGGGAGGAACGAGCCATGGAAAAAAATTCCATTATGCAAACGTTTCTTCAAATGAGAGGATGGCATGTGGGACCCAGCAGCCTGATTAAACGGCAGATGCATCGAGAAACGCTATCAAGTTCGGAATAGGGTAGCACGGTCAAAGAAAAAAAATTCCATCATACACACAATTCTTCTAATGAGAGGCTGGCATGTGGGACCCAGTGGCCTGAATAAATGGCATACGCATCGAGCAACATTATCGAGTTCAAATCAGGGATGCGCAACCAAAAAGTATGGTCTGCTAGATACACTGACGTCCGGTACCCACATGCCTTAAAAGACTTCAGAGAGTCAACATCGCGCGAGGAATCGAAAATCTTGCTTCTGCCACAGGATGGCTGAGATTCCTCCATATTTTAGCGGCTTCGTTATAGTAGAGGGCCGCAAAACTGGAGTTGTTTTTCCATTGGCCATGGTCATGCCGAGAAATTTGTCATGGAATACGCGCCTTCTACAATGACCGATGGGCCAAGTCATTGCAGATGGACATATTTCTTCTAGCGAATGTCTGCCCACTCCTTTCCCCATCGCAATCTTGCTACCATCGCAATCAGCTTCTCAAAAAACTCTGTTTCGAAACTTCCTCTCTTGGAAATGTCTTCTCATGACGGTTTAGTAGAGACACCTCAAGCGTTGACCACACTGGCGCTGCCGCTAGGGTCCACACCGATGTGCCAAAGGTCCAAAACATCAAGGCCGATGCCCTCAGCCATGATCACAATGATAAGCATGAAAATGCCAAGGCCAATGCCTGCAAGGAAGATGATGCTAGAGGCAATATGAATGTTGGCACCAAGCACTCCAATGAGGGCATTAGCACCGACGACTCTAGTGAGAGCAACGACACCATGTGGAGTAGGCTAGAGGAGGAGGAACAGGTAGACGAACACCACAATAAGCCGCATGGCGACCTGGTAGGAGGCCAATATGAAGAGGTTCCAGTGCGAGGACATGCTCGATTATAACAATGACAAGGAAGAGGAGTACGAGGAGCTAGCAGGACGGTGACAATGCTGAGACTATGACCAGGAAGACGAGTCTGAGAAGGATTACGAGGAGGTAGAGAGTAAGGAGAAGGAATAAGACAAGGAAGAAGAATCGCCACCGAGTAGTGGGAAGTGTTACTTTTCTTCCTCCAATGAGAAGGATGATGACGTCCGCCACCAGCAAAGACAGACTGTTCTGAAAGAGGTTTCAATGTTTTCTACTTCTACACATGACACTTGCCATAGAATGCCTTGCCTGTAGCTTCATCTTCTCGATGCCTTCTCCATTTCCCACTGATGTAGCTTCATTTTTTGTCAGAATAGTATGATATTTTTCTTTACAACATGATACTACAAAGCCCATGACATGCAAATCAAATACTTTGTACTATTTGATAGCATTCTAGAGTGGCTAGAAAACATACATGTTTAATAACTCATATATATACTTATGTATTGTGACGTTCATGGAGTTGGTGTCCATCTATGTGGTACCATCGCTGCCTTGCTTTCTATCCATGAGTATGTCAATAAGCTATATGTCTAAGGACTGATGTTCGTAACTATGAATGGCATACGATGGTCCGCTTCACAGCCGCGCCTAAGGGGTGCAATGAGAGATCTAGTATATTAAATTGACTAAAAACACAACTCAAATCTAAATGTATGAAACAACACAATGCATTATCAAAATGGAGAAAATAGCACACAATGTATCACCAAAAATACAAAAACAGCACAACACATCCTAAAAAAATCCTATACAACACAATGCATCATCAAAATACCAAAACAGAACGCTACATCATCACAATGGATCATCATCATCAAGAATATACCACAACTAAGGAGAACAACACAATAGATCATCATCATCATCAAGAATATACCATATAACTAAGTAGTTCAACAAAGCACTTGTAGTAGACATTGCCCAAATCTGACTAGATGTAGTACATCGGATTTGGGTTAAAGACCCAATCCTCCGAATCAAACCTCATTGCCGCTAGGGTGGGTGAACTTGCAGATGGGTCGATAAGTTGAGAAGGTGGACATGGTGCCACCGATGAAGAAATAGCCACATACACCAAAGAAGAAAGAACAATCATTGTTTAAGGGGGCACTGATAGGGTTTTTTGCATGTATAGTCTAAAAATTTTCACATTGGGAAGGAGAGTCCAACCTATAGACGACAAGGACGCATCCGCTACCGCACAAGGATTTAGTCCAAATACAACCGGCTCTGGAGGCTTTGACGATGGCTCGACGGGAAATGAGGGTTTCGGTGCGACCGTTCGAACCCTAACAACGACAGACACCTCACATCGAGCGAGGCCCACATACACATCAAAGGCGAAACACGCTTCAGAATCCACGTTGCAGCCAGTGGAATCAAATTCTCCACCTATAGATTTGAAGAAGATCTTGAAGATGTCTTGGCTCCTCCATCGACAAAGGTACTAGCGCGGCAGACGAAGGTCTATTCGGCGAGGGCAGTGGAACAACACAAGGATCCTATTTCTCTATAGCTTCCTTCATATTCTTGAGTCCAACAAACTCTTCCTGGGTCCATTCGATCTTTGTAAGTTCTTCATTCAACGTAGGGAATCCATCAATAGAAGGATGTATTGGTTCCACTATAGCAACGACTGGGTTAATGACTAAGAGGTGAGAGGAAGAGAGAGGTGAGTGTGGGACTGTGATAGCGAGAGATGGGGATGTGGGAGTTGGTGACTAGTAGTAGGTTTATTTGGTTCCCACCCACATTTTTTCAAGCCAAAGTGTGGCAGCCGCAAGAAGTGTGGCTAAAAAATTTGAAGCCGAGCTTTGGCAAAAGTTGGCAAAACTATTGACTATATGATGAGTGGGTCATAAGGGTAATAAAGTGTGGTAAGCCAAAGTGTGCAAAAAACCAAACACGTGCCAACTAAACTATGGCCGTCAATTTTTGGCTTGGCAAAATCAGGTTGTGAACCAAACAACCATGCAATATGATTGTATGAGAAAGTCCAGTAGATACACCGAAGCCTCTTGAAGCCTTCTATCCCTATTACAGATGAAGTATAATAGCTTTTCTCGTTAGAAAATACCTAGGTTTATTGAACATTGGGAAACACTTGCTAAAAGGAATTGAGGAACTTCTACAAGACTTGCTATTTAATTTTGTTTTTCATTTATTGGATCTTTCCAGTTTACTTTGTATCTTTTGGTTGTTTTCAATGATGGAGATAGGCCAGGGTTGAAGATTCACCTTCATTTATGCATATGAATGGGATAAAAATAAGGTTAAGCACATTCATGTGTAAAATGATCTAATAGTGATATGAATTCTAGGTAGTACATCCTAAGCTACTAGAGCCCCTAAAACCATAGGTGACAATAGTCTCTTGGTCCAACTTCCATACCATGAAACCATGGGCTACAATGATTATTAAGTAAAATGGACCAAAGCCTTAAGATTAGTGATGTTACTGTTGATCCCAAGAAGATCACTAAGCGAATACCATACTCCCCCTTTCTGTCACTAGGGTTTTGCATGTCAGATGCTTTTCTCCACTCATGTCACCTCACACATCGATCAATACATGGGGTCTTGGGTATCTACAAATCCTCGGATCGAGGTAGAGACAAATATACAACATAGAAAAGATCCTAATAAATCACTACACAATATTCTCATAGAATTAGATGCACATAGACACTGAGAGGATTCATCCCAACCCGCAGCCAGTGAGGACTACTCACTCATAATAATAAGATCAAGAATATGAATAGTTATCAAAATACTTAGATTGAAATCAAATATTCTTACAATGGTCGCCAGTTTGCACGAAGATCTCTATTACAAGACAATGGCTATGGCTATGAAGGAGGTAGGAGCTGGAGATGATGAACTATGGTGGCGTGGATCTCCTTCGGTGTGTTATGGATGATATCTGAATGGAGAATGTGTTCTGCGGTGGATGGAGGGTGCGCCTCTCCTCAAATAATCTCACTTCTTTCACATAAGTAGTTTGGTTTGACCTAAGGAAGTGGCTGGTGTGCAATACAGGCAGACGGTACGGGCGGGCTTCAAAAATACCGATGCTCGTTACACCTCCTAGAAATTCCTTCTCGCCCCTAGTTGACTTTGTTGTGTTGGTAACGACATATTCTTCAGTAATTGCTCCTGATCTTGTCATAAAAGCATGATTTTATACACACCACAAATCCAGAGGGATTTGCACATCTTTGCATAAATTAGTCATTAGTATCAAGGCTAGACTGATATTTAGTCAGTTTCTTGATTTAAAATAAGTTTTAAACACATATAAAGATGGCTATTTTCACAGCCATCAACATCGCCAAGCTTAAACCTTGATCTTCCTCGAGCAAGAAACCAAAAATCATAAGGAACTCAACGCTTAAACTAAAATAACAAGAATGTAAATTAACTTACGCGATATAGCCTTATGAGTCCAACACTTCTTCCATTCAAAAGCTTAGAATAGTTAGAGTAGTGCCAAGAATAGCATACTAGCTTTGGTAACTCAAGACAATCAAAGTAAAGTCTCTATAAACATAAGTAACTAGAAGTGTACCAATCATTCCAATTCCTCTAGTTAACTCTCAGCTTGCCGAGGAACACTAAAAAGTATCATAACATCAATTTAAGTGTGAGAGATCATGTCAAAAGAAGCATAACAATCAAGTGTCTCATTGACACCAACATCAATGAATCAAGTCCACCAAAGCACTTCTTTCTATTTATGGTCTTTCAGAAAAAATCATATAATAGTAAAGATACCATGCCCAAGACTTTGTAGGTGATCACATTGGATTCAATAATAGTTTCATCTGGAGTCATTAATGATGTTTGTAACATTTTTCAAAGCCTTCAAGAGTACCAATACTTTTGCTCACAGGTAGCTGGCTACCCATGTCATCAATTCAGAGTCGAAATCATGATTTATACCTAGATTGTTTGAAGGATAGAGGAATTGTTGGCATCCCAGGGTGTGCATAAATAGTTTTGTAGACAAGCTTTCAAGCAATATCATAATTTTGATCCACATTTTAGTTTTAGCATGCATCATAATCACTACTAGACTTCATTTCAATCAAATAACTCCTTAGAAAAGTGATATCTAGACTATCATTAAGTCTATGGAGTTGAGTATCTTCAAGGTTAACTCACATTTAAAACACCGCACAAGTCATAATTGGAGACTTTTTATTATTTTACTTATTTAGCAAAATTATTTCCAAGGCAATACTCAGTTAACTACAGGAGCTAGAGAAAAAACATACTCAACTACTTACTCATATGAATAGAAAGCTTTACTCTAACTATCATGAATTACTCCCACTAGCATAGCACTTAACAATACTAAACTAGCATAAACATTGAAATTTCTAAAGTGTGAGACACATGACATACCTCTCATGAGTGACTTCACAATTCTCTCATTAATAATATTGAAGAAAAGAGGCAAACAAAGGTCAACTTTCAAGAATAAGGATAAAAGGATAAACGGTGGCCTGAAGCATAATGATGACTTCCTAGTCCATAGATTATAGGCTGTGGACCAGGAACACCAAACACCTCATCGATGATGATGCCATACCAAGCTCATCTTCATGGGAACAATCACTCTGCAGCAAAGGTATCAACAAAGCAAGGGTGAGTACATGGTGTACTCCATAAGTCTTATGCTGGTGGAGTAATTTCACACAAAGATATCTTTGTTTTTAAACCAAGCGGGAGTAGAACCTCGTCTAATCAGAACATTTTAAAAGGGGATAAGAGAGAGAGATCTTCAACTATAATCATCATATTTTGATATCCACCAAATCATCACCAGAACCTCTCAACAAGGATCACCCCATCGTACCTATGAGGAAGCATCCTCAAGCACACATTCATCTACCAAGTTTTACGATTAGGTTAATGTTCTCTATTATATTCACATCCTTTCCCAAGTTGTCCATAACCGTAGACACGGCTTTTCGAAAAGATTTAACCTTGGAGTGATGTACAAGTTTACCCACACAAACAACCTTCTCTTTATGCCACCGGTAAATAGCACTTCCGTTATGCACCAGCAGAGGGTGATTGAACACAACCTTTACCTTACTTTCAGCTAGATCCATGAGTCATCGAGAAAGGGTATTCCGTCTGCTATAGTTGGCAGCACTCTCAGCTTGGTCCCAATCTCTATGTCCAAGAATCTAGAGTCTAGCCCCGCAGATCCCTCCTCCCTGAACACACCCTATCTGACGCACTATCTTCAGCCCATAAAAAATGCAGATGCCAACTCCAAAACCAAACTACAGACTCATGGATCCAAACTAGGCAAGTTGCTACATCGATGGGGCATTCCACGCCCCTGTGTGGTTGCACACTCATCTTGGTTCTGAAGGAAAGAACTCGGTCCTAGGGGTGGTGAGCATGGGACTACAAATACCACATCCCACTGTGGCTAGCCATACAAGCCTTAGCATGTTTAAACTCACATCACCTTCATACCTCGTTCTCCTGTCATACTAGATTCTTTGCGTCTCTAATACATCTCCAAATGGATCAAACTCGAACAACTAAGCATGGATAAGTAGGACACAGATATAAGCTCTAGAAGTGCACTCAAGCCAAACCTAGTTATGCTAGGAGAAGTAGATCAGGTAATTGAGCTCAAAGGGAGTAATGCAATAGATAGGATACTCTATCTACTGATAAAAGACCACAGTAGAATCGTATGCATCATGGCAAGAATTGAAATACTTTAAAAAACATAGGATGTATAATGGTGGAACTATGCTTGCTTTGCTCGTAAATAATAGATAAACAAATCTTCGATAGCCTTATACTTGACTTAATCATAGTTTGTCAAGTATTCAACTTCTTCGATGGTGTTGATATCTGGCTTTAGTCTCAGATTCAATCTCGAATTCCACCGGGAAGAACCAAAACACCGGAAAGAAGAAGAAACAATCAACACATGGCATCGAATGCTCAAGCAAGTATGATGATATGGAAATTGATGAGTCCAAAATTGAAGCATATTTACCTTTTTTTTTGCATAAATAGAATAGGGATTTTGGTATTTCACTCCCAAACTACTAAGTCTATTATGAACATATCAATTGGATCTTTCATATTATGTTATAATATGATATTATTAAGTGATAGAAGTCATTTTATTGATTTATCTTTGCACCTCCGAGAATACCAAGCGAGAGGAAAGAATTTGTCGGGATAACGACTAGTGGTACGGGCGGAGCCTACCCGTACCGTTTGCTCGTACCATGCGGAAACACATTCGCCTCATCAAATACTTTCTCCTAGCAAAGACGGCAGAGAGATCTAACATTCACAGCCACCAGAAACCACAAAAAAACACATCTGAAAGGAATCTGAAGGCGGAACTTGGTGGAGGGAAAATCCTCATGATCAACCGCTTCATCCTCATCACCATCATCACCCCTATCTCTCATCTATTAGATTTTGTTGTAATTCAAGATTCTATTGTGGTTTGCACTAGATTTATCCCCATACTTTTATCCATCCATTTGATTATGATGATGTTGTTGATTGCTTCCATGTGTGAGTAGTTCCTTTGTTCTTGGGAAGATGGAGAAACCCTATCTCTATTATGAACTTGCAATAAAGATGATCTATTCTTGTGTCTATACGATTGGCCGGTCTATTATAGATTTATGATTTGTTTTTGATCTCTCTCTTTAGATGGTATGTGTAGTCGGCCACATATCATTTTCCCTCGGGACTAAAGGGAGGCAGAAATCCTTTGGATGTGTTTGGGAGCATGCCCAGAATAGCTTCGTGGCTAATTGGTGCTAGCTTGCAACCTACACAGTCAAAGGAGGATAAAGAGGGACCCCCTAAGCTAATTACAATATCCTCGGGGAAAACCTTAATTGCGGTGGTTTGTGTGGGTGATTGCTCTCAAACATTGATGGGGATATTCCGAATGGGGTATGCCTAGCAGGACATTCCGATTGGGCCAAAGGCCTCGCGAGTGGGCCTGCAGAACAGCGACTAGAATGCGACTGAGGAGAAGGCCTATCGACTGGAGACTGGAGGCCCAAAAGCGTACTCGAAGCCCAGTCGGATTAGGTCAAAGCCTCTGAATCCGTATCTTGTTCGGTTGTAAACTGTAAAACCTAGCGAGGTGCATCCTATATAAACCTCCCTAGGGTACTCTAAGGATTTATGTTCCATCATACACCCCTTCAAGCAACTCGCTGCTTAGACGCCGAGCCCGCCACCCCTGTAACTCGCTCTCAATCAATCTAATCTAGCAGGAGTAAGTATTACCCTTCGGGGGGCCGAACCTGGGTAAACCATGTGCATCCGCCCCCATCTCGCACCGCAGATGGCCGCCAGCTCTCGCCCCCAATTCAATCAATCGCTGCCCGCAACAGCGGCTCTCGTGGCCATTTCCACGACAGTGGCACCCACCATGGGGCCTAGCCGGACTGGCCTGAGTTCTGCGGCGAGACTCTACTCGCCGATTGATCGGTCGATCGCCACTGGCCGCATGATCGCCATCGGTGGGATCTTACAGATCCTGCCCAGCAGCTACATCCCGGCGTCGCACTCGATTACCCACAGCGCGATAATGTTGGTCAGCTCCATCAACCTCTTTGTCGGCTTCACCGGCATGGTCGACCCAGCGGCGATGGTGAATGTCGGCGGATCACCACCGCACCATGATCTTCTCTCGGAGGAGCAGGTCCGCTCCATCAGGAGCCTCATCACCAAGTACGACTCAGCCGCCAGCAGCGCGGCCGAGACCAACACTGTCATGGACGACGCAACCCTCCATGACGACACCGACTCCGTGACCCCTGCCTCGGTCGACGGATCTATCACCACAGCATCACAGGAGGACTCCATCACGCGGGTCTCCAACCCTGAGGACTTCGAGGACTCCTCCATCCTTGGGATCTTTGACTCCGACTCCGGCTCGGAGTCCCCCGAGGACTTCCGCGCTAGATCCAATTGCTTCAACGCGATCTACATGGCGGGCAGCACGGTCGCCCCGCCAGATCTATTCTCCACGCCGATCCTGCCAACCGCCACTGCCATAGAGGTGGAGGAAGCCCGCATGCGACTCGCGGAGGCGCAACGCAATGAGCTCACTGAGAGCGAGAGATTCCGCCTCGAGCGAGAAACGGCGCAGGAGATATCGCTCTACCACTAGCGTCGCATCAGGACCCGCCTGAACTCCAACGTCCAGGGCTGTGTCTTAAACTTCAACGACGAAAGCGACCCCGCACGCACGGCGGAGAACGAGTACTGCGAGAACGGGCCACCAGGTGGAAGCAACCGACCACCACCCAGCGCACCAACGACTGGAGCCCCACGACCACCCATTGGTCACGCGCCCCCGCCGGGCCAGCCGTAGAACATAATCTCGCCACAGGCCCGCGACGCTAATGGACTCCCACTGTACTCCACCCCGATGGACAATGTCGTCGCGGCCGACGCCGCGGTTGCCAACCTCGACGTCCGGGGAGAAGGCGCGCTGCAGATCTAGTATGCCAAGGCTCTACTGGCCAGGGCCATCGAGCAGCAAGCCGCGGGAGTCAACCCGCATGGGCGGATGTATTCTCGCTCCTTGGCAAGCAAGGCGGCCTCAAGTGGTCACCCCACCATTGTCAACACCGTGACCTACCCACCACTGCAGCCCCTGGTGAATCAGCCACGGGCCGCCAACCCCGTGCTCTCCACCAACGAGTCGCGACCGGTGAACACCACGGTCGCCACCAACGGGCAGCCCATCCATGCCAGAACACACATCGTCAACAACCAGGCCTAGCAGGCGCACCAGCCCAACGACTTGAGGCACACCCTCACCAACCGCGGTGACCCCGAACCAAGGGGCTCGCTCAGCCGAGTCAGCGTCCAGTGCTTCAGACCTATGATCCGAGGAGAGAACTGTCTCGCCAACTTCAAGGCGCCCAAGGAGATCGAAAAATACGATCTGACGTACGACCCCGCGGTCTGGCTGGACACATACCTCAAGGCAATGGGAATCGCCAGCCACACCGACCTGCTAGCCATTCGCTACCTCCCCCTGATGATGGAGAGTGCGACCCGGCAATGGATCAACACCCTCCCTGCCGACAGCATCGAATCCTGGGAAGAGATGCGGGATGCCTTCGTCAGGCACTTTGAGGGTTCCTACACCTGTGCCACCACCATTGAGAACCTAGAGCGATGCATCCAGGGACAATGCGAGTCGACCCGCCACTGGATCCAGAGGTGCCAGGAACTATGGATCAACGCCTCCATCATCCACCTGAACACGGCGATACATTGCTTCAAGAACGCATGCCGGTATGAACACCTGGTCACTAAGATCAAGAGGGCCTACCAGACGCTCAACAACATCCCCGACCTCCTCAAGGTCGCTAAGCGCTACCTGGAGGAGGACCCCAACCAAGACTCCGACGATGAGTCGAGAGGAAGACGCTGCGCCAGCGGCCACGACAGTGGGTGACAGCGCGACATGCGCTACAACAACACTCGCATCACCGGCAAGCGCCGTATTGATGGGCGAGTCGACTTCGTCGCCAACGCCAGCTATGGCCAAAGCGACCCGAAGAGCTACCGCCGAGATAGAGGAAACTACCGCGACAGCGGAAATTACCGCGCCAACAATGCGGCGAGGCTGAAATTCGACCCCGCTGTCCTGCTCAACCAGCCCTGCATCTACCACAGCAGGGAGGGAAAACCTGGCACCCACACCACCGCGGACTGCCACTCTCTCAAAGAGATCGAAAAGGCAAGGTGAGCAAGGGAGGACCCCAACAACAACCCACCAAGGGACAACGGCAAGCCAGTGGGTTCGGACACGCGGCCGGCTCGCTACACACCTTCACCGGGCTCAGAACCAAACGCGAGAAGAAGGTCCTCGACCGCGCGGTTGCTGTCAACACGGTGACCCAAGTTGACGTCCCCCGCTTCCTCAACTGGTCCGAGCAAAGCATCACCTAGAGTCGCCAGGATCACACGCGCAGGATTGAATATCCAGGGCGAGTCGCCCTGGTAGTCAGGCCCAAGGTGGCTGACTACTGGCTGCCCAAGACAGTGATGGATGGCGGGAGCTCCATCAACATCATGTACCTGGACACGTTCAAGAGGCTCCAGCTCCCAGAAGCAGCAATCGAGCGGACCGTGACAACCTTCCACGGCATCGTCCCCGGTTGGAAGGCGTACGCGATTGGAAAAGTGATGCTGCCAGTCACCTTCGGCACACCGGCAAACTACCACACGGAGAGGATCATGTTCGAGCTTGTGAACTTCTGCAGCCCCTACCACTCCATCCTGGGACGCCAAACGTTCGCCAAATTCATGGCGACCCCACACTACGCATTCAACATGATGAAGCTTCCAGGGCCAAGAGGCATCATCACCGTCCACGACGACCCCGATATGGCAGTGGAATGCAAGGACAAAGGCGCTGAACTCGCTGTCGCATCATCGCCGCGGAGACCAACCACACAGAAGAACTCGCGAAGTACACATGCAACATCAACAAGGACAACCCCACCATACTGAAGAAGCCAACCGCCGTGAGTTCCACGTTCGAGGCGACCACGCACACCCGCACCGTTGAGCTCGTCCCGGGCGACTCCAGCCAGACGGTCACCATCAGGGCACACATGAGCCCCACATAGGAAAGCACACCCATTGAGTTCCTCCGTGATAATCGCAACATGTTCGCATGGAAACCATCTGACATGCCAGGTGTCCCGAGGGAACTCACTAAGCACAAACTCAACGCCGACCCTAGAGTGCGACCAGTAAAGCAGTCTCTACGTCCCTTCAATGAAGAGCACCGCCGAGCAATTGCCAAAGAAGTACAGCGCCTACTAGCCGTAGACTTCATTTGGCCAATAAAATACTCCAAGTGGCTGGAAAATCCAGTCCTGGTGCTGAAAAAGAACAACACGTGGAGAATGTGTATCGACTACACCAACCTCAACAGCGTCGGCCCAAAGGAGGAGTTCGTCCACATCGACCAGATCATCGACTCGACCGCGGGATTGGAGTCGCTGTTCTTCTTTGACGCGTACTCTGGTTTCAACCAGATCAAGATAGCGGTCGAGGATGAGGAGAAGATGGCATTCATCACGCCATTCGGTGCCTTCTGCGACACGGCCATGACATTCGACCTCAAGAACACCGGCGCCACATACCAAATGTGCATTCAGGAGTGCCTTGCGAGCCAAATTGGCCACCATATTCATGTCTACATCAATGACGTGGTGGTAAAGTCCACCCGCCAAGACGACCTGCTCGCCGACCTGGCCGAAACCTTCGCAAACCTGCAGAGGTACAACATCAAGCTAAACCCAGGAAAATGCACCTTCGGCGTCCCCACCAGACAGCTACTGGGATATGTGGTCTCCAAGCAAGGCATCAAGGCCAACCCCACCAAGATCGACACCATGACGCGATTCGGGAAAGCCGAGTGCCTGCGTGACATCCAGAAGTTGGCCGGGCGAGTCGCGGCTCTCAGTCGCTTCATTCCCCGGCTCGGTGAGAAGTTAATGCCCCTCTACTGCCTGATGCGCAAGAACCCCACGTTCAAATGGGACGTGGAGGCGGACGACACACTCAAAGAGCTCAAAGAAGTGATTCTCACTTGGCGCCTGTTCTTCTGCGGTACCAAAGTTCCCGGGCGAGTGCATGGCAGTACCTATGTTACCTATAATTGTCGCGTTTCGAAATGTTGGGCCGCCAACTACCGAGAGGGGCCATTTCGATGCAAACTCATCTCACCCCTGCCAAATTCAAACATTCCGTGAAACTACCCCGTGAAGATGGTCGGGACCCTCATGTCGGTCACCTGTCCATGACGCGAGCGCCAACGTGGCAACCTCTTAGGCAAATCGAGGAACTAAGTGGATTGGATGAGTTGAACAATTTCAGAAATCCATTCCCACCTTTCCCCTAGCACCGGTGGTGTCAAAATCCAACCTCCAGGAAGGACGATCCCTTCGTACATTTGACTTCTAGCGCTAAGTTGCTACGCCTAGTTGCTGCGCCCAGTCACTGATCCCGAGCTCCAATGGCGCATGCCGTAGCTGCCGTTGTGAGGCTCTAGCCCGCCTCCGCCGCCGACGAGTCGAGTAGCTCGGAGGATGGTAGATCCTACTACCAAGGAAGAAGAAGTTCTAGCTACAAGCGGGTGAGCTACCCTTCACTTTGCTATTCGCACTAATTATAACTGCTAGCTGGCTACTGAACCTAAAATTGTTTGTTAGCCCAACGCTGACAAACATATTTTGTCCACAGTTTTCTGTCAAGTGGGATCTCCGCGGACCACCCTTACCTGGTTACGGTAGTCCTCTTCAGGTATGACTCTAAGGGAAAGTGGTATGGACACCATTGTATCACGATGGAAGAAGCGCCTGCACAGATGTGCACTATATCTGGTATGGTTGCTGCTCTGCGTAATCATGATGAATTATGGTCGAAGTAGACTGCAAAGTTCAGCTTCATGGATGAACGTGGCATCATGGTCCCTCTAACGTGTGATAGTTAGCTAATTGGGTTGATGAAAAGGTATGCTTCGGCTTGCATGTTTGAGCTGAATGGTGATGTACTGGATGTGGAAGCTACTGCAACTAGGAGTCACCCTTCTATTCTTGGACAGGGTGGTTTCTCGAACCCAATTAGCTCCTGGTAAGCAAAGGTCTCTTGGGGTTGGCATGTTTGTGCTGAATTGTAATTTTTTTATTTACTCTGTAGATATTGGGCAGTTATGCAATAGTCATGTTTCTTTGACAGGAAGCGCCGCAAGGTTAGAAACATGACTGTCGGGTCGGTCATTTTGCTGCCCAAAGAAATTAAAAACGAGTGGAAAGATGATGCTAGGCACGATTCTGGTGCCCATTGTCCCGGCGATGCAGAGTATGTGAAGCTAAGAAAATTGGCACCAAGGAAGAGGAAGAAGGCAGGAAATGAAGAAGCCAGTGGAGGTGAAGGCTTGGTACCCAGGCTGCAGAAGAAGGCTGCTGACAATGAAGATGCATAGTAATGTGTTGAACTTGAACCTATATATGTAATTCGGTTAAATTCTGGAGCTCTGTGTGTGGTACTTTGCTGTGCGAAACAATCTACCCACGTTCTCTGAGTAAAATGTACCATGACTTAGGGTATGGAAACGCCCGAGTCAGTAGTTGAATCCGAAATTGTGATTGTGCCACTACTATCTAATAACACGTAGCAACGGTTCCACAATTGCTGAGGGGCAGGAGGTCTCCAAATTCGATGGAATGTAAGTGGCACAGAAATAAATTATTTAAGCTACCACATTGCATGAAGCAACAACTTATTTCAGATGCTGCACAACGACGTGGCAACATAAACAGCAATGGCAACCGATAATGCCCAGATGCTTGAGCCTGTCTATCTCACCGCCTCCCTGCTCCTGCATCCCCTGCGTCTGGCGAAGCTCCCGAATCTCCATTAACCGGGTGTATGTGCTTCCACTTTATAAATTGTGGTTGTGCCATTTGCATGTGGCACAATCCACGTAGATTATGTTTAAACAAATCACCAATGTCAGAATACCACCATGATCAGACAAAAGAAAGTAATGCAGGGTTGAGACAGACTAACAGGAGACCAAGTTTTTTCCTCCTAGGACTCCGGGACCACTTGTTCAGACCGCTAGGTCAACAAGTACTACTATTACAACTTAAAAAGGCACTGAGCTCAAGCTAAATAGAACTAGTTATCACACTTCTCCTTGATCTTCCTAATCATAGACCGATGCGTATCTTCTTGCGAGAGCAAGGATCGAATCGTCTGCTCCTTCCTTTTAGCATCTTCCTTGCACAGCTTCAATTGTTTCTCTGCATTTTTCCTCATGCACTTATCAATACTCATAGTTGTGAACTGCAGAACTTTGGCCTGGTGAAGATCATTCCTTGCTTGAGTCAGTTCTTGCTCTGCTTTAGCCTTCAGGGCCAACGCCGCGTCCCTCTCCTTCTCGACTTTGCTAACCTTGTCTTGCACCCTCCTGAGATCTCGCTTAAGCTTGGTCGTGTCAACTGGGTCCCATAGCTTCATCTCAACACTATCAAGAAGTTAGCTGACTACGGATTCTTTCAACTCAACAGTCATATCCCATAGTTTGTCCAGCGTTTTCTGCATAAATTTGGGCCACTCTGGATCTAGCCATTTGAGAACACCGCAACTTCCGTCGTGCATCATTGCACGATGTCCTTGACACCGTAGAAACCTCCTGCCTACGTTCTTCCTTCGAACGCTACCAATTTAGCGGGCACATATCCATGTTTACATAGCAGAGGACTGTCTCTCATCCACTAAACCGTGATAGTCGGAGTCATACATCATCTGGTTGGCCTAACACATCATACGCGCATGAGTAAACACAGTAGTTCTAGCTCAAAAAATAGATAACTGGCCACATATGATAGAGATAGAGATGAGACGACTCACATCGAAATCACCGTCCCTGTCGTCATGACGCGTTTCCTCGCCGTCTCCCCTTGAACCCAGGGCGAGAGGGGAGGGGGTGGCTGCCGGAGAGGGGATAGGGATGGAGGTGTCGTCGGCTTGTGGCTACGGCAGGATGGGAGTGAAGTGGGGAAAGTGGATTCGAGGGGAAGGAAGAGAAGTACAGGGAGGAAGAGAAGTAATAGGGACATGACACTGGGATATGGCCCACTAAACTCGTGAGTCGTGACACTCGCAACAGGGGAGCGCCCGATATTGCCAGTTTGTCCAGAGCAAGCGTGGCCAATCATGCTGCAGAACAACCTACTCGCGGATCGCTCCCATGAAGACCATCCCAATCGTCCATGCACCCCGATCGAACGGCATGTAACAATCGTTAAGCAGAACAACTGTGTTAGGGCGTGCCTTCTAGAAGACTCGGTCTAATGGACACCGATTAGAAGAACAGACATGCAATCACAATGGGTGGATCCATGTGTGGTTCATGAAAAGAACAAACATGCAATGAGACTGGTGGATCCATGTGTGGTTTGTGAGAAGAACACACATCCAATGACACTGGGTGTGGTTCATGAAAAGAACACACATCCAATGACACTGGTGGATCCTTACGCGGTTTGTGAGAAGAATAGACATGCGATGACTCTAGCTGTGGTTCATGAGAAGAACACACATGCAATGACACTAGTGGATCCATATGTGGTTTATGAGAAGAACACACATGCAATGACTCTAGCTGTGGTTCACGAAAAGAACACACATGGAATGACACTGGTGGATCCATGTGTGGTTTGTGAGAAGAACACACATCCAATCACACTGGTGGATCCCTATGTGGTTTCTGAGAAGAACATACATCCAATGACACTGTGTGTGGTTCATGAAAAGAACACACCTCCAATAACACTGGTGGATCCATGTGTGATTTGTTTAGAAGAACACACATGCAATGACACTGGTGTATCCTTATGTGGTTTTTTTAGAGGAACATACATGCAATGACACTGGGTGTGGTTCATGAAAAGAACAGACATGCAATGACACTGGTGGATCCTTGTGTGGTTTATGAGAAGAACTGACATGCAATCACACTGGGTGGATCCATGTGTGCTTCATGAAAAGAACACACATCCAATGACACTGGTGGATCCATGTGTGGTTTGTGAGAAGAACACACATGGAATGAAACTGGGTGTGGTTCAAGAAAAGAACACACATCCAATGACACTGGTGGATCCTTATGTGGTTTATGAAAAGAATAGACATCCAATGACACTATGTGGTTCATGAAAAGAACACACATCCAATGACACTGGTGGATCCTTATGTGGTTTATGAGAAGAACAAACGTGCAATGACTCTAGATGTGGTTCATGAGAAGAACAGACATGCAATGACACTGGTGTATCCTTATGTGGTTTGTGAGAAGAACAGGCATGCGATGACTCTGGATGTGGTGCATGAGTAGAACAGACATGCAATGACACTGGTGTATCCCTATGTGGTTTGTGAGAAGAAAAGACATGCAATGACACTAGGTGTGCTTCATGAAAAGAACAGACATGCAATGATACTGGTGGATCCATGTGTGGTTTGTTTAGAAGAACACACATGCAATGACCACATGCAATGACACTGGTAGATCCATTTGTGGTTTGTTTAGAGGAACATATATGCAATGCCACTGGGTGTGGTTCATGAAATGAACAGACATGCAATGACACAGCTGGATCCTTATGTGGTTTGTGAGAAGAACAGACATCCAATGACACTGTGTGTGGTTCATGAAAAGAACACACATCCAATGACACTGGTGGATCCTTATGTGGTTGGTGAGAAGAACAAACATGCAATGGCACTGGGTGTGGTTCATGAAAAGAACTGACATGCAATGACACTGGTGGATCCTTATGTGGTTTGTGAGAAGAACTAACATGCAATCACACTGGGTGGATCCATGTGTGGTTCATGAAAAGAACAGACATGCAATGACACTAGTGGATCCATGTGTGGTTTGTGAAAAGAACACACATCCAGTGACATTGGTGGATCTTTATGTGGTTTACGAAAAGAACAGACATCCAATGACACTGTGTGTGGTTCATGAAAAGAACACACATCCAATGACACTGGTGGATCCTTATGTGGTTTGTGAGAAGAACATACATGCAATGACTCTAGATGTGGTTCATGAGAAGAACAAACATGCAATGACACTTGTGTATCCTTACGTGGTTTGTGAGAAGAATAGACATGCGATGACTCTGTATCTGGTTCATGAGAAGAACAGACATGCAATGACACTGGTGTATCCCTATGTGGTTTGTGAGAAGAACATACATGCAATGACACTAGGTGTGGTTCATGAAAACAACAGGCATGCAATGATACAAGTGGATCCACGTGTGGATTGTTTAGAAGAACACACATGAAATGACCACATGAAATGACACTGGTGTATCCTTATGTGGTTTGTTTAGAGGAACAAACATGCAATGACTCTAGCTGTGGTTCATGAAAAGAACACACATGCAATGACACTAGTGTATCCTTATGTGGTTTGTGAGAAGAAGACACATGCAATCACACTTGGTGGATCCATGTGTGGTTCATGAAAATAACACACATGCAATGGCACTGGTTGATCCATGTGTGGTCTATGAGAAGAACACACATCCAATGACTCTGGCTGTGGTTCATGAAAAGAAAACACGTGCAATGACACAGGGTGTGGTTCATGAAAATAACACACATGCAATGACACTGGTGGATCCATGTGTGGTTTGTGGGAAGAACAGACATGCAATGACTCTGGCTGTAGTTCATGAAAAGAAAACACGTGCAATGACACAGGGTGTGGTTCATGAAAATAACACACATGCAATGACACTGGTGGATCCATGTGTGGTTTGTGGAAAAACAGACATGCAATGACTCTGGATGTGGTTCATGAAAAGAACACACATCGAATGACCCTGGTGATTCCATGTGGTTTGTGGAAAGAACAGACATGCAATGACACTAGCTGTTGTTCATGAAAAGAACACACATCCAATGATATTGGTGGATCCATATGTGGTTTGTGGAAAGAACACACATGCAATGACACTAGGTGTGGTTCATGAAAAGAACACACATCCAATAACACTAGTGGATCCTTATGTGGTTTGTGAAAAGAACACACATGCAATAACTCTAGGTGTGGTTCATGAAAATAACACACATGCAATGACACTGGTGGATCCATATGTGGTTTGTGGAAAGAATAGACATGCAATGAATCTAGCTGTGGTTTGTGAAAAGAACATGCATGCAATGACACTGGTGGATCCATATGTGGTTTGTGAGAAGAACACACATGCAATGACTCTAGCTGTGGTTCATGAAAAGAACACACATCAAGTGACACTGGTGGATCCATACTTGGTTTGCGGAAAGAATTGACATGCAATGACTCTAGCTGTGGTTTGTGAAAAGAACAGACATGCAATGGCACTGGTTGATCCATGTGTGGTCTGTGAGAAGAACACACATCCAATGACACTGGGTGTGGTTAATGAAAAGAACACACATCCAATGACACTGGTGGATACCTATGTGGTTTGTGAGAAGAACAGACATCAGTTGACACTATGTGTGGTTCATGAAAAGAACACACATCCAATGACACTAGTGGATCCATGGGTGGTTTGTTTAGAAGAACACACATGCAATGAAACTGGTATATCCTTATGTGGTTTGTTTAGAGGAATAAACATGCAATGACTCATAGTTGTGGTTCATGAAAAGAACACTCATGCAATGACACTTGTGTATGCTTATGTGGTTTGAGAGAAGAACACACATGCAATCACACTGGGTGGATCCATGTGTGGTTCATGAAAAGAACAGACATGCAATGACACTGGTGGATCCATATGTGGTTTGTGAAAAGAACACACAACCAATGACACTGGTGGATCCTTATGTGGTTTTTTAGAAGAACAGACATGCAATGACTCTAGATGTGGTTCATGAGAAGAACATACATGCAATGACACTGGTGTATCCTTATGTGGTTTGTGAGAAGAACAGATATCCGATCACACTAGGTGGATCCATGTGTGGTTCATGAAAAGAACAGACATGCAATGACACTAGTGGATCCATGTGTGGTTTGTGAAAAGAACACACATCCAATGACACTGGTGGATCCTTATGTGGTTTATGAAAAGAACGAACATCCAATGACACTGTGTGTGGTTCATGAAAAGAACATGTTGTGGAAATGGCCATGGCAGTCGCTACCACTGGCAGCGATTGAGTGTTTCGTGAGGAAGAGTTGGCGGCCATCTGCGGTGCGAGATGGGGGCGGATGCACATGGGTTTACCTAGGTTCGGCTCCCCGTAGTGTAAAGACCTACTCCTGCTAGATTAGATTATTGGAGAGCGAGTTACAGGGGTGGCGAGCTCGGCGGCTAGGCAGCGATTCGCTTGAGGGGGTGTATGATGGAACATAAGTCTCTAGGATACCCTAGGGTGGTTTATATATGAGGCACCTCGCTAGGGTTTACAAGTTATAACCGAACAAGATAAGGATCCGGAGGTTGTGACCTCATCCGACTGGGCTTCTATTACGCTCTTGGGCCTCCAGTCGCCAGTCGCTGGGCCTTTCCTTCCTTCGTAGTCCAGTCGCCGTCTTTCGAGCGTAGTCGCAGGCCCTTCGGCCCAATCGGAATGTCCTGCTGGGCATGCCCCCTTCGGCATATCCCCATCAGTAGTCCCCGAGGCCATCATTGATGCAGGCGCAGGCGTCCTTTTGGTGTTCGGAGTAGGCTAGCCCAATTTGGGTGTCCAATCGAGTCAGCGATGGACTCCATTAGAACCAAGGAGAATTTCCCCATGTTTCCATTCGCCGTCCCAATGAACGTTATTGCTGCCAAGTCGTCATCTTGGCGAGTGGAAAAGACTGGCGGGTAGCGGGTAAAATAAAGGAGTTGGACCGTCAAATCTGGTCAAACTATCCGTTGGAATTTCCAACGGTAACTTCGGCGCAATTACCGTGAGTAACGGCTATCCCGATTTTGGTGGGTGGCGTTCCCATATAAGGGGAGTGATGGTTCAGCTCTGAAGACCTTCTTCGCATTCTTCATTCTTCCTCATTCGTTCTTCCGCCCCCTAATCTCCCTGCCTACATCCTTACGACTTGTCCTCTCCGCATCGCGCGATTCCACATCCTACTCGATGGTGCCTCCCAAAGGCTCATGGGGAAAATCCAAGTGTACCACAGCCCATCTTAAATCTTTCGAGGACGCCGGAGTGCTCCACAAGGGGAACTGGCGGGTTCCCCCTCCTCCGAGACCGAGCCGAAGCCACGACGCGGTGAATTCATCTGCTTCCCCAATCATCTTGAGAGGGGTCTGGGATTCCCCACCTCACTCTTTTCCGCCACTTCTGTGCGTATTACGCGATCAAGCCATCGGATCTTGGTCCGCATAGCATCGAGCAGCTAGTGATCTTTGTCGCCTTCTGCGAATGTTATCTCGGCTGCAGGCCGTATTTCCCGCTGTGGCTGGAGCTCTTCCACGGCCGCATCGGGCGCGAGGCATCCAGCGGCTTGATGCTGGCCACAGGTGGAGTCACATTTCAACTGAAGCCGAAGGCTGATTTCGTCAAGCTCCTCCTGCCGAAGAAGGCTGCCAGCGAGTGGAAGAAGAGCTGGTTCTACGTTAAAGAAGCCACTCCCTCCGGCGAGGTGGCTCTTCCCGAGTACGTCAACGAGAGGAGCGATCCCTGTCGGTTGGCACCGAAGACGCTTCCCGAAGACCAGCGAATGGCCGTCGCGGAAATGATGGATCAGATGTAGAAGCTGAAGGACCAGGGGTTGATTCCGATTAACCTCTACAACTGCTGGCTCGGGCGGCGCCTGGTTCCGCTGGCGGCTCAGCCGCACTAGATGTATGAATACAACGGGAAGCATGACCCATCCCGAACCAGCAAGGAATCACGGGAGGCCGAGGACTACAAGGCTACCCTGAAGAAGATCACCGACGCAGAGTTCCGTACACTCCTGTGAAGAATGAAGCCCCCACAGTAAGTTCTCTTCCCAATCGCTACGTCCGTACTTCAGTTCTCAGTCTCCACATTTGGTGTTTTATTCGTGGTGGTTCTTAGCTTTCTTAGGTGTTGGAGGGCTGGCTCCCTGCGCTCAATGAAGAGGTTCCCCAGGAACTGGAGGAAGACTCCGAGGGAGGCTCTTCTGATAGTGACGGGGAGGAGGAAGAGGTTCATCCCCCAGCGCCTGTGGCTCGCAAGACCTGCATGCAGAAACAACGTGAAGTCGAGGCGAGCCGTAGCCTGGACGAGCATGACGGAGGCGATGAGATCGCACAAGAGCACCCATCTCGGCATACTGCTACGCCGTCGAAGCCCGCACGCAGGCCCAAGTCGCAGCGAAAAGGCCTACGTCGCCGTCCAAATCGGCGGTGGTGTTCGAGTCGGATGACAATTCTGATGATGAAGGTTCTCCCGAAGTCTCGCACAAGGCCCCAAAGGATGCAGTCCTGACAAAGGGGCAGGAGGGCGAGGACACAGAGGTAGTGGTAGAGGTTCCCCTGGCGATGATTGCGCCGATGGCTTCGGGGGTTCCAAGCCGAGAGGCAGCTGAGGCGATGACATCCAAGTCACCGCAGCTGTCAAGGGCGGCCGCGTCAGAGCCAGAGATCCCGGCGACTACAGCTTCATCGTCGAGGAAGCCCGCGGTTTCGTGGGCTTCAGACGTCTTCGAGAGGGGGCTCACCCGCAAGTTGGGTCCCGAGTTAGAGAATCCCGCCCACATCAGCAACGGGCTTCGTGTCCTCCCGGTCGCTAAGTAAGTACTGCCCCCTTGTCCCGATTCGCCTTGCTCTTTTGTATTGTCGTTATATTGATTATGGGGACTCGTGCAGGTCAGGGGCCAAGAAGATTGGCCTTCCTTCGGTGGCTAAGATTCCACCGGCCGCCCCCATGAGAGAGGGCGACCTCCCCAAGAAGAGAAAGGCTACCGGAGCTGTGGCGACCGCAGAAGTCACGAAGAAGTAGAAGGGGGGGCTGACGACGCCGTGGCCAAGTACAGCGCCACGAAGCCAGATGTTGCGTCAGTCACCGAAGAGGTGGTGGCGACGGGATCGGAACCAGTCTTGGCTGCGTTCGTGCCGGAAGCGCCGGTCCCGACAACCGGTGCCCCCGCCAGAGCATCGGCGACGTTCCCATGCTTCATGGCGAGGGGGTTTCCAGGTGTGGCGGACACCCAGTCACCGCAGAGTCCAGAGATCGTGGATGCGGACATTGGGTCCCTTCGCGGGCACACTTCCTTCACGATCCCATCGACTGACACCGGAGAACTTCACAGGATGCTCGGCGCTACTATTCAGGTATGTCCAGTCCCCGAGTTCCTAGTCGCTGAATTGCAGCGGCTGGGAACTGGACCTCTTGCTCCTCTCCAGTCCCCGAATTCCTAGTTGCTGAATTTCGGCGGCTAGGAATTGAGTTTCTTTCTCCATCTCCAGTCCCCGAATTCCTAGTCGCTGAATTTCGGCGTCTAGGAATTGAGTTTCGTTTTCCTTCTCCAGTCCCAGAGTTCCGGGTCGCTGAATTTCAGCGGCTGGGAACTGTGTTTTGTTTTGTCAAATGTTGAGGCGAGTTGTTTGTTGCATGGTTTGCAAAGGGAGTCGACCGATCGGCAGGCCGCGAGGGAGCGCTTGGAGCATGACTTGCGCGAAGCACAAGAGGCGAACCGATGGCTTCATGAAACTATTGGTGAGTATCTGTTTGTCTTTCCTTTCCTCTGTCGGGTGTGAGCTAGTCGTGTACAGTACGCTGATGATTTCTCTTGCAGATGGTTTCCCGGCTGAGATTTCCAAGGCTCGTGAGGGGTATGTTCTAGTCACCGAGCTGGACGCGGCGAATGGACGAATAGCCTCCCTGGTCGAAAGCGGCCTCAATTTCTTAGGAGGAGCGATCGAAGGATGCCGTCGCTGCGGCTGAGGAAGAGCGCAAAGCCACGGATTCCATCATCGTGGGGCTGCACAACGAGCAAACTGCCTTGGAGAAGCACGTCATGGAGAACTGCCGCAAACACCTTGCTGAGTCTCTGTCTTTGCCTGACCCATTTGTCGAGTCCCCGATTTGGGGGTTTCATAGTTTCTCTAACACCTGACTTTGCAGCTGTGGTAGGCCAAAGCGATCCGGTGGTGCAAACTTACAATGCCATGCAGTGCGTGACTGCCATGGTGAATGCGGCCACGGCCTCAGCGTTGTGCGTCCAAGCGGCTCTTCAGGGCATGTCCCCCACCGAAGTTATTCCTGGGGGGCTTACGGAGGTGTGGCGCTATCTGGAGGAGGTGCCTGCCATCGTGGAGTGGATGACACGCTCAGCGTTCAGGCACGGGGCCACCACAGCGTTGAGCTTGGGTCTCGCCCACTTCCCCGACGACTTCGACCTTGACGACGTGACGAGTGGCTATCCATCGGCGACCGACACAGTGGAGATGTCAGAGGTGCTGAAGCTGACCGCGAAGGCCGCCCCTTACGCCGATCGGGTCTTGGCGATGGGGGATCTACTGCCATACTAGGAGACGGTGTTGGCGCCTGGCGACCCCGAGCCGGAGCATCACGACATGATGTCGGAGCAGCCCTTCCGGTCATCGTTGTCGAAGTCGCTAACGACGTACCCGATGAACCCGTGGCAGCCTTTTGTTCGCGTTAAGGCGGGGTGGCGCTGCTTCTTCATCAGGGCATGTGGAGTAAACAATGTAATTGTCCAATTTGTGATGTATTCCAAGTGACGAATGCTATAAAATATTTTTGCAATATATGCCAAGGGGAGTCAATCGACTCGTATTGCGACTAGGAATGTGTGGTGTGTTTGTTTTTGATTGAGCGAGTGCCCGAGCATGTCCGCCCTTTAATGGGGTCTCGATTGTATATTTTTGTGTATTGTTTTGTTTATGCATTGTTTTTATCCCTCGCGTCTTCTGAGTGGCGAGTCCCCTAGCGCGAGTAGGACTGACTTATAACCGAGTCCCCGAGCGTGGTGCCCGACCACATTGGTCATGCTCCTGTTGCAGGTTGTGAGTGTGTTGTTTGTAACGCGTCTCCTCCCCTGGCCCGGAGAGCCAGTCGCTTGGTGAGTCCTAGGCAGCTCTCTTACTTGGTGTGTTCCCGAGCCACGTGGTGGTTCCCGTTTTGCGGAGTCCCCGTGCGTGGTACTTAACCGTTCGAGTCGCTTTGCACGAGGGTGGGAGTGACATGTCGCACTGAGAAGCGTGTACCGGTTGTCTTGGCCCTGTGGGCCAGTCGGGCTAGGCGACTCCAATGGCGTCTCCGGGTTGGCGTTTTCGTGGACGACCCAAGGCTCGAATATTTCCGGTGCCCTTGTGCCGCACTACTTAGCCGTGCCGGTCGCTCGACCAGAGGTTGACTTCTATAAGTAGCGTATTGCTAGTATGTACGGGTGCGAGTGGCACGAGAATATGGCGAGTGGACACAATTTGTGCGATCCGGATGAATTTCATTATATATTCCGATGGAGTACAATGTGAGATTCTAAGTATAGAACTTTCTGAGGAGGTTTACATTCCATGGCCTCCCGACCTCCAGTTGGCCGTCACCCCGTATGTCGATGAGGTAGTAGGCATCATTGCCAAGGACTCGGCCTATGGCGAACGGCCCCTCCCATGGGGGAGAGAGTTTGTGCATGCCCTTCTTGTCTTGGGCCAGTCGTAGGACCAGGTCGCCTTCCTGGAAGGTACGAGTTCGCACTCGGCGACTGTGGTAGCGGTGGAGTCCTTGCTGGTATATGGTGGTGCGGGAGCGAGCCAGGTCACGTGCCTCGTCGAGTTGATCGATGATGTCTTGGTGGGCGACCTCATTGGCCACCTCGACGTAGTTGGAGACTCGAGGTGAGTCATGCTCCAGGTCGGTTGGCATTACGGCCTCGGCACCATACACCATGAAGAAGGGCGTGAATCCGGTTGAGCGGTTGACAGGGGTGCGAATCCCCCATATCACATAGGGGAGCTCGTCGACCTAGCCTCCTAGGGTGCGCTCGAGGGGCACCTAGAGTCGTGTCTTGAGCCCATGGAGGACGCTCTGGTTGGCGTGTTCTGCTTGGCCATTTGACTCGGGGTGAGCGACTGATGCGAGGTGGAGTCGGATGCCATGTTCTTCGCAGAATTCCGCCATGGCCCCCTTGGCAAAGTTGGTGCCGTTGTCTGTTATGATGTTGTGCGGGTAGCCGTACCGGTAGATGAGTTCGTGTAGGAACTTGGTAGCCGTCTTGCCGTCGCACTTTTTTATCGGCTTGGTCTCTACCCATTTGGAGAACTTGTCAACTGCGACCAGGAGGTGAGTGAAGCCAGACGGGGCCTTCTTGAATGGGCCTACCATGTCCATGCCCCATACGACGAATCGCCATGTGATGGGGATGGTCTTGAGTGCGGAGCCGGGGAGGTGCGTCTGGTTGGCATACTGCTAGCACCCAACGCATCTTTGGACGATGTTGGTGGTGTCAGCGTGTGCGGTGAGCCAGTAGAAACCGTGCCACATAGCCTTGGCGACTAGCGACTTGGAGCCGGCGTGATGGCCGTAGTCGCCGGCGGGAATGTCCTGGAGGATCTTGCAGCCTTCTTCTGGCTGTACTCAGCGCTGGAACACGCCGGTCACGCTGCGTTTGTGGAGCTCGCCGTTGATGATGACGAAGGATTTTTAGCGGCGCACGATCATTCGCGCCTCTGTCTCATTGCTCGGTAGGAGCTTGTGTTCCAGGAAGGCGACATATGGTGATGTCCAGTCGCTAGGTTCCACAACCATGGCGACTAAGGCCGGTTCTTTGTAGTGGGATCCCGACATCGATCTCTTTTGGTAGGCTAACCGATGGTTTGTGGATGATGTCGAGGAAGACACCTACTAGTGGTGCTTGTCGGGTGGATCCGATGCAGGAGAGGGTGTCCTCCTTCTTGGTTTTGCACCTGTCGATCCACTCGACGGAGTAGCCGTCGAAGTGTCCTCCCAACTGGTCGACAGCTTGGTGGTACGCGATCATTGTTGGGGAGACGGCGTCGCACGTCCCGGCAACTTGGCTGGCGACTAGGTCGGAGTCGCCATAGCAGCGTAGGCGGTTGACGTTGATCTCCTTAGCGGCTCTCATGCCGTGAAGGAGGGCCTCATATTCTGCCATGTTGTTGGTGCAGGGCTTCAAGTTGAGGTGGAGCACGTAGCGGAGCTTGTCTCCTTTGGGAGAGGTTAGGATGACCCCAGCCCCTGCGCCGTCGGCGTTCTTAGAGCCGTCAAAATGGAGTGACCAGTAGTGGAGGTACGGGAGCTTCTCTGGCTGCTGTGCTTCTTCCCAGTCTGCAAGGAAGTTAGCCAGGGCTTGTGACTTGATCGCTTTGCGGGGCTCGTATTTCATGTTGTGGACGCCGATTTTGACGGCCCACTTGGCGACTCGCCCGGTCGCCTCGCGATTGCGTATGATGTCCTGCAGGGGTGCGGAGGAGACCACCGTGGATGGATGCTCCTGGAAGTAGTGTGGGAGTCGCCGCTGTGCTCGGATACCGCGTACACCAGTTTTTGGTATTGCGGGTAGCGTTGTCGTGAGTCCGTTAGGACTTCACTGATGTAGTAGACGAGGCGCTGTATGGGGCATTCCTTGCCTTCTTCCAGTCATTCGACGACCATCACAGTGCTCACGACTCGAGTAGAGGCCACGACGTAAACGAGCATTGGCTCTTTGTCGAGTGGCGCGGCGAGTAGTGGTGCCGCGAGTAGCACTTCTTTGAGCACTTTGAGTGCGTCGGCGGCCTCTGCGGCCCATTGGAACATGGGGTTCTTGCGCATCAGGCGGTAGAGGGGCATTGCCTTCTCGCCTAGTCAGGGGATGAAGCGACTGTCGGCTTTGATGCCTCGCTTGGAGACTACATAACCCAGGAGTTGTCCGGTGGGGATGCCGAAGGTGCATTTTACGGGGTTCAGCTTGATGTTGTACCTCTGCAAGTTTGCAAAGGTTTCGGCTAGGTCAGCGAGTAGGTCGTCCTGGTGGGTGGATTTTACCACCATGTCGTCGATGTAGACGTGAATGTTGCGGCCAATTTGGCTCGCTAGACACTCCTGTATGCACCTCTGGTATGTGGCGCCTGCGTTCTTGAGGCCGAACGTCATGGTCGTGTAGCAGAATGCGCCGGATGGTGTAATGAACGCCGTCTGCTCCTCGTCCTCGACCGCCATCTGGATTTGGTTATAACCAGAGTAAGCATCGAGAAAGCACAGCAACTCCGATCCCGCGGTCGAGACGATGATCTAATCGATGCGCGGTAGGACGAACTCCTCCTTCGGGCAAGCGCTGTTGAGGTTGGTGTAGTCAATGCACATTCTCCATGTGTTGTTCTTTTTTAGAACCAGGATTGGGTTTGCCAGCCACTTGGAGTACTTGATTGGCCGGATGAAGCCTGCGGCTAGCAGGCGCCGAATTTCTTCGGCGATTGCTTGATGGCGCTCTTCATTGAAGGGCCATAGCGACTGCTTTACTGGTCGCACTTTGGGGTCGGCGTTGAGTTTGTGCTCAGCGAGTTCCCTCGGGACACCTAGCATGTCAGATGGCTTCCATGCGAAGATGTCGCGGTTCTCACGGAGGAACCCGATGAGCATGCTTTCCTATGCGGGTCTCATGTGCGCCCCAATGGTGACCGTCTGGCTGGAGTCGCCTGGGACGAGCTCGACAGTGCGGGTGTGCGTGGTTGCCTCAAACGTGGAGTTCGTGGCGGTTGGTTTCTTCAGGATGGTGGGGTCGTCCTTGTTGATGTTGCCCACGTATTTCATGAGCTCCTCCGCGTGGTCGGTCTCTGCAGCGATGACGACATCAGCGAGCTCGGCGCCTTTGTCCTCGCATTCCACGGCCATGTCGGGGTCACTGTGGATGGTGATGATGCCGCTTTGGCCAGGGAGCTTCATCTTGTTGTAGGCATAGTGTGGGGTCGCCATGAACTTTGCGAATGCCTGGCGGCCCAGGACGTAGTGGTAGGGGCTGCAGAAGTTCACCAGCTTGAACACGATCCTCTCTGTGCGGTAGTTTGCTGGAGTGCCGAAGGTGACTGGCAGCGTCACTTTCCCGATCGGGTACGCCTTCCACTGGGGACGATGCCATGGAAGGTCGTCAGTGTTGGCTCACTGGCTGCTTCTGGGAGCTGGAGCCTTTTGAACGTGTTAAGGTACAATATTTTGATGGAGCTCCCACCGTCCATCAGTGTCTTGGCCAGCCAGTAGTCGGCCACCTTGGGCCTGACTACTAGGGCGACTCGCCATGGGTATTTGATCCTTGGCGCATGGTCTTGGCGACTCCAGGTGATGCTCTGCTCGGACCAGTATAGGAAGCGAGGGATGTCAACCTATGTCACCGCATTGACGGTGACCGCACGGGCGAGCACCTTCTTCTCGCGCTTGGTGCCGAGTCCGGTGAAGGGGTGTAGCGAGCTGACGGCGGTGCCGAAGCTGCCACCGTTCTTGTTGTCCTGAGGTGGGTTGTTGTTGGGGTTCTCCCTTGCTCGTCTCGCCTTCTCAATCTCTTTGAGAGAGTGGCAATCGGCGGTGGTGTGGGTGGCGGGTTTTCCCTCCCTGCTATGGTAGATGCAGGGCTGATTGAGCAGGGCAGCGGGGTCAAATTTCGGCCTCGTCGCGTTGTTGGAGCGGTAGTTCCCGCTGTGGCGGTAGTTTCCTCCGTCGTGGTGGTAGTTCTTGGAGTCGCGCTGGCCTTAGCCGGCGTTGGCGACGAAGTCGACTCGCCCGTCCGTGCGGCGCTTGCCGGTGATGCGGGTGTTGCTTTAGCGCATGTCGCGTAGGCGCCCGCTGTCGTGGATGCTAGTGCAGCATCTTCCTCCCGACTCGTCGTCGAAGTCTTGGTTGGGGTCCTCCTCCGCATAGCGCTTGGGGATCTCGAGGAGGTCGGGGATGTTGTCGAGCGTCCGGTAGACCCTCTTGATCTTGGCGACCAGGGGTTCGTACCGGCACACGTTCTTGAAATAGTGTATCACCATGTCTGGGTGGATGTTGGAGGCGTTTATCCACAGTTCTTGCCATCTTTGGATCCGGCGGCGAGTCGACTCGCGTTGTCCCTGGATGCATCGCTCCAGGTCCTCTATGGTGGTGGCGCGGTTGTAGGAGCCCTCGAAGTGCCTGACGAAGGCGTCCCGCATTTCTTCCCAGGAATCGATGCTGTCGGCGAGGAGCGTGTTGATCCACTGCCGGGTCGCACCCTCCATCATCAGGGGGAGGTAGCGAGCGGCGAGCAGGTCAGTGTGGCCTGCGATCATTGCCATGAGGTATGTGTCTAGCCAGACATCGGGGTCATACGTCGGGTCGTACTTCTCGATCTCCTTGGGGGCCTTGAAGTTGGCGGGGTATTTCTCCCCGCGAATCATGGGTCCGAAGCATTGCGGCCTGACTCGACTGAGCAAGCCTCTTGGTTTCGGGTCGCCGTGGTTCGTGAGGGTGTGCCTCAGGTCGTTGGGCTGGCGTGACCGCCACGCCTGGTTGTTGATGATGTTCGTTCGGGCATCGAGGGGCTGCCTGTTGGCGGCGACCATGCTGTTCGCCGGTCGCGGCTCGTTGGTTGACAACGCGGGAATGGTGGCCCGTGGTTGGTTCGCTAGGGGCTGGGGTGGTGGGCAAACTAATGCGTTTGCCACAGTGGGGTGGCCGCTTGATGCCTTTTGCTTGCTGATGAGCGAGAGTACATCCACCCCTGTGGGTCGACCCCCGCGGCTTGTTGCTCGACGGACCTGACGAGTAGGGCCTTGGCATACTGGATCTATAGCACGTTGTCGCCTTGGACGTCGAGGTTGGCGATCGCGGCGTCGGCCGCGACGACGTTTTCCATCGGGTTAGAGTATAATGGTAGCCCATTGGCGTCATGGGCTTGAGGCGAGATGATGATCCGTGGTTGGTCCGGCGGGGGCATGCGACCCATGTGTGGTGGAGGGGCCTCGGTTGCCAGTGCGCCAGGTGGTGGTCTCGCGGGGTTGCTTCCGCCTGGTGGCGCGTTCTCCCAGTATTCGCGCTCTGCGGTGTGCGCGGGGTCGCTTTCGTCGTTGAAGTTTAGGACGTGGCCCTGGACGTTGGAGTTCAGGGGGGTCCTGATGCGGCGCTGGTGATAGAGTGACAGCTCCCGCGCCGTCTCTCGTTTGAGGCAGTATTTCTCGCGCTCGGCGAGTTCGTTGCGTTGCGCCTCCGTGTTCTCCACCTCCGTGGCCGTCGCAGTCGGCGGGATCGGCGTGGCGAACGGATCTGGCGGGGCAGCCATGCTACCCGCCATGTAGATCGCGTTGAAGCGATTGGATCTGGCGCGAAAATCCTCGGGGGATTCTGAGCCAGAATCAGAGTCGAAGATCCCCAGGATGGAGGGGTCCTCGAAGTCCTCGGGGTTGGAGACTCGCGTGATGGAGTCCTCCCGTGATGCGGCGGTGATGGATCCGTCAACCGATGCAGGGGTCGTGGAGTCGGCGTCGTCGTTTAGGGCGTCGTCGTTTGTGGCGGCGTTAGTCTCGACCGAGTCTCTGGCGGCCGAGTCGTACTCGGTGCTGAGGCTCCTGATGGAGCGGACCTACTCCTCCGGAAGCAAATCGTGGTGTGGCGGCGATCCACCGACGATCACCGTTGCAGCTGTGATGATCGCGCCGGTGAAGCCGACAAAGAGGTTGATGGAGCCGACCGGCATCACCGCGCCGTGAGTGACCAGGCGTGACGCCGGGATGTAGCTGCTGGGCAGGATCTGTAAGATCCCGCCGATGGCGATCATGCGACCGGTGGCGAGCGGCTGATCAATCGGCGAGTAGGGTCTCACCGCAGAACTCAGGCTAGTCCCGCTATGTTCGACGATGGGCGCCACTGTCGTGGAAATGGCCATGGAAGTCGCTGCCACTGGCAGCGATTGAGTGTTTCGTGAGGAAGAGTTGGTGGCCATCTGTGGTGCGATATGGGGGCATATGCACATGGGTTTACCCAGGTTCGGCCCCCCGGAGGGTAAAGACCTACTCGTACTAGATTAGATTATTGGGGAGCGAGTTACAGGGGTGGCGAGCTTGGTGGCTAGGCAGCAAGTCGCGTGGGGGGGTGTATGATGGAACGTAAGTCTCTAGGATACCCAAGGGAGGTTTATATATGAGGCACCTCGCTAGGGTTTACAAGTTACAACTGAACAAGATAAGGATCCGGAGGTTGTGACCTAATCCGACAGGGCTTCTGTTACGCTCCTGGGCCTCTAGTCGCCAGTCGCTGGGCCTTTCCTTCCTTCGTAGTCCAGTCGCCATCTTTCGAGCGCACTCGCAGGCCCTTCGGAACAATCGGAACGTCCTGCTGGGCATGCCCCCTTCGGCATATCCCCATCAGAACACACATCCAATAACACTGTTGGATCCTTATGTGGTTTGTGAGAAGAACAGACATGCAATGACTCTAGATGTGGTTCATGAGAAGACCATACATGCAATGACACTGGTAGATCCTTATGTGGTTTACGAAAAGAAGAGACATCCAATGGCACTGTATGTGGTTCATGAAAAGAACACACATCCATTGACACTGGTGGATCCTTATGTGGTTTGTGAGAAGAACATACATGCAATGACTCTCGATATGGTTCATGAGAAGAACTGGCATGCAATGACACTTGTGGATCCTTATGTGTTTTGTGAGAAGAACTGACATGCAATCACATTGGGTGGATCCATGTGTGGTTCATGAAAAGAACAGACATGCAATGACACTGGGGGATCCATGTGTGATTTGTTAAAAGAACACACATCCAATGACACTGGTGGATCCTTATGTGGTTTATGAAAAGAACAGACATCCAATGACATTGTGTGTGGTTCATGAAAAGAACACACATCCAATGACACTGGTGGATCCTTATATGGTATGTGAGAAGAACATACATGCAATGACTCTAGATGTGGTTCATGAGAAGAACAGACATCCAATGACACCGGTGGATCCTTATTTGGTTTGTGGTAAGAACAGACATGCGATGACTCTGGATGTGGTTCATGAGAAGAACAGACATGCAATGACACTTGTGTATCCCTATGTGGTTTGTGAGAAGAACAGACATTCAATGACTCTAATTGTGGTTCATGAAAAGAACACACATGCAATGACACTGGTGGATCCATGTGTGCTTTGTGAGAAGATCACACATCCAATGACACCGGGTGTGGTTCATGAAAAACACACATCCAATGATACTGGTGGATTCCTATGTGGTTTGTGAGAAGAACAGACATCATTTGACACGGTGTGTAGTTCATGAAAAGAACATGCATCCAATGACACTATTGGATCCATGTGTGGTTTGTTTAGAAGAACACACATGCAATGACACTGGTGTATCCTTATGTCGTTTGTTTAGAGGAACAAACATGAAATGACTCTAGATGTGGTTCATGAAAAGAACACACATGCAATGACACTGGTGTATCCTTATGTGGTTTGTGAAAAGAACACACATGCAATCACACTGGGTGGATCCATGTGTTTTTCATGAAAAGAACAGACATGCAATGACACTGGTGGATCCATGTGTGGTTTGGAAGAACACACATCCAGTGACACTGGGTGTGGTTCATGAAAAGAACACACATCCAATGACACTGGTGGATCCCTATGTGGTTTGTGAGAAGAACAGACATCAGTTGACACTGTCTGTGGTTCATGAAAAGAACACACATCCAATGACACTAGTGGATCCATTTGTGGTTTGTTTAGAAGAACAGACATGCAATGTCACTGGTGTATCCTTATGTGGTTTGTTTAGAGGAACAGACATGCAATGACTCTAGCTGTGGTTCATGAAAAGAACACACATGCAATGACACTGGTGTACCCTTATGTGGTTTTTGAGAAGAACACACATGCAATCACACTGGGTGGATCCATGTGTGGTTCATGAAATGAACAGACATGCAATGACACTGGTGGATCCATATGTGGTTTGTGAAAAGAACACACATCCAATGACACTGGTGGATCCTTATGTGGTTCATAAAAAGAACACACATCTAATGACACTGGTGGATCCTTATGTGGTTTGGGAGAAGAACAGACATGCAATGAATCTAGATGTGGTTCATGAGAAGATGTTGGGGGGATACCCCCGGGTAGGGTCATGCCGGGGTATAAAGGCCAAGTTAGCCGAGGTACGGCAGGACCGAACTTCTCCAGGAGATCGTCATTGTGGACGAACTCCGCCTTATTCCAGTTGTTCACAAACTCGATAAAGGTCGGAGAATACCGTTCGCCGCTGAGCTTGTGGGGTGCAACTAGACCCTTAGCGTGAGCTTCCCTCCTCTCAACCTGGGCAATGGCGGGGCTGGTGTGCCAAACAAGTTGCGCATCACCTGGCTCGGCAGGGGCGTCCTTCGGCGGTGGTGTCTATTTCGGGAGCATGGACACGAGTGTACACTGTCCAGCCTCGATTGACGCTGCCCTGGTGGCGTCAGGAGCCTTTTTGCCCTTGGGCTGCTGCTGAGAAGTTGAAGTTGTTGCAGCAGATTTACCGTTGGGAGCTGCCTTGGTGCTGCTGGTGCCTTCTCGCCGAGCCTTGGAAGACTCGAATGAGGCGGAGGGGCTTGGCGTTGTTGCTGGGGCCTTTGCTGTTCGTGCTAGTGCTGGAGTCGACGATGGTGCTGGTGCTGATTTTCGTTTTGGCGGAGGTACTGTTGGTATCTCGAACGAAGCTGGTTGCGGCGGAGTAGAAGTGGTGGTTGCTGCTGCCTCAGCAGAGCCAGTTTCCCCCGCTCTAAGGTTGCCCTCCTCTTTATGAGATGGGCTAGAACCCGGAGCAGCCGCTGAACCCTCCTGAATGGGGCTCAACGGGCGTGAGTCGTCGCCATGAGGGGGAGAAGGGCTATGTCGGAGCGGTGAAGCAATACCGGATCCACTCTGGGGGACCTCCACCACGGCCCTGCCAAGTCAAATCATGAATGATGAGAAACTATAACAAAGGAAGAACAAATGAATAGCAAAGGGAGAAGTGGCTTACTCATCCGAGGGCAAAGGCTCCTTGGGCTTCCGATCCCTCCAGGTTATGGCCTTGGTTGTAGGCTTGGTGGTAGCTTTGTCCACGGACTTCTTTCGCCTTTTAGCTGGCTGAGAAGGTCCGAAGGAAGAAGCAGATGCGGCCCCCCTCTTCTTCTTCGGTGCGACCGGGACAGCCTCACCCACGGCAAGGGGAGGGTCTTCATGGATCTGCCCACCGGGGTTAGCTGATGCCGGAAAAGCATAAGAAAGGGGGACAGGTCAAATGCCTCCATCACCTCAACGTCCGAATCATCTTCATTGTCGGGCCAATCTCTAATGGAAGAGAGTTTACTGGTGGGTCGCTTGGTCGCATCAGCCATCGGTAGGAACATCTCCTGATCCGGTTCCTCCTCGTCCGAGGTATCGCGATCGGGCGCCCATTTGAGAGAAGGCTCGGTGCTATCCTCGATGGTTTGCTGAAGAAACATCTAAGGGAAAGAAAAGGCAATAGGATTAAACCTACAACAAAGACCGACATATGATTTAATTTGAAAAAGGTTTGGGGCACGAGACTTACCGCAGGGGGAAGCCTATCTCAGCAGAAGTGTTCAGTCCCCCACGTCCACTCAGAAGAGAAGTCCTTGTGGCTGGTGAAGAGGGCCTTGACCCGGTGGTAGATCTCGGTGTTGCTTAACTCGAACGAGGAGGTCCGGTTGGGGTCGCGGCCCCAGCTCATGTGACAGAGTTTATGCCTGCGTTTCTGGAGGGGCGAGATCCGGTTGCAAACAAATGTGATCATTGCGTCCTCATTGCGCAATCCAAGATCCTTCAGCTCCTGGAACCTCTTGTTGACCTGGTTGGCCAGGACAGTGGGCTTCTTGGGGATCTTATCCCACAGATCCATATTAGGAGGACCCGGAGCGTAGGGGCGCAGCCAGATCAAATCTTCCGATGTGCTGTTCCGGACATAGAAGAAGGTCTGGGCCCATCCCTTGCAAGAGTCAAGCCCCATGACTCGGGGGAAGATGGACTGCTTCTAGGGAGAGATAGACGCAGCACCGAACTGCGTGAGCTGCTTGTCCTTCGGGTCAAGTTCTATGTTCGGAATCACGTTCCGGCGAAGGCCAAAGAACCGGATCTAGAGCTCCTTCGTGGGCCATAGTCTGGAGTAGCCCCGATGGTGGAAGTGAAGGAAGAGAGAGACGTGATGGAGTTAGCTGGAAGATGGTGCGGCTGAAGCTCATACGTATTGAGCCAGTTGTGAAAAAAAATCGCTAACCGGGAGACCGCACCCCAGCTATAAGTGGGATAGGAACACCACATACTCACCCGGATTGGGTAAGGGGGAAAGCTCGGCGGCAGCGAGGCGTGCGGTGATGCCCTCCGGGATGCGCCTGGTGCGATATAGCTAGTCCAAATCATTCTGGCAAACCTAGGATCCAGCCCACGCCCTGCGGTCGGCGTTCACCACGTCTTCCTCCATTTCCTGTTCTGCGATGGCGAGCTCCTCCTCTACCATCTCAAGATCACTGTCCTCACTAGCACTAGCAGCGGTGGGAGGCAGTGGCCTGGACTGGCGAGGACCCGTGGCAGAGGAGATGCGTGGAGGTGGTGGCGGCGCTGGTGTGTGTGGAAGCAGTGCGGCGGCAGTGCAGCCACTCAGGTGCGGTGGCGGCGGCGTTGTCGCTGGAGAAGAAGAGGAAGAAGCAGAGGCAGAGGGGCGCGGAAGTGGTGAAAAGACCCAAGGGGCGCGCCCCTCCCCTATTTAACCACTCCCTTGAGGGGTAGTGGGATCGCGCTGTGCGGACGGGCCACATGGTGTGGCCGTGTATGACCCGGATCGACCAATCAGCGATGAGCCACAGGGAGGGCCATAGGGCGCAGCGGATCCCACGACGCGACGTTATGATACCGTTAACGAGGAGGCAGGCATGATGTGACATGTGCTACAGTAAATTCTGACGATAACTACGGCGGTTACTGTCGCGGGCCCTTAAAATGAGGCAAAGTAATGATTAGCCTCCATGTGGGGAAGCGTACGAGAGAAGGAAGACTGATTTGGATGAGTATGTGGTGACCCGGCCAGCAAGTAAGAACTTGGAATGTGCCAAGGGAAAGGAAACCTATGGAATCTGAGATAAGAGGTAACTTGGAAAAGGAGCAAAAAGCTCGGTGAAATTGAACCTGCTGTGGCCTTAGCGGTTAAGGCGGCTAAGACCGCACCAGCTTCGGGGACTAATGTTGCGGGGATACCCCCGGGTAGAGTCACGCTAGGGTATAAAGGCTAAGTTAGCCGAGGTATGGCTAGGTCAAAGCAAGTGCTAGCTGAGTCACCTCAAGGCAGGCCGAATCACGGAGTAACCCGGACCAGGGGATGTCCACCTAACTAGATCTTAACCGACTTAAGCCGTATGTCTGACAGACGAATCTAACTTATATGCAGGAACAGGTGTGGCCGGATCAACTAGGTACGATCCGGGTTATATCAAGCTTGTAAGAGAAGGAAGGTATCTCGCTGGTCAAAGGTGACCACTGTAAGCAGAGCGTGAGCAAAGCGGACAGAGGCCAGGACCATCAAGGTGTGGTCGACAAAGGGGACGATGCCTATGTCGGATGACGCGGGCGCCGCAGAGGCTCACGTAGCCTCTGCATGGATGACGCTGGGCTAAAGTGACCCGGTCGGCTTACTATTTTGGGAAGAGGCATATTCCTTGGAATATGCCTCCACGTATGCCCAAATTGGAGACCTAGCCAACCCTATATAAGGAGGGCTAGGGCCTCTATAGAAAGGGTTGGTTTTTTTGGTTGATCCCTTGAGGGTTGTATTTTACTAGTGGTGAGAGTAAGAGAGTTCTTCTTCCGCCTCTCCCCAATACAGCTTAGGGAGCACTTGTAATCTGTGGAAGTGAATCAAATACAAAGCTATTGTGTGTGGAATCACCACACTATCCCTCCCTGGATTCCCCTAGTGCACTCAGTCCCCACCTTTAGCCTATCCATGGCATTTGCCGTGACACCACCACGATAGAAGAACATACATGCATTGACACTGGTGTATCCTTATGTGGTTTGTGAGAAGAACAGACATGCGATCACACTGGGTGGATCCATATGTGGTTCATGAAAAGAACAAACATGCAATGATATTGGTGGATCCATGTGTGGTTTGTTAAAAGAACACACATCTAATGACACTGGTGGATCCTTATGTGGTTTATGAAAAGAACACACATCAAATGACAATGTGTGTGGTTCATGAAAAGAACACACATCCAATGACACTGGTGGATCCTTATGTGGTTTGTGAGAAGAACAGACATGCAATGACTCTAGATGTGGTTCATGAGAAGAACAGACATGCAATGACACTGGTGGATCCTTATGTGTTTTGTGAGAAGAACTGACATGCAATCACACTGGGTGGATCCATGTGTGGTTCATGAAAAGAACAGACATGCAATGACACTGGTGGATCCATGTGTGGTTTGTGAAAAGAACACACATCCAATGACACTGGTGGATCCTTATGTGGTTTACAAAAAGAAAAAAACATCCAATGATATTGTGTGTGGTTCATGAAAAGAACACACATCTAATGACACTAGTTGATCCTTATGTGGTTTGTGAGAAGAACGGACATGCAATGACTCTAGATTTAGTTCATGAGAAGAACAGACATCTAGTGACAACGGTGGATCCTTATGTGGTTTGTGAGAAGAACAGACATGCGATGGCTCTACATGTGGTTCATGAGAAGAATAGACATGCAATGACACTGGTGTATCGCTATGTCGTTTGTGAGAATAATAGACATGCAATGACTCTAATTGTGGTTCATTAAAACAACACACATGCAATGACACTGGTTGATCCATGTGTGGTTTGTGAGAAGAACACACATCCAATGACACTGGGTGTGGTTCATGTAAAAACAGAAATCCAATGACACTGGTGGATCCCTATGTGGTTTGTGAGAAGAACAGACATCAGTTGACACTGTGTGTGGTTCATGAAAAGAATAGACATCTATTAACACTATTAGAATCATGTGTGGTTTATTTAGAAGAACACACATGCAATGACACTGGTGTATCCTTAAGTGGTTTGTTTAGAGGAACAAACATGCAATGAATCTAGCTGTGGTTCATGAAAAGAACACACATGCAATGACACTGGTGTAGCCTCATGTGGTTTGTGAGAAGAACACACATGCAATCACACTGGGTGGATCCATGTGTGGTTCATGAAAAGAACAGACATGCAATGACACTGGTGGATCCATGTGTGGTTTGTGAGAATAACACACATCCAATGACACTAGGTGTGGTTCATGAAAAGAACACATATCCAATGACACTGGTGGATCCTTATGTGGTTTGTGAGAAGAACAGATAGGCAATGACTCTAGCTGTGGTTCATGAGAAGAACACACATGCAATGACACTAGTGGGTTCAAATGTGGTTTGTGAGAAGAACTGATGGGGGAATACCAATCGGGGTATACCCATGAAATGAATCGCTAGCTAGAGTGAGCCGACTGAAGCTTAAGCCTAGGCCGACCAACTCGCCAAATACGGCGACTGGAGCATATTGGACCCATATGACACGCCGACTGGAGGAGAATATCATTTTGCGGCCTGAAAGTTGGGGTGTACAGGCAACACGGTACCCAAGTTCCCTGAAATCAGCTGGGATGACTACAGTTGGTGTGCCAAATACTGAGAGGGTCTTTTTCGGCACGAATTCAACTTTACGTTTCAATACAAAAAATCAGGCTAACGGGCGTCAAGTTGCCCCCTGTCATTTCTCGCTGTTATGTCGCTCCCGTCGCTTAGGCGGGGTCGCTGTCACGTAGGCTTGCAGCTTTGACATAGTGGATAGGAAAACCCGCCCCTAACCAGTGTATTGACGTGACAAAACAGGGCCCATGTATCAGTATTATAATTATTTTTTGTTTACTCAGAAGCTGGAATGGCCATCGCCACGCGTCTCTCCTTGGACTTCCGTCCCAATCGTTAACCCCCACCATAAAAGCGCATTGACTGTTCCACCATTCCCCTACCTCGCAAAAACCACTCTTATTCTTCCTGTCATCTACTATCTTCTTCCCGTCTTCTCCTTGCCGACATGGAAGGTCTATGCACTCTATAAATATGATGCCACAGCGCTCGCTTTCGCCATCGCCTCGGCCTCTCTGCAGTCCATCTCCACCCCACCCCTTTAGCCATCGCCTCTCCACCGCTCCGTCATCTCGCCTCCCCTCCCTTCCAATGTCCACCGCACCGCCATGGAGGTGCCCACGCTCAACCACTACGAGGCGGCGATGTTTGCGTCCTACGGCATCCTCGCACCGCCGCGCGCGACCTTGCACGCCGGATTTCGAATCAGCGAGGCGGGTGTGCCGGTGGCTCCGCTCCTCAACCCCCGCGGATACGAGATGGAGTGCGTCATCACGGAGCGTCGCCGCTAGCTGCCTTCGTGCATGAGGGCGTTGCCCCGGTACGCGGCGGCCAGCGAGTACTGGCCCCGGCTGTTCAAGAAGGAGCAGAAGGCCAAGCTTGGCAACCGTATCGTGGACGGGCGCCTGGTGTACCCGGATCGCCGTAACCAAGAAGGGCGGGAGATGTTCTGGTCCGTCCCTGGACGGACCATCTACACGGCCATCGACGCTGCTAGTCGCATAGAGGAGCTCCGTCTCCCGAACAACGCCGAAATTGTGGATATTTCGTCCGACGGCGACAAGGAAGCGGTGGCTCGGAGGACAGCGGCAGCTGTCAGGGGGATGATCCCCAAGTACCCCAACCGAATAAGAAACAAGACAGTCGGATCACGTCCGGCTAACCAGATGCAGCTAGACAGGGCAAGACAGGCCGGCTATCCCCCGGTAGCCGGATCAGCAGGACGCAGCCGGATACGGCGGCATAGCCGGACTCAACCAATGGGACAGGGCGACGTGTGTATCAGTGCACGGTATGCCCTGTACGGTGATAAGACTGGCAACTACCCGGGCATACCGAAGACTTTGCGGGGGTAACGCAGGAACAGTGGCCGGTGCTGACGACAGGCTCGCACAACGTCCACTGTGCCTACGACAGCCATACCGCTCGTACTCCGACAGGACAAGCCATACTGGACACTGTGGATGACTAGTCGGCTGGGACCCGCTTGTGGGGCCCGCCAGTCGGACTGGCCAGTGAGACCTTTGCCTCTCTACCTATATAAGGAGAGGCAAGGCCTCAGTAGAAAGGGTTGGTCTTACAGCATTTAAGGCAGTAGCTAGCGTATACAGCTCGAGGAGCACTTGTAGTTCAAGTATTCCACATAGTCAGATCCGGCAGGAGTAGGGGCTTTAACTCACCACGAGGGCCCCGAACCTGGGTACTTCTCGCGTCCCGCTATGCTCGCTTGTATCCAATCCCGCCTGCGGACGCTGTCGATAGCTTCCCTGCTAGTCCCCACACCTCTATCTAACCTCCTCAGGTACTGCCGTTCCCAATACAACAACAGTTGGCGCCCACCGTGGGGCAAGATGGCTTCGACCGGAGTCACGTTCCGCATGAGACTCCGCACTTCAGCCGGTGAGCGCGTGGCCTCCGGCCTGGTGCTCATGCTAGGAAAATTCGACTGCGTCATCGACAACGCTTCCTGCTTCGCCGGAACCTCCTTCCCAGCGAACGACACCGTTCTGCTATTCGGCGACCTCTCCATTTACGTTGCCACCGTCCCGGAGCGTTTCCCTAGGGAAATCGTCTCGGTCGCGGAGCCGCCGTGCTCAGACGGCAGCGCCTCCGCCACACCTCGCGGCACAGAGGTCATGATGGCCGGTTCCAGCTCCCATCCCCGCCAGCCGCGGGAGCGAGGCGCGGACGAGGTCGGAACTTCTGCTCCCCCGCAGCCCCGGAACCCGGTGGAGGATGCCATTGATCGGCTCCTGACGCCGGTTAACCTCGGGGATAACCCGGAGGAGGCGGAGGCCAACGTCAGCATGGAGAGACAGATCCTCCTCCATGAGGCCATGGAGCTAGCTGCAGCCCGTAAGCAGCTTGAGATCACCCGGCGCGAATACAACCGCGCACACGGCCTCACTCCGCCTATCGCGGAGCCGAGCCGGCGCGGTCAGGTACGGCATCGGGGCGGCGAGCTTGGCGGTAGATTGGAAAAGGACGGGGAACCGGATCCCGTGCCCACCCTCGCACGACCCATCAAGAACTTGCGCGCGGCGCGAGCCGCGGCAGTGGAACTGCCCAGCCTAGAGGGCGAGGAGCGAGCCCGCCAGCAAGCTTGCGTGCAGGAGCTCCTATGCGTCACGGACGAGCAGGCTGGTGCCAACCGGCAGGTGCAGGAAGACCTTAGCTACTCTAGGAGGAGCGAGCTACCGGCCAACAGCAGGGGCGTGCCGCGTGACACCCAGCAGGCGTCCTCCCCTCAGCCGCCCAGGGCCCGCAGCAGGCGTCGCAGCTCTGGTAATAGGGGCTAGCCGCGCCAGGAGAAGACGGTGAACAGCAACCCGCCACCTCACCCTCCGCCAGCCGGAGCGCCCAGACCAGCCGGTTCCCGTCTCTCGGGCCGGGTGGGAGCGCCCAACCCAGATTGCCCGGATGCCCGCGACCGCGTCACGGAGGAGGAAGATTCTACCGGTCCGGTTTGTTTCAGACCCCGCATCCGGAACGAGCCGTTTCCGGATAAATTATCCCTGCCCAGGGACACCCCCAAGTACGACAGCAGCATGAAACTGGAGGACTGGCTGACCGACTATGCTACGGTAGTCGGCATCGCCCACGGGAATAAGCGCGCAGCCGTGTGCTACATCCCCCTCATGCTAACTGGGTCAGCGAGGACATGGCTCAATAGCCTCGCGCCCAACAACATCAACGCCTGGCCTGACTTTGAGAAGGTGTTCGTCCGCAACTTCAACGGCACGTACAAGCGCCCAGGGCGCCCGCGCGACCTGGCCTTGTGCGTCCAGGGCGACCACGAGACCGACCGCGAGTACCTCGCCAAGTGGACAGAGCTGCGCAACACTTGCAAGGGCATCCTGGAGAGCCAAGCCATCGGTTTCTTCATCGAGGGTTGCCATGAGGGCACCATGCTTCGCCACCGGCTATTGTGTGACGAGCCGAAAACCATGGCGGAGCTCATGATGGTTGTTGACCAGTACGCCACGACGGACGCCGCCATGAAGAAGCCCCTCCGGGTAAACACGGACGGCCGTCCGACTCCCACGGAGCCGGCTCGCGACCGACCCAGCAATCCGGCTGGAGAAGACGGACCCTCTAGACGCCACGGCAACGACAACCGGTTCCATGGGGACCGCCAGGCCGGACAGCAGAAAGCTCGCTACCACGCGCAGCAAGTCAATGCTGTGGAGGGCGCGCCCGACGCGCCGGCTAATGAAGCAAGGAGGCAGAAGCCACGGCTCACCTTCGACCAGATGTTCGATGGCCCGTGCAAGTGGCATAGCGGTCACTTCAAGCCGGCTACGCACACCACCCGGAACTGCAGCTGGACCCGCCAGCTAAAGGACCAGGGCAACCAGCCTCGTCCCCCGCCTCCCCCACCGGGTGGACGTCCACCACCGGCTAGGGGAGCCGGCAATGATGGTAACGACGGCAACGGCGGCAACAACAACGGCTACCCCCAGCCGCACGCCGACTACCACATTTTCGAGACGGAGCAGGACGACAAGCACAGCCGTAGGCGACGCTCCAAGGAGGTCAACACCATCGCCTCTCCGGTCCCCCAGTACCTGAACTGGTCGGAAACCCCTATCACCTGGAGCCGGGCGGATCAGCCTGAGCATCTACCGACTCCCGGGGGATATGCCATGGTGCTCGACCCCCTCATCGTCTCCAACGCACGCACTTGCCGATTCTCGCGCGTCCTCATCGACGGAGGCAGCAACCTCAACCTCCTCTACCAGTCCTCGCTAGAGAAGTTGGGCATTCGCGAAAGCGACCTGCGCCCGACTACCACGACGTTCCACGACGTACTTCCGGGGCCAGCCTGTGCCCCGCTAGGGAAAATCCAGCTGGACGTCATTTTCGGGACCGAGGAGAACTTCCGCCGCGAACCAATCTGGTTTGAGGTGGTAAATCTGACAAGCTCCTACCACGCTCTCCTCGGGCGCCCCGCCCTTGCCAAGTTCATGGCCATCCTCCACTATGCCTACCTCAAGACGAAGATGCCGGGACCCCACGGCATGATCACCAACGCCGGCTGCTTCAGGCGATCGATGGAGTGCGCCTCAGCCGGTTCCAAACTGGCAGAGGCCCTCATCATAGCCGAGGAGAAGCGCGTGATCATGCGCAATGTGGCCATGGCCCAGCAGGACATTCCGGCTAGCAACAAGCCAGCTGGAGAAGGAGCCTTCCAGTCGGCAAAGGAGACGAAGAGGATCCTGCTCGACCCCTCTGATCCGACCAAGTTCGTCACCTTGGCGCCGGCTTGGATAGCAAATAGGAAGGCGTGCTCGTCGACTTCCTCCGTGAGAATCGGGACATCTTCGCGTGGTCCCCCAAGGACATGCCGAGTGTGCCGAGGGAGTTCGCCGGGCACTCACTTCACTGGAGTCCAGATGCCAAGCCGGTCAAGCAACCTCTACGCCGATTCGCAGAGGAGAAGAGAAAGATAATCGGTGACGAGATCACCCGGCTCCTTGCAGCTGGGTTCATCATGGAAGTGTACCACCTAGACTGGCTGGCGAACCCAGTCCTGGTGCTGAAGAAGAACAAGACCTGGCGCATGTGTATCGACTACACCAGCCTGAACAAGGCGTGCCCTAAAGACCCCTTCGCCTTGCCCCGCATCGATCAAGTCATCGATTCTACGGCCGGCTGTGATTTGTTGTCTTTTTTAGATTGTTATTCCGGGTACAATCAGATCCGGCTGAACCCGACTGATCTGATTAAGACATCATTTATCACCCCCTATGGGGCTTTCTGCTATGTAACCATGCCTTTCGGCCTAAAGAACGCAGGCACCACCTATCAGCGATGTATGCAGAAATGCTTGCACTCGTAGATAGGCCGAAACGTGCACGCTTACGTGGATGACGTGGTTATCAAGACCAAGGAGAAGCGCACCCTCCTCGAGGACCTGGGAGAAACATTTGGCAACCTCCGCCAGTACCGGATGAAGCTGAACCCAGAGAAGTGCGTCTTCGGGGTACCGTCCGGTCAGCTCCTCGGTTTCCTCGTTTCACAGCAAGGTATTGAGGCAAATCCGGAGAAGATCGCGGCCATCGAGGGGATGCAGCCGCCCAGGAACCTGCTTGGAGGCCAGAAGTTCACCGGATGCCTGGCTTCCCTCAGTCGCTTCGTTAGCCGGCTGGGGGAGAAGGCACTCCCGTTGTACCAGTTGATGAAGAAGACGGACAAGTTCTCCTAGACTTCGCAAGCCGACGCCGCGTTTCACGACCTCAAGCGCATGCTATCCACAGCACCGGTTCTAGCCACGCCAGCTAGTAAGGAGCCGATGTTGCTCTATATAGCAGCCATTAGCCGGGTCATCAGCGTCGTCCTGGTGGTGGAGCGCCCCGAGGAAGGCAAGGCTCAGCCGGTTCAGAGGCCCGTCTACTACCTCAACGAGGTTCTCTCCCTCTCCAAGCAGAACTACCCCCACTACCAGAAGATGTGCTACGGCGTGTACCTGGCATGCAAGAAGCTCAAGCACTACTTCCAGGAGCATCCGATTAAGGTCATGTGCACTGCACCCCTTTCGGAAATCATCGGCAACAAGGACGCCACCGGTCGAGTCACCAAGTGGGCCATCGAGCTTGCCGCCTACTCCATCCAGTACGAGCCCCGGCTCACGATCAAGTCGCAAGCGTTGGCGGACTTCCTCGTCGACTGGGCCGAGACCCAGTGTCTCCCACCGGTTCCAGATTCAGACCATTGGCGGATGCACTTCGACGGATCAAAGATCCTTGGGGGCTTGGGAGCCGGCATCGTGCTCACCTCGCCCAAGGGAGACCGGTTGGAGTACGTACTACAGATCCACTTCAAGGCCTCCAACAACGTAGCCGAATACGAGGCACTGGCGCACGGACTCCGGCTGGCCAAGGAGATCGGTGTCAACCGGATCCTGTGCTTCGGCAATTCGGACTTGGTGGTGCAGCAAGTATCCGGGGAATGGGACGCCAGAGACGCAAACATGGCTCTCTACCGGTTCCACATCCAGAAGCTCAGCGCCTCGTTCGACGGGTGCGAATTTCACCACATCCCCCGCGTCAATAACGAGGCAGCTGATGGGCTCTCCAAGATCGGATCCACCAGGCAGGCCATCCCACCAGGGGTGTCCTTGGAGCACCTACGCAAGCCATCCATCAACCCGTCGCCAGAATCGGACTCCATCGTCTAGGAAGGAACCATTCTGGCCGACGGAACGGCGGAAGCAGTGCCGGCAGAACCACCAAAAAGGAAGACCCGTACCAATTCCGGCCAGGCAGCGCCTTCCGGCTCGCAAGGCCCGGGGGCTGCCGGCTCGCCTAGCGGCTCGGGGGCTGCCGCTCCGGATACGCCATCCGAACGACCCCCAGACACCCGTCAACCGGAGAACATGAGCATCCTCGTCATTCGGGAAGTGCCATCCTGGGCACAACCCTTCATGAGCTACATCGCCACTGGAGAACTCCCGGACGACGAGGTGGAGGCCAGACAAATTCGGCGCCGCGCGCACACATACACCATCATAGACGGCAATCTATACAAGCGCAGTGTATTCGGAATCTTCCAAAGATGTGTTGATGCAGATACGGGCCACCGGCTACTCAAGGACATCCACCAGGGCGAGTGCGGGCACCACGCTTCGTCAAGGGCGATAGTCGCCAAGGCGTTTTGCCATGGTTTCTATTGGCCCACCGCCCTAGAGGACACTGAGCAGGTGGTCCACGCATGCAATGGGTGCCAGCGCTTCGGGTAGCTCAGGCACCATCCAACTTCGGTACTCAAGACCATACCGATCACCTGGCCGTTCACGGTTTGGGGCCCTGACATGGTCGGTCCCTTCAGGCGAGCACGCGCGGGCATGACCCACCTGCTGGTGGCGGTGGACAAGTTCACGAAGTGGATCGAGGCCAAGCCTATCCGAAAGCTGGACGGGGCGACGGTTGTCACCTTCTTCACCGACATCATCAACCGCTTTGGCTACCCCAACAGCATCATCACAGACAACGGCACGAACTTCGCCAAGGGGGCCTTCGCCCGGTTCTGCAGCAAGAAGGGCATCCGACTGGACCTAGCCTCCGTCGCGCACCCGCAATCCAACGGGCAAGTCGAAAGGGCAAACGGCTTACTGCTAGCCGGCATCAAGCCACGTCTTATCGAGCCGTTGGAGCGTTCACCCGGATGTTGGATCGAAGAACTTCCGGCTGTGCTGTGGAGCCTCCGCACCACACCGAATAGGTCAACCGGCTACACGCCATTCTTCCTGGTCTACGGATCGGAAGCCGTCCTCTCCGCCGACATCAATTTCGACTCCCCTCGCAAGCTCCTCGATAATAAAAAAGCCAACCAGGAGGCGCGGGAGGACGGAGTGGACCTCCTGGAGGAGGCCCGCGATCTGGCCTTGTCCAGATCAGCCCTATACCAATAGCGACTACGTCGCTACCATTCAATCTGGATCCGCCCAGTCGCATTCCGCGAGGGCGACCTGGTTCTCCGGCTGGTTCAAGACACGAAGGGCATGCACAAGCTATCGCCACCCTGGGAGGGCCCCTTCATCATCAGCCGGGCGCTACCCAACGACTCCTACTACCTCATCGACGCGCAGCAGCCGCGCAAGAACAAGATGGACAAGTCAGACAAGGATACCGAGCGTCCTTGGAACGCCGCCCTGCTGCGCCCATTTTACACCTAGTCGCCAGACAATGTATGTATCCCGAAACCCCTATGAATAAAAATACGGACCCCCACGAGAATCTCAGGGGCTCCTTGCCAGAAATATGTATGCACCTGTTTTCCGGTTATTATTTTCCGGCTCCGGCAACCCCTACCCGGGGCTCGTCGGCTGGCCCGGCCTGCTAAGTCAACAAACCGGCTGAGTACTGTGCGATGATGTCAAAGGCCCACTCTTCGTATCAGCTACAGACCGCAACCCGGTTGTCCGGCTAGCAAGAGCAAAAGCCCGAGGCATCCCACACGAAAAACGGGGAGGAGACGCGACAGATCGGGTATCGTGTGCAATGTACCGTGTGCAATGTACTGTCAGCTCCCTTCGATTTCGACTGCAGACCGCAACCCGACTGCCCGGCAAGGACGCAGCGAAAACAGCAGAGCGCACGGGAAATCAACTAAGTGTCTAGAAAGGGACAGGCCAGTTTTCGAAAAAACAAGCCGTTTTCTGGCTACAATTTGGCAGACTAACCTACTAACCTATGTGGACATGTGTGTATGGGTACGTACGTTTCGTCCGGCTACCTAGAGTCAGAATTCAGGAAAAGGAAAGAAGATTCGAAGTCCTTGCCTTCATCAAGCGCTCCGAATCTCGGGGGCTACACCCACTAGGTGCGCTCGCGCGCCCCTAGTGGAATCTTGTGGTTCCCGACCGGCTAAAGGCGTTTAGCCGATCGATCGGAGCCCAGGCGAGGGCAAGGGCTGGAGCAAGAGAAGACAAGGAAGATTCGAAGCACCTGGCTACGCCAGCTACTCAGAATCTCGGGGGCTACACCTAGTGGGTGCGCTCGCGCGCCCCCACTGGAATGTTAGTTCCCCCGGCTAAAAGGGTTCAGCCAACGAAAGCAACCGACTGAGACGAGTCTAGTCAAATAAATATAGAAGAATCGGGAAAGAAGGAAGATTCGGAGCACCTGTCTTCGCCAACTACTGCGATTCTCGGGGGCTACACCCAGTGGGTGCGCTTGCGCGCCCCCACTGGAGGTGTAGGTTATCCGGCTAAAGGCGTGTAGCCGGACAAGGTTAGCCGGGAAAAATGGCAAAAAGAAACTCAGCGCACAAGTAAGGAAAAAGGATTTCAACAATAACAAGCAAAAGAGAGACGAAGCTCTCGCAACTTACCCGGCGTCAAAGACAGCCGGCACAAACAGGCAAGGTTCACAAGTGTACAACACAAGACAATTACACCTGCCATCCCGGGGCGATATCTAGGCAGCAGGACCCTTGCCGTGGGGGAGATCTTGGCCAGCGGAGGCTTCAGGCGGTGGAGGAGGCGCGGGGCTTGATCCGGTCCCGGCGCTGGCAGGCAGCGGCATCGGGGCCTCCACATCAGGAGTGCCAACATACTCCGAGTCGGTGAGGACCTCGTCGGGGTCCACATAGTCGGCGATCTTGATGGCGGACCCGCGGAGCTCTGGATGGGCTTGGCGGATGGCGGCAAGATCAGCCCCGGCACGGAAGCCTCCGTCGATCTTCTCGACGCGGGCGTCCTTGTACTAGGAGAGCATCAGAGCCAGGGCCATCTCCACTCCGGCTCGCGCAGCCAGGTCCCGCAGCCGGTCCATCGTAGCCGGCACCTCCCCCACCTTCGCAGCCAGCTGCGCCATTGTCTCCGGAACCGGAGCCTCCGGCCATACGAAGGAGAAGACGTCCCTCGCTGCCTGGCAAAGCTTGGCGGCTTCCTCGCCAAGAAGGACAACAAGCTCCTGGGCCGTCGGCTGCGCTCCCGGCCAATTCTCCTGCAGCCAGTTGTAGGCCAGCAGGTCTATGCCGGGGTAAAAGTCTATCAGAAAAGAGGGGTCAGATCCGGCTACCAGATCCGAAAAGAAAGGAAGACGGGAAAAGGAACTCACCCTTGGCAGTGTGGCCGACCTGCATCAGCTCCTCCACCAGCGCCTTCTCCCTGAGCGCCAACCGTTTAATCTCCTTCTCCTGGTCCTTGTTCTAGGCCTCGAGAAGGGAGAAAGCTTCGGTCCGGCTGGCGAGCGAGGCGTCGCGCTCCTTGACGGTGGCCTCCAAACCGTCCACCCGCGCGTGCCAATCCTTATTCTGTAGCCGCAGAGTAGAGTTGGACTTGCTTAGCCGGTCGTTCACTTTCTTCAAGTGATCGATCTCGCGCTAAGCGCACATGAGGATAGCTGCAACGAAACCGGCTATCAGTACCCAAAAAAAAGGGAGCCGGATGAAGTGAACTTACTCTGGGAGGTCCCGTTGGCGGCAGCGAGCTTCTGCTCCAACGACCGGTTCCCGCCGGCTGTGGCCTCCAGCAGCCGGATCTCCTTCACTGCCAGCTCGAGCGTGGCGGCAAGGTCCGACAGCGAGGCAGCGGAACAGGTGTCGTCGTCCACGGCGTTGACGGCCAGGGACTCCTTCGCCGCAACCACCGCCACCTGCCACTCCTCCCCGGGCTCCTCGTCGGAGTTGTCGTCGCCAACGACGACGAGCTCCTTGCCAGCAGGCCCCCGCATGCCTGCGGAGGAGCCTTCCGGCTGGGAGGAGCTCGCCTCCGGCTGGGGGACTTCTGACTGGGCGGGGGCAGTCGGCTCAGCTCGAGGGGGAGGCGAAGGCTATGCCTCAGAGGAAGGAGGAGCGCTGGTCGGCGCAGTCGGGGCACGGGGCGGCGACCCGGCGGGCGCGCTAACCGGGCTCGTGGCTCCGAAGGAAACGAGCGTGCTAAGGAAAAAGCGAGGAAGACAGGAGCAAAACAAGCCAAAGTCAGAAAAGGAGGAAAAAGGCAAACAGACAGAAAGGGAAGGGGGAGAAAGAACATACCCCAACACCATAGGAGGCGGCCCCTTCTTCCGGCCAAGACGGCTTGACGGCAGGGTGCCGGACCGGCTTGCCGGCGGTGCGCCGGACTGGCTCCTCCGCCGCGGGACGGCGGGAGCTGAAGCAGCTGGAGCCACTCCCACCCGCTCCCCCGTCCGTCGTGGAGCGCGTCGCCGGCTCCGCGGTCGGCACGGCCTCCTCGTCGTGCACCTCCGGGTGCGGGTCGGCGGCTGGCTCGTCGTTCCGGCTGGGGAAGGCGTCGCCATCCCCATCCGATTCCTCGCCGGACCGTCGGGCGCGTGGCTCGGGCTGGTCGGGCGCGAATTCCTCAAGGGCCACCGCGCCCTCCTCGCGGATAATGCAGGGGAACATCTGCCGAACACAAAAGTCAGCCAGACGAAGAAAAAGAACAAGAATAAGAAAACATCAAAAGTGCATCCGGTTAGAAGAGCTTACCCGAGGCGCGCGGTTCTCCCGCGTATACGGCGCCAGGCTGAACTTCCAGTTCTCCGGCAGCCGTTCCTTGGTGATCGTCCACACCCACTCCTTCAGGTTGTGGTAGCGGGGATCGCGGCGTGACAGCCGGGTCAGGTCCAGCCGGCCAGAATAGTAGCACATCTTGTGTGCTTGTTGCTGCAACGGCATCATCAGCCGGGACATCCAGCTGAGGGTGACGTCCAGCCCGGTCAGCCGGCAGTGGACGAGCGAGTGCATGCGCTTCAGCAGCTCGTCCGTCTCTGCCTTGTCACCGTGGAACTTCAAGTCCCAGTTCTGCTGGCTGGATTTGACGTCCTAGAAGGCCGGCAGATTTATCCAGTCGATGTTGGTAAGGTTCTTCACGTAGAAGTACGACTGATGCCACAGTCGCACCATATCGTGAAGAAGGAACTTGGGGTAGCCGGTCTGCGAGCGGGAGTAAATGGAGGCGCCGCCGCAGACGACTAAGGGTCCCTAGGTGAACTGCACCTGTGGCCGGACTCGAAAGAGCCGGCAGAAGAGCCCGAGATCCGGCTGGATCCCGAGATAGCTCTCGCAGAAAGCAACGAAATGCGCCAACGTTCCGATTGTGTTGGCGCCGAGGTGGTGGAGACGAAGGTCAAAGAAGGCGAGGAAGGTCAAGAGGAACGGGTTCACCGGAAGGGCGAACCCACGGGCCAGGTGGGACAGGAATATGACGCGCTCGCCATCCTCCGGATGCGGCGACACTTCCTCGGCCGGCGCCAGCCGCACCGCCTCCTCCTCCGCCGGTGGGAGGACACGGGTGGCCCGATATTTGGCGATTTGGTCCTCGGTGACGGCAGAGCCGCACCAGGCCCCACGTCGGCGGCCATTTCCGGTTGACGAGGGGGAGCGGCGACGGAGGATTGACGGTGGCCCGTAGCGTCGACGACGGCGAACGGGTGGCGCAAAGAGCAAGGGCGCAGGAGCGGAGGCAACGAAAGAGAAGGAACTGCAACGGGGGAGCAAAGGAAAGAAATCGCCTCCCCCGCGGTGTCCCTTTAAAGAGCCAGAAGGGCAACCGTCGGCGGGGCACGTGGTGCGCATCCGGGCGACCCACACCCCAACCGCCGCCTAAGATCCCGTGTGCCGGAGCAGGATGCGCAGAAGATCATGGAGCGGGAACCGAAGCGCCGGACAACAGTTTCCCGAGGCGACGTGCGACGGTACGTTACGCTGCCCACCGCAGAGTAATGATGGCACGTGCGCGCGTGGCCGGCATCAGCACTGACGTCACGGGTAGCACGACCGCCAAGCTCAGCCGGACACAAATTCAAAAGCAAGAGGAAGCGCGCACACATTTCTCCTAAGGGCGGAATCCACACGCGCTCGGGGGCTAGTGTCAGGGGGATGATCCCCAGGTACCCCAACCGAATAAGAAACAAGACAGTCGGATCGCGTCCAGCTAACCAGATGCAGCCGAACAGGGCAAGACAGGCCGGCTATCCCCCGTTAGCCGGATCAGCAGGACGCAGCCAGATACGGCGGCATAGCCGGACTCAATCAATGGGACAGGGCGACGTGTGTATCAGTGCACGGTACGCCCTGTACGGTGACAAGACTGGCAACTACCCGGGCATACCGAAGACTTTGCGGGGGTGACGCAGGAATAGTGGCCCGTGCTAACGACAGGCTCGCACGGCGTCCACTATGCCTACGACAGCCATACCGCTCGTACTCCGACAGGACAAGCCATACTAGACACTGTGGATGACTAGTCGGCTGGGACCCGCCTGTGGGGCCCGCCAGTCGGACTGGCCAGTGAGACCTTTGGCTCTCTACCTATATAAGGAGAGGCAAGGCCTCAGTAGAAAGGGTTGGTCTTACAGCATTTAAGGCAGTAGCTAGCGTATACAGCTCGAGGAGCACTTGTAGTTCAAGTATTCCACATAGTCAGATCCGGCAGGAGTAGGGGCTTTACCTCACCACGAGGGCCCCGAACCTGGGTATTTCTCGCGTCCCGCTACGCTCGCTTGTATCCAATCCCGCCTGCGGACGCTGTCGATAGCTTCCCTGCTAGTCCCCACACCTCTATCTAACCTCCTCAGGTACTGCCGTTCCCAATACAACGACAGTTGGCGCCCACCGTCGGGCAAGATGGCTTCGACTGGAGTCACGTTCCGCACGGGACTCCGCACTTCAGCCGGTGAGCGCGTGGCCTCCGGCCTGGTGCTCACGCTCGGCAAATTCGACTGCGTCATCGACAACGCTTCCTGCTTCGCCGGAACCTCCTTCCCAGTGAACGACACCGTTCTGCTATTCGGCGACCTCTCCGTTTACGTCGCCACCGTCACGGAGCGTTTCTCTAGGGAAATCGTCTCGGTCGCGGAGCTGCCGCTATGCTCTCTTGTATCCAATCCTGCCTGCGGACACCATCGATAGCTTCCCTGCTAGTCCCCACACCTCTATCTAACCTCCTCAGGTACTGCCGTTCCCAATACAACGACAGTAGCTGAAGTGTTGTCGACTAGGAAAAATTGTAAAGTCGCATCTTTGTATGGAAAAATTTGTGGTCGAATAATAAAATGTCTCAATTTAGATCTTTGTCTCGATTAATTTGTGAAAGATTTTTTCAAAAATACTAATCAATTCAATTTCTACCTCTAATTAATTTCTGCCTCGAATTAATTTCTGCCCCGAATTAATTTACATTAATTGTCCTGGACTGCTGACCGTCGCGGGGCTTTTGGTCCCGGTTTGTGGCATGGTCCCGATTATGGAAACGAACTGGGACTGATGGAATTTGGGCGCTGGACCAAAGACCCCACTTTCTACCAAGTGCTAGAGACAAGCTTCACTACCCATGACAACAAGAAGATAGACGTTGTCTACACCAACAAGGAGGAAACAGTGGTGCGTGTCCTGAGGATGTACGAGGGTTGGCTTGGGATAGACGAGGACAGGTTTGTGGGATTGGACCTCGAGTACACCCCGGAGCACCCATATGAAGGGAGTGAAGTCGCCGTCGTTCAACTGGCCATGCGGAAACACGTCCTCGTCTACCACCTCTCCCGGTTTGTAGATCTGCTCTCTGTAGCTAACCACTTTTAGGCTTTTCTCCTCTTGTTCTTTATCCACTTGCTCATCTTGCAACTACTGGATTTTATTTAGGACCAAATAAATTAGGGTTTTCCTATGTCTCAATCGACTGAGATTTTCTTTAGTCTCAATCACCTAAGAAAAGTGCAACCATAGTTAAAAGAAATGTGCAACTCGTTCAGTCGACTGAGAAATAGCAAAACCGAATAAATTATGACAATACAATGTTGAGAGTCTTGATATTGCATTTACTAAAATTTTCAAAATTATATTGAGATGATGATCTTGCATTGAGAAAATATTTGTAGTTACAAATTTTGTTGATGACAAACTACACACTTTCAGGACTAACAGGAAATGTCCGGCGCTGCGCCAGTTCCTTGAAAAAAGGGAATTGTTTTCTGCACTATCGACACAACAACTGATTTTTCAAAATTGTATCAAGAGGAAATTATAATTCCTGCGCATAACTGGATCGATATTCAGCATCTTGTCAAGATCCTGGGGGCAGGAAGAAGGATGGAATGGCATCACTCGCAACTAGAATCCTCGATGAGTCGTATGTCACCATGAAGGAAGATTTCTCTACGGATAGGCACGATTTCTGGAACGAGTGGTCGTTGTCTGATATAAACATGAAGTATGCAGCCATAGATGCTTACGTGACCTACCAGCTGTACATGAAGATCCATTTTTTTAACGTTACCTCGTGTTTTGCCCTATTTGCAAGAGGGAAGACGAGCTTAGGGGAGCCCTTTGTAGAAAATGCCGAATAGCTGAGTTTGAAGTTGAATATGCAAAGAAATTGGCTGCATCTGAAGCAACTGATAGAGAGGCTGCAGAAGCAGCTGAAAGAGAGCTTGCAGCTGAAGAAGCAGCTGACAGAGAGGCTCCAGCTGAAGCGGCAAATAGAGAGGCGGCATCTTCTAGCGGCAACAATTAGGCATGTGATGCACCGCTAATTGTTCTACAGGACGCTGAAGATAGCAAAGCCAAGTCAGATGCCATTTCGGACAAAGCAGTTCGTCGGATGTGGAGTACCTATAATGATGGCAAGCGCGTCAAGTGGTCTGATGAGGAGTGAATTAAATTTTACTTGTCACTGTTATGTTTCTGTTTTGTGGAACTCAGTTAGCTTGCCAAGATGTCTAGTGCATCAAGTGATACTAGTAAAATAAATTTAACCCTTGTTATGTTATGTTTATGTATGTGTCTTGCAGCTTGTCAAGATGGTAGCTTCTTAACTGGCAGTTTGAAATAGTTCCCTTTTCCTCTCTCGCTAAACATATATGTTTCATTTTTCCCAAATTGGTAGCAAATCTAGAGAAGATTCTCACTTCGATATTTCGTTCCCTTTTGGACCTCTTTTTGCCTCCGAACAGGTAGCAAATCTAGAGCAGCAAACCACACCAGGCAGAATACATTCATTTAGAAAACAAAACAAATGTAGATATAGCTGTGCGCATCTAAATAGGATATAGCGATAGAAAGTAGGTTGCTTAACGAGGTTCGATGCATTCAGCCAGAAATAGGATATATCTAGAAAGGAGCTGCTGGGCAGCAGGGGCAGCCGTCGCAGCTGCAGGCAGATCCTGCAAGCGTCCGCGCCTCCGCCATCTCCCTCTGGTGCTTCCGCCACTTCTTGCTGCCCAGTTTCTTGGACTTGGGGGCCTTGGGCTTGATTGGAGGCATGCGACCCTCTTTGATGGCCACCCGCTGGAGGTTTCGGAGGTGAATTCAGAGAGCACGGTGTTCAGCGATGTAGGCGTTGATGTTCACGGGCTCAGGCTTGCCGCTTTTGTTGATGCCGGAGCCCGCGGCCTCTGCATGCTTCAGTAAGGTGTTCAACGGTGCCGCCGGTGGCGCGACTCGTCAAGCAGTAGACGCCCCCTTGCGAAAGGGGCAGCTGTAGGGGTCCCTGAGGAAGCCGTCGTACTTGCCGGTCCACAGCCTCCTCAGCACCTGACGAGCCTCGGTGTGAATGGACTCGTCATCGCTGTAGACGTCGCTGCTGGAAACCTATTGGAAGAAAGGGAAAATGGGGGAGTAGATGGTGTAAGAAGATCGAGCAATCGAAATGCGAACAAGTGAATCCTAATAAACCAAGATCTAGCATCCAACGATGGGAACGGTGTTGGATAATTAGGCACAATTTCCATGATTAATTCCAGAATATTAAACATGACAATACCAGCTAAATTTTAAATAGATTAGCCCATTATTTCTAACAAACGGTAGAAGAACCAGGGGAGGGGAGCAAACCCAAGTTACCTCCGACCATAGGTCATCGATGCCGGTGTCGTAGGGGTTCAGCGGAGCGATGTACTTATCTGGATCGTAGGTGCCCAAGAAGTGCGTGATCTGCTTGTGACCGGCGGGGGCCTCCTAGCCGGCGGGGGGCTCCTCTTCGGCGTCTCCGTCGGTAGCTGGGACGGGGGCCTAGACGGGAATGGCGACTGCCATCGATGGCTCCACTAGAGCCTAGACAGGGACAGCGGCTGCTTTCAATGCGTCGAGGGGGACCGGCGAGGATACGGGGGCGTCTTCGCCGGCGGCCATGGAGGCGACGATGGCCACCTTATCCTCCTTGTCCATCGACGGCGCGGACGGGGTATTCTCGGGAGTTTACGGATGCTGGTGGGACAGTGGAGAGGGTTGCGTGGGAACAGTGAGCGAGAGTGGGAGTGGGTGTGTGGAGAGGGGATCTATAGCTAAGGTGGATAGAAGCAAGGCACGTTTCGTTGCACCACCGAGCAACGCACCGCGCAGTCGACTGCACCGTGCACTGCGACACACGCACGGTACGTCACATTTTTTCCCGGGCCATGCATGGCAGTTCTGTATTGAGCCGCATGCAAAGGGCGCACACACAATTTCTATGTACGAAGTTTGACATGGCCCTAAAATTGGCGATTGAGAGCCGCTACGTAAAAATAGGATATGTCTTATTAAAATCAAGTGGCAATAAATTGCAGCTATCCATCGATGACCGTGCACTCGATGATGCATGCGTTGTGGCGTAGTAGTAGCAGTAGTAGTCTTTTCAGACTTGATTAAACATGACATGACCGCTCGATGACTTTTTCCATGGACGGCATCGTGTTCCTTCTTGTAGAAGTCTCGCTAAGGGAGACGTCTGTGCTAGCTCGCGCTGTACTGTGAAGGGCACGACGTGTGCAACTATCATCGTTGGATCGCACAGAATCAACAGCTGGTGCGCACAATCCACGTGACAACTGTGATAACCAATCAGGGAGTAGCAGACAGGGTGAGCACAGATTTGTGCTTCTACGAAAGATAGAGAGGGGGGGCAAAACTGAGTAGTACCACATAAAACCAAGGGCGATACTGAGTAGTACTACCCCTGTCCCAAGGCTTAAGGCATATAATTTTTTGCAAAAGTCAAACTATGTAAAGTTTGACCAAGTTTTTAGAAAAAAATTAACATTTACAATATGAAATATATACCCTTGGATACATCATGAAACATATTTTCATGTGGTATCTATATAATATCATAGTTCTTGATAGTTTTTTCAAAAAGTTTGGTCAAACTTTCCGTAGTTTGACTTTTCAAAAAAATGGAACAGAGGGAGTATAAAAATGGAAAGTGAGTATCTTGCATAATGAAATACATCGTGGCATACATCAAATTATGCCAAGATAGATCTACAAGAGTTCATTGGATGTGTGTTGTTCTCATAAACCACTCATAAACCACGTAAGGATCCACTAGAGTCACTAGATGTGTGTTCTTGTCACAAACCACATATCACCAGAGTCATTGCATGTGTGTTCTTCCCATGAACCACACATGGATCCACCGGTGTCATCGCATGTGTATTCATCTCACAGACCACATATCACCGGTGTCATTGTATGTCTGCTCTTCCCATGAACCATAGCTAGAGTCATCGCATGCATGCTCTTTTCATGAACCACAACTAGAGTCATTGGATGTGTGTTCTTCTTACAAACCATATCATGAACCACACCCAGTGTCATTGCATGTGTGTTCTTCTCACAAACCATATCATGAACCACACCCAGTGTCATTGCATGTCTGCTCTTCTCACTAACCACAGCTAGAGTCATTGCATGTCTGTTCTTTTCACAAACCACAAATCACCAGAGTCATTGCATGTGTGTTCTTCCCATGAAACACACATGGATCCACCGGTGTCATTGCATGTGTGTTCTTCTCACAAACCACACATGGATCCACCCAGTGTCATCGCATGTGTGTTCTTCCCATGAACCGCACATGGATCCACCAGTGTCATTGCATGTCTACTCTTTTCATGAACCACAGCTAGAGTCATTGGATGTGTGTTCTTCTCACAAACCACATATCGATCCAGTGTCATTGCACGTGTGTTCTTCCCAAAGACCACACATGGATCAACTAGTGTCATTGCATGTGTGTTCTTCTCACAAACCATATCATGAACCACACCCAGTGTCATTGCATGTGTGTTATTCTCATAGACCACACATGGATCCACCAGTGTCATCGCATGTGTGTTCTTCTCACAAACCATATCATGAACCACACCCAGTGTTATTGCATGTGTGTTATTCCCATGAACCACACATGGATCCACCAGTGTCATTGCATGTCTGCTCTTCCCACAGACCACACATGGATCCACCAGTGTACTCGCATGTGTGTTCTTCCCATGAACCACACATGGATCCACCAGTGTCATTGCATGTCTGCTCTTTTCATGAACCACAGCTAGAGTCATTGGTTGTGTGTTCTTCGCATAGACCACATATCAGCAGTGTCATTGCATGTGTGTGCTTCCCAAAGACCACACATGGATCCACCAGTGTCATGCATGTGTGTTCTTCGCATAGACCACATATGGATCCACCAGTGTCGTTGCATGTGTGTTCTTCCCATGAACCACACATGGATCCACTAGTGTCATTGTATGTCTGCTCTTCCCATGAACCATAGCTAGAGTCATCGCGTGCGTGCTCTTTTAAGAAACCACAGCTAGAGTCATTGCATGTGTGTTCTTCTTACAAACCAAATCCCGAACCACACCCAGTATCATTGCATGTGTGTTCTTCTCACAAACCATATCATGAACCACACCAAGTGTCATTGCATGTCTTCTCTTCTCACTAACCACAACTAGAGTCATTTCATGTCTGTTCTTTTCACAAACCACATATCACCAGAGTCATTGCATGTGTGTTCTTCCCATGAACCACACATGGATCCACCGGTGTCATTGCATGTGTGTTCTTCTCACAAACCACACATGGATCCACCCAGTTTCATCGCATGTGTGTTCTTCCCATGAACCACACATGGATACACCAGTGTCATTGCATGTCTGCTCTTTTCATGAACCACAACTAGAGTCATTGGATGTGTGTTCTTCTCACATACCACACATGGATCCAGTGTCATTGCATGTGTGTTCTTCCCAAAGACCACACATGGATCCACTAGTGTCATTGGATGTGTGTTCTTCTCACAAACTATATCATGAACCACACCCAGTGTCATTGTATGTGTGTTCTTCTCACGGACCACACATAAATCCACCAGTGTTATTGCATGTGTGTTCTTCTCACAAACCATATCATCAACCACACCCAGTGTCATTGCATGTGTGTTCTTCCCATGAACCACACATGGATCCACCAGTGTCATTGCATGTCTGCTCTTCACACAGACCACACATGGATCCACCAGTGTCATTGCATGTGTGTTCTTCCCATGAACCACACATGGATCCACCAGTGTCATTGCATGTCTGCTCTTCACACAGACCACACATAGATCCACCGGTGTCATTGTATGTCTGCTCTTCCCATGAACCACAGCTAGAGTCATCGCATGCATGATCTTTTCATGAACCACAGCTACAGTCATTGGATGTGTGTGCTTCCGAAAGACCACACATGGATCCACCAGTGTCATTGCATGTGTGTGCTTCCCAAATACCACACACGGATCCACCAGTGTCATTGCATGTGTGTTCTTCCCACAGACCACACATGGATCCACCAGTGTTGTTGCATGTGTGTTCTTCCCATGAACCACACATGGATCCACCAGTGTCATTGTATGTCTGCTCTTCCCATGAACCACAACTAGAGTCATCGTGTGCGTGCTCTTTTCACAAACCACAGCTAGAGTCATTGCATGTGTGTTCTTCTTACAAACCATATCATGAACCACACCCAGTGTCATTGCATGTGTGTTCTTCTCACAAACCACACATGGATCCACCGGTGTCATTGCATGTCTACTCTTCTCATTAACCACAACTAGAGTCATTACATGTCTGTTCTTTTCACAAACCACATATCACCAGAGTCATTGCATGTGTGTTCTTCCCATGAACGACACATGGATCCACCGGTGTCATTGCATGTGTGTTCTTCTCACAAACCACACATGGATCCACCCAGAGTTATCGCATGTGTGTTCCCAAGAACCACACATGGAACCACCAGTCTCATTGCATGTCTACTCTTTTCATGAACCACAGCTAGAGTCATTGGATGTGTGTTCTTCTCACAGACCACATATCACCAGTGTCATTGCATGTGTGTTCTTCCCAAAGACCACACATGGATCCACCAGTGTCATTGCATGTGTGTTCTTCTCACAAACCATATCATGAACCACACCCAGTGTCGTTGCATGTGTGTTCTTCTCACAGACCAAACAGGTATCCACCAGTGTCATTGCATGTGTGTTCTTCCCATGAACCACACATGGATCCACCAGTGTCATTGCATGTCCGCTCTTCCCACAGACCACACATGGATCCATAAGTGTCATTGCATGTGTGTTCTTCCCATGAACCACACATGGATCCACCAGTGTCATTGCATATCTGCTCTTTTCATGAACCACAGCTAGAGTCATTGGATGTGTGTTCTTCTCATAGACCACACATCACCAGTGTCATTTCATGTGTGTTCTTCCCAAAGACCACACATGGATCCACTAGTGTCATTGCATGTGTGTTCTTCTCACAAATCACACATGGATCCACCGGTGGAATTGCATGTCTGGTCTTCTCATAGACCACACATGGATCCACTAGAGTCATTGCATGTGTGTTCTTCTCACAGACCATATCATGAACCACACCCAGTGTCATTGCATGTGTGTTCTTCCCTTGAACCACACATGGATCCACCGGTGTCATTGCATGTCACCTCGTTTCATTAACCGCAGTTAGAGTCATTGCATGTGTGTTCTTCTCACAGACCACATATCACTTGTGTCATTGCATGTCTGCTCTTCCCATGAACCACACATGGATCCACCAGTGTCATTGCATGTCTGCTCTTTTCATGAACCACAACTAGAGTCATTGGATGTGTGTTCTTCTCACAGACCACACATGGATCCAGTGTCATTGCTTGTGTGTTCTTCCCAAAGACCACACATGGATCCACCAGTGTCATTGCATGTGTGTTCTTCTCACAAACCATATCATGAACCACACCCAGTGTCATTGCATGTGTGTTCTTCCCATGAACCACACATGGATCCACTTGAGTCATTGCATGTGTGTTCTTCTCACAAACCATATCATGAACCACACCCAGTGTCATTGCATGTGTGTTGGTCCCAAAGACCACACATGGATCCACTAGTGTTATTGCATGTGTGTTCTTCTCACATACCATATAATGAATCACACCCAGTGTCATTGCATGTGTGTTCTTCCCATGAACCACACATGGATCCACCAGTGTCATTGCAGGTCTGCTCTTTTCATGAACCACAGCTAGAGTCATTGGATGTGTGTTCTTCTCACAGACCACATATCACCAGTGTCATTGCATGTGTGTTCTTCCCAAAGACCACACATGGATCCACCAGTGTCATTGCATGTGTGTTCTTCTCACAAACCATATCATGAACCACACCCAGTGTCATTGCAAGTGTGTTATTCTCACTAACCATAGCAAGAGTCATTGCACGTCTGTTCTTTTCACAAACCACATATCACCAGAGTCATTGCATGTGTGTTCTTCCCATGAACCACACATGGATCCACCGGTGTCATTGCATGTGTGCTCTTCTCACAAACCACACATGGATCCACCCAGTGTCATCGCATGTGTGTTCTTCCCATGAACCACACATGGATCCACCAGTGTCATTCCATGTATGCTCTTTTCATGAACCACATCTAGAATCATTGGATGTGTGTTCTTCTCACAGACCACTAATGGATACAGTGTCATTACATGTGTGTTCTTCCCAAAGACCACACATGGATCCACCAGTGTCATTGCATGTGTGTTCTTCTCACAAATCATATCATGAACCACACCTAGTGTCATTGCATGTATGTTTTTCTCACAGACCACACATGGATCCACCAGTGTCATTGCATGTGTGTTCTTCTCACAAACCATATCATGAACCACACCCAGTGCCATTGCATGTGTGTTCTTCCCATGAACCGCACATGGATCCACCAGTCTCATTGCATGTCTGCTCTTCCCACATACCACACATGGATCCACCAGTGTCATTGCATGTGTGTTCTTCTCACAGACCACATATCACCTGTGTCATTGCATGTGTGTTCTTCCCATGAACCAAACATGGATCCACTAGTGTCATTGGATGTGTGTTCTTCCCACAGAGCACACATGGATCCACCAGTGTTGTTGCATGTGTGTTCTTCTCATGAACCACACATGGATCCACCGGTGCCATTGCATGTCTGCTCTTCTCATTTACCACAGCTAGAGTCATTGCATGTCTGCTCTTCCCACATACCACACATCACCAGTGTCATTGCATGTGTGTTCTTCCCAAAGACCACACATGGATCCACCAGTGTTATTGCATGTGTGTTCTTCTCACAAACCATATAATGAACCACACCCAGTGTCATTGCATGTGTGTTCTTCCCAAAGACCACACATGGATCCACCAGTGTCATTGCATGTGTGGTTTTTTCATGAACGTCAGCTAGAGTCATTGGATGTGTGTTCTTCTCACAGACCACATATTACTAGTGTCATTGCATGTGTGTTCTTCACAAAGACCACACATGGATCCACCAGTGTCATTGCACGTGTGTTCTTCTCACAAACCATATCATGAACCACACCCAGTGTCATTGCATGTGTGTTCTTCTCACTAACCACAGGTAGAGTCATTGCATGTCTATTCTCTTCACAAACCACATATCACCAGAGTCATTGCATGTGTGTTCTTCCCATGAACCACACATGGATCCACCGGTGTCATTGCATGTGTGCTCTTCTCACAAACCACACATGGATCCACCCAGTGTCATCGCATGTGTGTTCTTCCCATGAACCACACATGGTTCGACTAGTGTCATTGCATGTGTGCTCTTTTCATGAACCACAGCTAGAGTCACTGGATGTGTGTTCTTCTCACAGACCACACATGGATCCAATGTCATGTGTGTTCTTCCCAAAGACCACACATGGATCCACCAGTGTCATTGCATGTGTATTCTTCCACAAACCATATCATGAACCACTCCCAGTGTCATTGCATGTGTGTTCTTCTCACAGACAACACGTAGATCCACCAGTGTCATTGCACGTGTGTTCTTCTCACAAACCATATCATGAACCACACCCAGTGTCATTGCATGTGTGTTCTTCCCATGAACCACACATGGATCCACCAGTGTCATTGCATGTCTTCTCTTCCCACATACAAAACATGGATCCACCGGTGTCATTGCATGTGTGTTCTTCTCACAGACCACATATCACTTGTGTCATTGCATGTGTGTTCTTCCCATGAACCAAACATGGATCCACCAGTGTCATTGCATGTGTGTTCTTCCCACAGACCACACATGGATCCACCGGTGTCGTTGCATGTGTGTTCTTCCCATGAACCACACATGGATCGACCAGTGTCATTGTATGTCTACTCTTCCCATGAACCACACATGGATCCACCGGTGTCCTTGCATGTCTGCTCTTCTCATTAACCACAACTAGATCCACCCGTGTCATTGGATGCATGTTCTTTTCATAAACCGCATATGGATACTAATTAACCTTAGGAGAGCCGTAACCTTAGCGTTAGACCGAGTCTTCTAGAAGGCACGCCCTAACACAGTTGTTCTGCTTATCGATTTTTACATACCGTTCGATCGGGGCGCTTGGACGATTGGGATGGTTTTCGTGAGATCGATCCGCGAGTAGTCTGTTCTGCGGCATGATTGGCCACACTTGCTCTAGACAAACTGGCAACACTGGGGGCTCCCCTGTTGCGAGTGTCACGACTCACCAGTTGAGCGGGCCATATCCCGGTGTCACGTCCCATTACTTCTCTTCCTCCCCGTACTTCGCTTCCTTCCCCTTGCAGCCACATTCCCCACTTCACTCCCATCCTGCCGTAGCTGCAAGTCGACGGTGCCGCCATCCCAATCCCCTCTATGGCAGCCACCACCCCCCCTCCCCTCTCGCCATGGGTTCAAGGGGAGACGACGAGGAAACGCGTCGTGACGACAGGGACGGTGATTTCGATGTGAGTCGTCTCATCTCTATCTCTATCATCCATGGCCAGTTATCTATTTTTTGAGCCAGATCTACTCTGTTTACTCATGCGCGTATGATGTGTTAGGCCAACCAGACGATGTATGACGCCGACTATCACGGTTTAGCGGATGAAGACAGTCCTCTGCTATGTAAACATGGATATGTGCCCGATAAATTTGTAGCGTTCGAAGGACGAAATGCAGGAAGGAGGTTTCTACGGTGTCAAGGACATCGTGCAATGATGCGAGGCGGAAGTTGCGGTGTTGTCAAACGGGTAGATCCGGAGTGGCCCAAATCGATGCAGAAAACACTGGACAAACTAAGGGAAATGACTGTTGAGTTGAAAGAATCCGCATTCAGCTCACTTCTTGACAGTGTTGAGATGAAGCTATGGGAACCAGTTGACACGACCAAGCATAAGCGAGATCTCATGGGGGTGGAAGACAAGGTTAGCAAAGTCGAGAAGGAGAGCGACACGGCGTTGGCCCTGAAGGCTAAAGCAGAGCAAGAACTGACTCAAGCAAGGAAGGATCTTCACCAAGCCAAAGTCCTGCAGTTCACAACTACGAGTATTGACAAGTGCATGAGGAAAGATGCAGAGAAACAATTGAAGCTGTGCAAGGAAGATGCTAAAAGGAAGGAGCAGACAATTCGATCCTTGCTCTTGCAGGAAGATGCGCATCGGGCCAAGATTAGGAAGATCAAGGAGATGTGTGATAACTAGTTCTATTTAGCTTAAGCTCCATGCCTTTTTAAGTTGTAATATTTGTACTTGTTGACCTAGCGGTCTGAACTATTGGTCCCGGATTCCAGGGAGGAAAAAAATTGCTCTGACCCCGCATTAATTTGTGGAAGAATTTGTGATTTAGATCAATTTCTGCCTCGATTTAGATCTCTGTCCCGGATTGGGAACGTAACCGTGGACCAAAGACACCTTTTCTACTAGTGTATTCCGACACTGGTGGTTTGTTTAAACGTAATCTACGTGGATTATGCCGCATGCAAATGGCACAACCACAATTTATAAAGTGGAAGCACGTACACATGGTTACTGGAGATCCGGGAGCTTCACCAGAAGCAGGGGATGCAGGAGCAGAGAGGCGGTGAGATAGACAGGCTCAAGATTAGGCCAGAAAGTGGTACCCATTTCCTCCTCATCTGGGCATTATTGGTGAGAACATTGTTGTTTATGTTGCCACGTCGTTGTGCAGCATCTGAAATAAGTTGCTGCTTCGTGGAGTGTGCCAGCTTAAATAATTTATTTATGTGACACTTACATTCCGTCGTATTTGGAGACCTCCTACCCCTCAACAATCGTGGAACCGGTGGATCATTGTTTTCAGATAGTAGTGGCACAAACACAATTTCGGATTCAACTACTGACTCGGGCGTTTCCAAACCCTAAGTCGTGGAACATTTTACTCTGAGAACGTGGGTAGATTGTTTCGCGCAGCAACGTGCCACACACAGAGCGATTATAATTTAATAGAATTACATATATAGGTTCAAGTTCAACACATTACTATGCATCTTCATTGACAGCAGCCTTCTTCCGCAGCCTAGGTGCCAAGCCTTCACGTCCACTGGCTTCTTCATTTCCTGCCTTCTTCCTCTTCCTCGGTGCCAATTTTCTTAGCTTCATGTACTCTGCATCGCCGGGACGATGGGCACCAAAATCGTGTCCAGCATCATCTTTCCACTCGTTTTTAATTTCTTCGGGCAGCAAAATCACTGACCCGGCAGTCATGTTTCTAACCTTGCGGCGCATCCTGTCAAAGAAACAAGACTGTTGCATAACTGCCTAATATCTATAGAGTAAATAAAACAAAAATTACAATTCAGCACAAACATGCGAACCCCAAGCGACCTTTGCTTACCAGGAGCTAATTGGGTTCGAGCAACCACCCTGTCCAAGAATAGAAGGGCGACTCCCAGTTGCAGCAGCGTCCACATCCAGTACATCACAATTCAGCTCAAACATGCAATCCGAAGCATACCTTTTCATCAACCCAATTAGCTGACTGTCACACGTTATAGGAACCATGATGCCATGTTCATCCATGAAGCTGAATTTTGCAGTCTACTTCGGCCATAATTCAACATGATTACGCAGAGCAGCAACCATACTAGATATAGTGCATATCTGCGTAGACGCTTCTTCCATCGTGAAACAATGGTGTCCATACCACTTTCCCTTAGAGTCGTACCTGTAGAGGACTACCGTAACCAGGTAAGGGGGGTCCGCGCATATCCCACTTGGCAGAAAACTGTGGACAAAATATGTTTGTCAGCGATGGGCTAACAAACAATTTGAGGTTCAGTAGCCAGCTAGCAGTTGTAACTAGTGCGAATAGCAAAGAGAAGGGTACATCACCCGCTTGTAGACAAAACTTCTTCTTTCTTGATAGTAGGATCTTCCATCCTCCGAGCTGCTTGGCTCGTCGGCGGCGGAGGCGGGCTAGAGCCTCGTAACGGCGGCTACGACATGCGCCATTGGAGCTCGGGATCAGTGGCTGGGCGCAGGAACTGGCCGCAACAACTTGGCGCCGGAAGTCAAATGTCCGAAGGGATCGTCCTGCCTGGACGGTGGATTCCGAAGCCGCCGATGCTAGGGGAAAGCTGGGAATGGATTTGTGAAATTGGTCAACGCATCCGTTCCACTTAGCTGCTCAATTTTCCTAAGAGGTTGCCGCGTTGGCGCCTGCGTCACGGACAGATGACCGACATGTGGGTCCGGACCGTCTACTTCACGGGGCGGTTTAACAGAATGTTTGAATTTGGCTGAGGCGAGATGAGTTTGCCTCGAAATGGCCCCTCTCAGTAGTTGGCGGCCCAACTTTTCAAAACACGGTAATTTCAGGCAACTTAGGTACCACCATGCGCTGGCCTGCGAACTTTGGTACCGCAGACGAACATGCCCCGACTGGAGGCCCAAGACGGCGACTCCAATACAAAGCCCATTAGCACACTTGTAAACCGTAACTGGCTGCATATATAAAGCCACCAGGGGAACCCCCTTGGGAGATCTCTCTCACGTCATATTATATCTAGTCTCCCCCTCCGCCTCCGGTGGCTCCATGGCTCCATGTAAACCAATCTATGATCATATACTAGATTGACAGCAGGACGTAGCGATCCTCCATCGTGGGGACGTGAACCTAGGTATATCGTGTGCCAATCTCGCTCCCGAATTCTCCTACGTCGTCTTGCCCTTTCCTCTATGTAAGCTACCCTGTAGAATCTGTCGTGGTCAATACCACGACAGTTGGCGCCCACCGTGGGGCAAGCGGCGCTTGGAGGTGATAATCCGGACGGGATCCCTCGTCATAAACAACTCTCAGATTGCATCCGAGAGGGTGATCTGCTTCAGCGAGTTCATCATCAAATAGAGATTGGAAAGGTTGGATCCAAGGTGAAGAGCAATGCGACTAATGTTGCCATCGCGTTGCAGTACGGCCGTTCGAGGCCAACACTAATCCTGATCGGCGCATCAGATCAAGCCGGCGTCACGTGCCCGTCCTGCCGATGGATGGATTCCATGTCCTGATACCCTATATCACTCGCTTATTATTTTTCGATTGATTGTTTATGCCTAACCCTTGCGACCATGCATGCATGTACTAACACCTGCGCTTACAAGACCAGATTAAGTACTAGGAAGAAAAGCTGGGTTGGGTAATTGTTTTATTTAAGGCAGCTGCATCTCGGAACTTGTGATTGGTTTGCTGCCAAGATTAATGAGAAGAGTAGCAACGACAAGAACAGATTGGCCAAGCATACCAAAACGTGGTTAGCGATGGTGATTTTTTGCGTTTGGGTGATCCCGTTACTCCGGATACGACTTCCAGGCAAGTTAATACCAAACGCTAATTAATTTCACCATGTGAGTTCATAGCTATTAATTTCACATCATATTGATGCCCACATGCACGCATACTCGCATGATACTCGTATGTCTCTCCTCCCATTATTTGATTTAGCTTGAATACTAATTTCTTATTCCTTGACTGACGAGTTTGTGCGAGAGACATGACCAAAATAAGTCGTGGCAGCCGAGGATTCTTTGGTTCGCTACGTCGACTCCGCCATGTCGGCTTTATCTGTCGCGCCAGATTCGTTGTATGTACTCCATTCACCGTGTTGAACCCCTGCGCGCAACGAGGCCGACTTAATGACATGCGCATCAAGCATGAGGTCCAACCAAAAAGGAGTTCATATGTATTTTATTTTGATCTAATACTTTACACGTTCTTTCTTTTTATACATGCGCATCGCAGCTAATCGATCGCGGACTCGCCAAGTTCAGTGAATCGCTTGCCGCGTACTCGCCACGTTCAGTGAATCGCCTGCCACAGACTCACCATCACGAACTCGCCAGGCACGGACTCGTCACGTTCGACGACTCGCCCGCCGCGACTCCACCCTACAAAGGTCCGGTCGGACATGCTGCCGTGCCTTGTCCGAAGGCTTGATTGACAGCTGCACCACAAACTACTTCGACTTTTCGCCGCCGCAGATGCCTACAACTTCTCCAGCGACGACTCGGCAATGGTTGATAAATTTTCTCCCACTCAATCCTACTCTAAATATTTTATTCATATACTAATAGTATTTTTACATAATTCGTGTTGATGTATGTGTGCGAGGAACAAGAAAATTGCACACTCGCGGCCCGGATGCGTGCAGCGCGCCTACCCGAGCGTGTTCATCATGTTGACTCCTGTCCGCTGCGACGACTCAGTTGTGCCCACTCCTTCCGGCTAAATGCCGTACTCGGGGACTCTCCCCTCGCGGACTCGCCACACTCAGGGACTCGCCCTCGTGTACTCGTCACGCTCCAAGACTCCCATCATGGACTCACCACGCTCGGCGACTCGCCCATCTTGGACTCGCCAAGCTACCGGCTACACGCCGCACGACTCCGCCATAGCGCAACCTCCGTCCGCCGCGTCGACCCCGTGTCCGCCTCGTTGACTTCGCCATAGATCGACCCCTGTCCACCGCGTCGACTTCGCCATAGTGTGACCTACGTCCGCCGTGTCGACTTCACCAAAGTGCGACCATACGTCCGCCGCGTCGACTTCGCCAAAGCACAACCATACGTCCGCCGTGTCAACTTCGCCAAAGCGTGACCATATGTCCGATGCGTCGACGTCGCAAAAGCGCGACCATACGTCCGCCGCGCCGACCCCGTGTCCGCCTTGTCGACTTCGCCATAGCGCGCCTATACTTCAGCTACGCCGAATGCGTACACCTCGCCTGCTAAGGGCCCCTTATTATACGAGTCACCAGAGAGGGTTGCATGCCACGTTGCATGGACTCACCACTGGGCGCCTCTTCCCTCCGGGGAAAAACCAATTCGCCTTTGTCGACCTTTGAAAGAGCGACTCGCAATGGCTAAGCACTGCGGACGAGGACTCGCAAACCGAGCCTCAGATCGTCCACGAAAAACGCTAACCGAGAGACATCATTGGAGGCGCCTTGCTCGACTACTTCCGGGCCAAGACAAATGGATGTGCTACACAAACAGCACCATGTCCTCCTGAACCTTATACAGTGCGACTCGCACGGCCAAGTACTGAGGATGAGTACTCGCAAACCGAGCCTCGGATCGCCCAGGAAGAACGCTAAGCCGAGAGCCATCTTTGGAGTCGCCACGCGACTGGCCTCCTGGGCCAAGACGAGAGACTCGCTAACAAAAAACAGCGCAATCTATCCCTGTTATCATCAGGTGAGCGAGTGGCTCCCTCGCGGACACGCAATCATCGCAGACTCGCCACACTCGGGGACGTCCCCTTGTGGACTCGCAATCATCGCGAACTTGCCACACTTGGGTACTATCCCCTCGCGGACTCGCAATCATCGTGGACTCGCCACACTCGGGGACTCTCCCCTCGTGGACTCGCAATCATCGCGGATTCGCCACACTTGGGAACTCTCCCCTCACAGACTCGCTCACCGTGAACTCTCCCCTCACGGACTCGCTCATCGCGAACTCGCTCAACGCAGACTCGCCATGCTCGGCAACAACCACTATTATTTTCAGAATATGCATCTCTAAAGAGTCTCAATTCGCCTCTACAAGCCAACCCGAGCCTTGGGGACTACTCCTAGGCATAGTGCATGTGCGCGTGGTTTCACGACCGCGGCTCGCCACACTCGGGGACTCGCCACCCGCGGACTCGCCCTCGCGTACTCAACATGCTCGGGGACTCGCCACCGCGGACTCGCCCTCACGTACTCAACACACTTGGGGACTCGCCACCACGGACTCACCCTCGCGAACTGTCGTTGTATTGGGAACGGCAGTACTTGAAGAGGTCAGATAGAGGTGTGGGGACTAGCAGGGAAGCTATCGACGGCGTCTGTAGGCGGGATTGGATACAAGCAAGCGTAGCTGGACGCAGGAAGTACCCAGGTTCGAGCCCTCGTGGTGAGGTAAAGCTCCTACTCCTGCCTGATCTGACTATGTGGGATATACGAACTACAAGTGCTCCTCGAGCTGTGTTTGCTAGTTACTGCCTTAAATGCTATGAGACCAACCCTTTCTACTGAGGCCCCGCCTCTCCTTATATAGGCAGAGAGGCAGCGGTCTCACTGGCCAATCCGACAGGCGGGTCCCACAGGCGGGTCCCAGCCAGCTGGTCATCTACAGTATCCCGTATGGTACATCACGTCGGAGTGTGAGCGGTATGGCTGTCGTGGGCACAGTGGACGCCGTGCGAGCCCGTCGTCAGCACCGGGCAACTGTTCCCGCGTCATTCCCGCAAAGTCTTCGGTATGGTCGGGCAGTTGCCCAGTCTTGTCACCGTACAGGGCGTACCATGCACTGATACGCACGTCGTCCTGTCTCACTGATTGGGTCCGGCTACATCGTCGTAGCCGGCTACTTCTTGTTGCTCTGGCTACCGCACGGTAGCTGGCATGTCCTGCCCTGTCTGGCTGTGCTTGGTCAGCCGGACACGATTCGACTGCTTGGTTCTTGTCTGGTTGGGGTACCTAGGAATTATCCCCCTGACACTAGCCCCCGAGCGCGTGTGGATTCCGCCCTTAGGCGAAATGTGCACGCGGGTCCTTCCTTTTTTTGAACTTGTGTCCGGCTGTGCTTGGCGGTTGCGCTACTCGTGACGTCAGTGCTGACGCCGGCCACGCGCGCACGCGCCATCATTTCTCTGCGCCGGGCAGCGTAACGTCCCGTCGCTCGTCGCCTCGGGGAACCGTTGTCCGGCGCTTCCGTTCCTGCCCCGAGATCTTCTGCACATCTTGCTTCGGCACACGGGATCTGGGCAGCGGTTGGGGTGAGGGCCGTCCGGATGCGCGCCACGTGTCTCCGCTGACGGTTGCCCTTCTGGCCCTTTAAAGGGACGTCGCGGGAGAGGCAGCTCCTTTCCTTCACTCCCCCGCTGCAGTCTCCTTCTTCCCTCGCGTGCTCCTGCTTCTGTGCCCTTGCCTTCTGCGCCGTAGCTCGCTGCGCCGCCCGCTCGTCGTCATCGTCGCTACGGGCCACCGCCACAATTCCGTGGCCTCTCCTCCCTGTCAACCGGAGATGGCCGCCGACCGCGGGGCTTGGTGCGGCTCCTCCATCACCGAGGACCACATCACGAAGTACCACGCCACCCGCGTTCTTCCGCCGTCGGAGGAGGTGGCGGTGCGGTTGGCGCTGACGAGGGAGGTGTCGCCGAACCCGGCGGAGGGGGAGCGTGTCATCTTCCTCTCCCATCTGGCGCGCGGGTTCGCCCTCCCGGTGCACCCCTTTTTCTTGACGTTCCTCGCCTTCTTCGATCTCCGCCTCCACCACCTCGGCGCCAACGCAATCGGAACGTTGGCGCATTTCATGGCGTTCTGCGAGAGCTACCTCGGGATCCAGCCGGATCTCGGACTCTTCTGCCGGCTCTTCCGAGTCCGGCCGCAGGTGCAGTACACGAAGGGGCCGCTAGTCGTCTGTGGCAGCGCCTCCATCTACTCCCGCTCCCAATCCGGCTACCCCAAGTTCTTGCTTTAGGACACGGTACGGCTGTGGCAGCAGTCGTACTTCTATGTCAAGAACGTCACCAACATCGACCGGATCAACCTTCTGGCTTTCCAGGATGTCGAGTCCAGCCGGCAGAACTGGGAGCTGAAGTTCCATGGTGACAAGGCGGAGACGGACGCGATGCTGGCGCGCATGCCCTCCCTCGTCACCTGCCGGCTAACCGGCCTGGACATCACCCTCAGCTGGATGTCCCAGCTGATGATGCCGCTGCAACAGCGAGCACACAAAATGTGCTACTACTCCAGCCGGCTGGACCCGACCCGGCTGTCGTGCCGCGATCCCCACTACCACAACTTGAAGGAGTGGGTGTGGACGATCACAAAGGAGCGGCTGCCAGAGAACTGGAAGTTCAGCCTGGCGCCCTACAGCCGGGAGAACCGCGCGCCCCGGGTGAGCTCTTATAGCCGGAAACTTCACTTGTTCGTCTTGCGTTTATTTTTTGTTCTGTCTGACTCTTTTTTTATTCGGCAGATCTTCGCTTGCATCCTACGCGAGGAGGGTGAGGCTCCTCTTGAGGAGTTCACGCCTGACTTGCCCGAGCCGCGCGCACGGCGGTCCGGCGAGGAGTCGGACGGGGATGGCGATGCCTTTCCCAGCTGGCATGACGAGCCGGCCGCCGACCCACACGCGGAGGTTCACGAGGAGGAGGAAGCCGTGCCAACCGTGGACCCGGCGACGGGCTCCGTGACGGACGGCGAGGCAGGCGGGAGTGGCTCCAGTCGTTCCAGCTCCTGTCGGCCCGTGACAGAGGAGCCGGTCCAGCACCCTGCCGCCAAGCCTCTTGGTTGGAAGAAGGGGTCGCCCCCAGTTGTGCCGGGGTACGTTCCTTCTCCCCCTTTTTCTTTCGGCGTTTTCTGTCTGCTGCCCTTTTTTCTTCTTTTCCTGACTTTGGTTTATTTGCCTTTGCCTTCTCCTCCTTCTTCTTAGCACGTTGCTTTCTTTCGGAGCCGCGAGCCCGGCACGAACGCCGATCGGGTCGTTGCCCCGTGCCCTGACTGCGCCAGCCAGTACCCCTCCTTCCTATGTGGTGCTGCCTCCCCCTCCAGCTCGAGCTGAACCGGCTGCCCTCACCGAGCCGGAAGGTCCCCAGCCGGAGACGGAGTCCTCCCAGCCGGAGGGCTCTTCTGCGAGCGCGCGGGAGGCTGCCGGGAAGGAGCTCGTCGTTGTTGGTGACGACAACTCCGACGAGGAGCCGGGGGAGGAGTGGAGAACGGCGGTAGTTGCTGCGAAGGAGTCCCTGGCTGTCAACACCGTGGACGACGACGCCTCCTTCGCCGCCTCGCTCGAGCTGGCGGTGAAGGAGATCCGGCTGCTGGAGGCCACAGCTGGCGGGAACCGGTCGTTGGAGCAGAAGCTTGCTGCCGCCAACGGGACTTCCCAGAGTAAGTTCGCTTCACCCGGCTTGCTCTTTTTTTTACTGATAGCCGGTTTTGTTGCAGCCATCCTCGTGTGCGCTCAGCGCGAGATCGATCGCTTGAAGAAAGCGAACGACCGGCTGAACAAGTCCAATTCTACTATGCGGATGCAGAATAAGGATTGGCACGCGAGGGTAGACGGTCTGGAGGCCACCATCAAGGAGCGGGACGCCTCGCTCGCCAGCCGGACCGAAGCCTTCACCTTTCTCGAGGCCCAGACCAAGGACCAAGAGAAGGAGATCAAACGGCTGGCGACCAAGGAGAAGGCTCTAGTGGAGGAGCTGATACAGGTCGGCCACACGGCTAAGGGTAAATTCCCTTTTCCGTCTTGTTTCTTTCCGGATCCGATAGCCGGATCTGACCCTTTTTCTGACAGCCTTTTACCCTAGCATAGACCTACTGGCCTACAACCGGCTGCAGGAGAACTGGCCGGGAGCGCAGCCAACGGCCCAGGAGCTCGTCGTCCTTCTTGGTGAGGAAGCTGCCAAGCTTCGTCAAGCAGCACGGGATGTCTTCTCCTTCATGTGGCCGAAGGCTCCGGTTCCGGAGACGATGGCACAGCTGGCCACGAAGGTGGGGGCATTGCTGGCTACTGTGGACCGGCTGCGGGACTTGGCGGCGCGAGCCGGAGCGGAGATGGCGCTGGCCCTCATGCTCTCCTGGTACAAGGACGCCCGCGTCAAGTAGATCGACGGTGGCTTCCGTGCCGGAGCCGATCTTGCTGCCATCCGCCAAGCCCATCCGGAGCTCCGTGGATCCGCCATCAAGATTGCTGACTACGTGGATCCCGACGAGGTGCTCACTGACTCGGAGTCCGTTGGTACTCCTGATGTGGAGGGCCCGATGCCGCCATCCACTGGCGTCGGAACCGGATCGAGCTCCGCGCCGCCTCCTCCGCCCGAAGCTTCCGCCGGCCAAGATCCTCCTCACGGCAAGGGTCCTGCCGCCTAGTCACTGCCCCGGGATGCTGGGTGTATTTATCTTGTCTTGGATATGCGTAGAACTTGTCTAGCTGTACCGGCTATCTCTGATGCTGGGTAACTTGTGGGAGCTTTGTCTCCCTTTTGCTTGTTAATGTTGAACTCTTGAGTTTCCTTTAAATTGTGCCTTGAATTTTCTTTTGATATTTTGCCAGCTAACTTTGACCGGCTACGCCCTTCTAGCTGGGGGAACTACCATTCCAGTGGGGGCGCGCGAGCGCACCCACTGGGTGTAGCCCCCGAGATTCGGAGTAGCTAGCGTAGCCAGGTCCTTCGAATCTTCCTTATTTTTCCCAAGTCCTCTAACTTTCCCCAATTAGGCTCGCCTTAGTCGGCTACTTTTCGCTGGTTGAACGCCTTCAGCCGGGGGAACTAACATTCCAGTGGGGGCGCGCAAGCACACCCACTGGGTGTAGCCCCCGAGATTCGGAGTAGCTGGCGTAGCCAGGTGCTTGGAATCTTTCTTGTCTTCTCTTGCTCCTGCCCTTGCCCTCACCTGGGCTCCGAACGGCCGGCTAAATGCCCTTAGCCGGTCAGGAACTACAAGATTCCACTAGGGGCGCGCAAGCGCACCCAGTGGGTGTAGCCCCCCAGATTAGGAGAGCTTGATGAAGGCAAGGACTTCGAATCTTCTTCCCTTTTCCTGAATTCCGACTCTAGGTAGTCAGACAAGAATGTGCATACACATACGCACATGTCCTCATAGGTTAATAGGTTAGTCCACGAAATTGTAGCCGGAAAATGGCTTGTTTTTTCAAAAACTAGCTTGTGCCTCTCTAGACACTTAGTCGCTTTCCCGTGTGCTCTGCTGTTTTCGCTGCGTCCTTGCCGGGCAGCCGGGTTGTGGTCTGCAGCCGGAATCGAAGAAAGATGACAGTACATTGCGCACGGTACTAACGGCTTAGCAGCCGGATTGGTTCGAGCTAGCTGCAGTGCCGGTATGCCCGGCCTGCCGCGTCTCCACCCCGTTTTTCGTGTGGGATGCCTCGGGCTTTTGCTCTTGCTAGCCGGACAGTCGGGTTGCGGTCTGTAGCTGAGACGAAGAGTGGGCCTCTGACATCATCACACACTACTCAGCAGGTTTGTTGACTTAGCAGGTCGGGCCAGCCGGCGAGCCCCCGGGTAGGGGTTGCCGGAGCCGGGAAATTTGAACTGGAAAACAGATGCACACAATTTCTGGCAAGGAGCCCCCGAGATTCTCGTAGGAGTCCACATTTTCATTCATGAGGTTTTCGGGATACATACACTGCCTGGCGACTAGGTGTAAAACGGGCGCAGCAGGGCCGCGTTCCAGGGACGCTCGGTCTTGTTCTTGCGCGGTTGCTGTGCGTCGATGAGGTAGTAGGAGTCGTTGGGCAGCGCCCGGCTGATGATGAAGGGGCCCTCCCAGGGTGGTGACAGCTTGTGCATGCCCTTCGTGTCTTGCACCAGCCGGAGGACCAGGTCGCCCTCGCGGAATGCGACCGGGCGGATCCGGCTTGAATGGTCGCGACGTAGTCGCTGCTGCTACAGGGCTGATCTGGACAAGGCCAGCTCGCGAGCCTCCTCCAGGAGGTCCACTCCATCCTCCCGCACCTCCTGGTTGGCTTTTTCGTCGTATAGGAGCTTGCGTGGGGAGTCGAATTCGATGTTGGTGGAGAGGACGGCTTCCGATCCATAGACCAGGAAGAACGGCGTGTAACCGGTTGACCTATTTGGCGTGGCGCGGAGGCTCCAGAGCACAGCCGGAAGTTCTTTGATCCAACATCCGGGTGACCGCTCCAATGGCTCGATCAGGCGTGGCTTGATGCCGGCTAGCACCAAGCCGTTTGCTCTTTCGACTTGCCCGTTGGACTGCGTGTGTGCGATGGAGGCGAGGTCCAGCCGGATGCCCTTGTTACTGCAGAATCAGGCGAAGGCCCCCTTGGCGAAGTTCGTGCCGTTGTCGGTGATGATGCTGTTGGGGTAGCCGAAGCGGTTGATGATGTCGGTGAAGAAGGTAACGACTGTCGCCCCATCCAACTTTCGGATAGGCTTGGCCTCGATCCACTTTGTGAACTTGTCCACCGCTACCAGTAGGTGGGTCATGCCGGCGCGTGCTCGCTTGAAGGGGCCGACCATGTCGAGGCCCCAAACTGCGAAGGGCCAGGTGATCGGTATGGTCTTGAGCACCGAAGTTGGCATGTGCCTAAGCTGCCCGAAACGTTGGCACCCATTGCACGCGCGGACCAGCTGCTCGCCCTGGTGCATATCCTTGAGGGCGGTGGGCCAATAGAAACCATGGCGGAATGCCTTGGCGACTATCGCCCTTGACGAAGCGTGATGCCCGCACTCGCCCTGGTGGATATCCCTGAGTAGCCGGTAGCCCGTGTCCATGTCGACGCATCTTTGGAAAATGCCGGATACGCTGCGCTTGTACAGTTCGCCGTTGATGATGGTGTACGTGTGCGCGCGGCGCTGGATTTGCCTGGCCTCCACCTCGTCATCCGGAAGTTCTCCATTGGCGATGTAGTCCATGAAGGGCTGTGCCCAGGGTGGCACTTCCCGAATGACGAGGACGCTCCCATCCTCCGGTTGACGGACCTCGGGGGGTCGTCCGGGTGGCGTACCTGGGACGGCAGCCCCCGAGCTACTTGGCGAGCCGGCAGCCCCTGGGCCTTGCAAGCCGGAGGGCACTGCTTTGCCGGAGCTGGTGCGGGTCTTCTTTTTGGGCAGCTCTGCCGGCTCCGCTTTTGCCGCTTCGTCAGCCGGAGCACTCCCTGCCCAGGTGATGGAGTCCGACTCCGGTGACGGGTTGATGGACGGCTTGCGTAGGCGCTCCAAGGAGACCCCAGGTGGGATCACCTGCCTGGTGGATCTGATCTTGGAGAGCGCGTTGGCTGCCTCGTTGTTGACGCGCGGGACGTGGTGGAATTGGCATCCATCGAAGGAGGCGCTGAGCTTCTGAATGTGGAACCGGTAGAGGGCCATGTTTGCATCTGTGGCATCCCATTCTCCGGACACTTGCTGCACCACCAGATCCGAATCGCCGAAGGACAGGATCCGGTTGACGCGGATCTCCTTGGCTAGCCGGAGTCCATGCGCCAATGCCTCGTACTCGGCTACGTTGTTGGAGGCCTTGAAGTGGATCTGCAGCACGTACTCCAACCGATCTCCCTTGGGCGAGGTGAGCACGATGCCAGCTCCCAAGTCCCCGAGCATCTTCGACCCGTTGAAGTGCATCTTCCAGTGGTCCAAATCCGGAACTGGTGGGAGGTACTGGGTCTCAGCCCAGTCGACGAGGGAAGTCCGCCAATGCCTGCGACTTGATCGTGAGCCGGGGCTCGTACTGGATGGAGTAGGCGGCGAGCTTGATGGCCCATTTGGCGACTCGGCCGGTGGCGTCTTTGTTGCTGATGATTTTCGAAAGGGGTGCGGTGCACACGACCTTAATCGGATGCTCCTGGAAGTAGTGCTTGAGCTTCTTGCATGCCAGGTACACGCCGTAGCACATCTTCTGGTAGTGGGGGTAGTTCTGCTTGGAGAGGGAGAGAACCTTGCTGAGGTAGTAGACGGGTCTCTGAACCAGCTGAGCCTTTCCTTCCTCGGGGCGCTCCACCACCAGGACGACATTGACGATCCGGTTGATGGCTGCTATATAGAGCAACATCGGTTCCTTGCTAGCCGGCGTGGCTAGAACCGATGCTATGGATAACATGCGCTTGAGGTCATGAAACGCGGTGTCGGCTGCGAAGTCCAGGAGAACTTGTTCGTCTTCTTCATCAGCAGGTACAGCGGGAGTGCCTTCTCCCCCAGCCGGCTGACCAAACGGCTGAGGGAAGCCAGGCATCCGGTGAACTTTTGGACTCCAAGCAGGTTCCTGGGCGGCTGCATCCTCTCGATGGCCGCGATCTTTTCCGGGTTCGCCTCGATGCCTCGCTGTGATACAAGGAAACCGAGGAGCTGATCGGATGGCACTCCGAAGACGCACTTCTCCGGGTTCAGCTTCATCCGGTATTGACGGAGGTTGCCAAATGTTTCTCCCAGATCCTCAAGGAGGGTGCGCTTCTCCTTGGGCTTGATAACCACGTCGTCCATGTAAGAATGCATGTTTCGGCCTATCTACGAGTGCAAGCATTTCTGCATGCATCGCTGATAGGTGGCGCCTGCATTCTTTAGGCTGAAAGGCATGGTTACATAACAGAAAGCCCTGTAGGGGGTGATAAATGATGTCTTGATCTGATCAGCCGGGTTTAGCCGGATCTGATTGTACCCAGAATAGCAATCTAGAAAAGACAACAAATCACAGCCGACCGTGGAATCGATGACTTGATCGATACGGGGCAAGGCGAAGGGGTCTTTCAGGCACGCCTTGTTCAGGCTGGTGTAGTCGATACACATGCGCCAGGTCTTGTTCTTCTTCAGCACCAGGACTGGGTTCGCCAACCAGTCCGGGTGGTACACTTCCATGATGAACCCGGCTGCAAGGAGCCGGGTGATCTTGTCACCGATTATCTTCCTCTTCTCTTCTGCGAACCGACGCAGAGGTTGCTTGACCGGCTTGGCATCCGGACGCACATGAAGTGAGTGCTCGGCGAACTCCCTCGGCACACCCGGCATGTCCTTGGGGGACCATGCGAAGATGTCCTGATTCTCACGGAGGAAGTCGACGAGCGCGCCTTCCTATTTGCTGTCCAAGCCAGCACCAATGGTGATGAACTTAGTCGGGTCAGATGGGTCGAGCAGGATCCTCTTCGTCTCCTTCGCCGGCTGGAAAGCTCCTTCTCCAGCCAGTTTGCTGCTAGCCGGAATGTCCTGCTGGGCCATGGCCACATTGCGCATGATCACGCGCTTTTCTTCGGCTATGATGAGGGCCTCTGTCAGTTTGGAACCGGCTCAGGCGCAATCCATCGACCGCCTGAAGCAGCCGGCGATGGTGATCACGCCGTGGAGTCCTGGCATCTTCGTCTTGAGGTACGCGTAGTGGGGGGTGGCCATGAACTTGGCGAGGGCGGGGTGCCCGAGGAGAGCATGGTAGGAGCTCGTCAGGTTTCCCACCTCGAACCAGATTGGTTCACGACGGAAGTTCTCCTCAGTCCCGAAGATGACGTCCAGCTGGATTTTCCCCAGCGGGGCGTAGGCAGGCCCCGGCAGTACGCCGTGGAACGTCGTGGTAGTCGGGCGCAGGTCGCTCTCGCGAATGCCCAGCTTCTCTAGTGAGGACTGGTAGAGGAGGTTGAGGCTACTGCCTCCGTCGATGAGGACGCGCGAGAATCGGCAGGTGCGCGCGTTGGAGACGATGAGGGGGTCGAGCACCATGACGTAGTCCCCGGGAGTCGGCAGATGCTCAGGCTGGTCTACCCGGCTCCGAGTGATGGGAGTTTCCGACCAGTTCAGGTACTGGGGGGCCGGAGATACGATGGCATTGACCTCCTTGGAGTATCGCCTGTGGCTGTGCTTGTCGTCCTGCTCTGTCTCGAAGATGTGGTAGGCGGCGTGCGGCTGGGGGTAGCCGTTGTTGTTGTTTCCGCCGCTGCCGCCATTACCATCATTGTCGGCTCCTCTAGCCGGTGGTGGAGGTCCACCCGGAGGGGGAGGGGGGACGAGGCTGATTGCCCTGGTCCTTTAGCTGGCGGGTCCAGCTGCAGTTCTGGGTGGTGTGAGTAGCCAGTTTGAAGGGACCGCTATGCCACTTGCACAGGTCGTCAAACATCTGGTCGAAGGTGAGCCATGGCTTCTGCCCTTCTTGCCTCATTAGCCAGCGCATTGGGTGCGCCCTCCACGGCATTGACTTGCCGCGCTTGGTAGGGAGGCTTTTGTTGTCCGGTCTGGCGGTCCCCATGGAACCGGTTGTTGTTGCCGTGTCGTCGGGAGGATCCGTCTTCTCCAGCCGGATTGCTTGGTCGGTCGCGAGTAGGCTCCATGGGGGTCGGTCGGCCGTTCGTGTTTACTCGGAGGGGCTTCTTCCTGGCGGCATCTGCCATGGCGTACTAGTCCGCAACTGTCATGAGCTCTGCCATGGTTTTCGGCTCATCACACAATAGCCGGTGGCGAAGCATGGTGCCTTCTCGGCAACCCTCGATGAAGAAACTGATGGCTTGGCTCTCCAGGATGCCCTCGCAGGTGTTGCGCAACTCCGTCCACTTGGCGAGGTACTCGCGGTCGGTCTCGTGGTCACCTTGCACGCACAAGGCCAGGTCGCGCGGGCGTCCTGGACGTTTGTACGTGTCATTGAAGTTGCGGACGAACACCTTGTCGAAGTCAGGCCAGGCGTTGATGCTGTTGGGCGCAAGGCTGTTGAGCCACGTCCTTGTCGATCCGGTTAGCATGACGGGGACGTAGTGCACGGCTATGCGCTTGTTCCCGTGGGCGATGCCGACTACCGTAGCGTAGTCGATCAACCAGTCTTCCGGCTTCATGCTGCTGTCATACTTGGGGGTGTCCCTGGGTAGGGAGAACTTGTCTAGAAACGGTTCGTTCCGGATGCGGGGTCTGAAACAAACCGGACCGGTAGAGTCTTCCTCCTCCGTGACGCGCGCTTGAGCGAGGAGCTCGATGCGGTCGCGGGCATCCGGACAATCTGGGTTGGCCACTCCCACCCGGCCCGAGAGACGGGAACCGGCTGGTCTGGGCGCTCCGGTTGGCGGGGGGAGGGGGAGGTGGCGGGTTGCTGTTCACCGTCTGCTCCTGGCGTGGCTGGCCCCTGTTGCTTGAGCTGTGACGCCTGCTGCGGGCCCTAGCCGGCTGAGGGGAGGACGCCTGCTGGGTGTCGCGTGGCGTGCCCCTACTGTTGGCAGGTAGCTTGCTCCCCCTAGAGTAGCTGGGGTCCTCCTGCATCTTCCGGTTAGCATCCGCCTGCTCATCCGCGATGCGGAGGAGCTCCTGTACGCGAGCATGCTGGCGGGCTCGCTCCTCGCCCTCCAGACTAGGGAGTTCTTCTGCCGCGGCTCGTGCCGCGCGCAGGTTCTTAATGGGCGTGCTGTAGGTGGGCCGGATGAGGGCGGGCGCGGGATCCGGCTCCCCATCCTTTTCCAACCTACTGCCCAGCTCGCCGCCCCGGTGCCGCCCCTGGCCATGCCGGCTTGGCTCCGAGGTAGTTGGAGTGAAGCCGTGCGTGCGGTCATACTCACGCCGGGTGATCTCGAGTTGCTTGTGGGCTACCGCTGGCTCCATGGCCTCCTGGAGGAGGATCTGTCTCTCCATGGTGAAGTTGGCCTCTGCCTCCTCTGGGTTATCCCCAAGGTTAACCGGTGTTAGGAGCCGATCGATGGCGTCCTCCACCGGGTTTCGAGGTTGCGGAGGAGCAGAAGTTCTGACCTCGTCCGCGCCTCGCTCCCGTGGCTGGCGGGGATGAGAGTTGGAGCCATCCATCGTGACCTCCACGCCGCAGGATGCGGCGGAGGTGCCACCGCCTGGGCGTGGCAGCTCCGCGACAGAGACGATTTCCCTAGGGAAACGCTCTGGGACGGTGGCGACGTAGACAGGGAGGTCGTCGAATAGCAGGACGGTTCCGTTCGGTGGGAAGGAGGTTCCGGCGAAGCAGGAGGCGTTGGCGATGATGCAGTCAAACTTGCCGATCGTGAGCACCAGGCCGGAGGCCACGCGCTCACCGGCTAAAGTGCGGGGTCCCGTGCGGAACGTGACTCCGGTCGAAGCCATCATGCCCCATGGTGGGCGCCAATTGTCGTTGTATTGGGAATGGCTGTACCTGAAGAGGTTAGATAGAGGCGTGGGGACTAGCAGGGAAGCTATCGACGGCATCCGCAGGCGGGATTGGATACAAGCAAGCGTAGCTGGACGCAGGAAGTACCTAGGTTCGGAGCCCTCGTGGTGAGGTAAAGCTCCTACTCCTGCCTGATCTGACTATGTGGGATATACGAACTACAAGTGCTCCTCGAGCTGTGTTTGCTAGCTACTTCCTTAAATGCTATGAGACCAACCCTTTCTACTGAGGCCCCGCCTCTCCTTATATAGGCAGAGAGGCAGCGGTCTCACTGTCCAATCCGACTGGCGGGTCCCACAGGCGGGTCCCAGCCGGCTGGTCATCTACAGTAACCCGTATGGTACGTCACGTCGGATTGTGAGCGGTATGGCTGTCGTGGGCACAGTGGACGTAGTGGACGCCACTGTTCCCGCGTCATCCCCGCAAAGTCTTCGGTATGGCCGGGTAGTTGCCCAGTCTTGTCATCGTACAGGGCGTACCGTGCACTGATACGCATGTTGGGTCCAGCTACATCATCGTAGCCGTCTACTTCTAGCTGCTCCGGCTATCGCACGGTAGCCGGCATGTCCTGCCCTGTCCGGCTGTGCTTGGTCAACCAGACGCGATTCGACTGCTTGCTTGTCCGGTTGGGGTACCTGGGGATCATCCCCCTGACACGAACTCAACACGCATAGGGACTCGCCACCGCGGACTCGCCCTCGTGTATTCAACACGCTCGGGGACTCGCCACCGCGGACTCGCCCTCGCGTACTCAACACGCTCGGGGACTTGCCCTCACGTACTCAACACGCTCGGGGACTCGCCACCGCGGACTCGCCCTCGCGTACTCAAGACTCTAGGGGACTCGCCACCGCGGACTCGCCCTCGCGTACTCAACACGCTCGGGGACCGTCCACCGCGGACACGCTAGGGTTCAGCTCCGAGACTCGCCCCTCGCGGACTCGTCTCACGTATTCCCTTGCACCGACTTGGCGACTCCACCATCAATGATTTAGTGTCCTCCACATCCTTTACGACAGCAAGTTGACAAGGCGTCGGCCAAACTTCTCCAAGGGGCGACTCCGTCCAATGACGACTTGCCCGACGCGTCGACTCGCCTTGGCGATTGGGCTACTTAATGAGCTATTTATCTGTTTCAGGAGCTCACCAACGACTCACCATCGACTCTGCCCTGGAATCACCTGCACTAATTCGGCGGCTTGAAGTCATCACCAAGTCCCTAACGCGCTCGAGGACTACTGATGGGGGAATACCAATCAGGGTATACCCATGAAGCGAGTCGCTAGCTAGAGCGAGCCGACTGAAGCTTAACCCTAGGCGGATCGACTCGCCAAATACGGTGACTGGCGCATATTGGACCCATACGACACGCCGACTGGAGGCCCAAGACAGCGACTCCAATACAAATCCCATTAACACACTTGTAAACCCTAACTGGCTGCCTATATAAAGCCACCAGGGGCACCCCCTCGAGAGATCTCTCTCACGTCATATTAGATCTAGTCTCCCCCTCCGGCTCCATGTAAACCAATCTATGATCATATACTGGATTGACAGCAGCATGTAGCGATCCACCATTGAGGGGACGTGAACCTGGGTACATCGTGTACCAATCTCGCTCCCGGATTCTCCTACGTCGCCTTGACCTTTCCTCTACGTAAGCTACCCTGTAGCATCTACCGTGGTCAATACCATGACAAGAAGAGACATCCAATGACACTGGGTGTGGTTCATGAAAAGAACACACATCCAATGACACCGGTCGATCCTTATGTGGTTTGTGAGAAGAACAGACATGCGATGACATTGTGTGTGGTTCATGAGAAGAACACACATGCAATGAAACTACTGGATCCATATGTGGTTTGTGAGAAGAACAAACATGCAATGAGTCTAGTTGTGGTTCATGAAAAGAACACACGTGCAATGACACTGGTGGATCCATGTGTGGTTTGATTAGAGGAACCAACATCCAATGACACTAGGTGTGGTTCATGAAAAGAACACACATCCGATGACACTAGTGGATCCCTATGTGGTTTGTGAGAAGAGACATCAATTGACACTGTGTGTGGTTCATGAAAAGAACACACATCTAATGACGCTGGTGGATCAATGTGTGGTTTGTTTAGAAGAACACACATGCAATGACACTGGTGTATCCTTATGTGGTTTGTTTAGAGGAACAGACATGCAATGACTCTAGTTGTGGTTCATGAAAAGAACACACATGCAATGACACTGGTGTATCCTTATGTGGTTTGTGAGAAGAACACACATGCAATCACACTAGGTGGATCCATGTGTCATTCATGAAAAGAACATACATGCAATAACACTGGTGGATCCATGTGTGGTTTGTGAGAAGAACACACATCCAATGACACTGGGTGTGGTTCATGAAAAGAATACACATCCAATTACACTGGTGGATCCTTATGTGGTTTGTGAGAAGAATAAACATGCAATGATTCTAGCTATGGTTCATGAGAAGAATACACATGCAATGACATTGGTGGATGCATATGTGGTTTGTGAGAACAAACATCCAATGATACTGGGTGTGGTTCATGAAAAGAACACACATCCAATAACACCGGTGGATCCTTATGTGTTTTGTGAGAAGAACAGACATGCGATGACACTGTGTGTGGTTCATGAGAAGAACACACATGCAATGACACTAGTGGATCCCTATGTGGTTTGTGAGAAGAGACATCAATTGACACTGTGTGTGGTTCATGAAAAGAACACACATCTAATGAAGCTGGTGGATCCATGTGTGGTTTGTTTAGAAGAACACACATGCAATGACACTGGTGTATCCTTATGTGGTTTGTTTAGAGGAACAGACATGCAATGACTCTATTTGTGGTTCATGAAAAGAACACACATCCAATGACACTGGTGGATCCATGTGTGGTTTGTGAGAAGAAAAGACATGCAACAACACTGGGTGTGGTTCATGAAAAGAACACACATCCAATGACAGTCATGTATCCTTATGTAGTTTGTGAGAAGAGCACCGCATGCAATGACTCTAGGTGTGGTTTGTGAAAACAACACACATGTAATGACACTGGTGTATCCTTATGTGGTTTGTGAGAAGAACACACATGCAATGACTCCAGCTGTGGTTTGTGAAAACAACACACATGCAAACACACTGGTGTATCTTTATGTGGTTTGTGAGAAGAACACTGATGCAATGACTCTAGTTGTGGTTTGTGAAAAGAACACACATCCAATGACACTGGTGGATCCATGTGTGGTTTGTTAGAAGAACACACATGCAATGACACTGGGTGTGGTTCATGAAAAGAACACACATCCAATGACACTGATGGATCCTGATGTGGTTTATGAAAAGAACAGACATCCAATGACACTGTGTGTGGTTCATGAAAAGAACACACATCGAATGACACTTGTGGATCATTATGTGGTTTGTGAGAAGAACAGACATGCAACGACTCTAGATTTGGTTCATGATAAGAACAAACATGCATTGACACTGGTGTATCCTTATGTGGTTTGTGAGAAGAAGAGACATGCGATGACTCTGGATGTGGTTCGTGAGAAGAATAGACATGCAATGACTCTGGTGTATCCTCATGTGGTTTGTGAGAAGAACATACATGCAATGACACTGGTGGATCCATATGTGGTTTGTGAGAATAGACATCCAATGACACTGGGTGTGGTTCATGAAAACAACACACATCCAATAACACAGGTGGATCCTTATGTGTTTTGTGAGAAGAACAGACATGCGATGACACTGTGTGTGGTTCATGAGAAGAACACACATGCAATGAAACCGGTGGATCCATATGTGGTTTGTGAGAAGAACAAACATGCATTGACTCTAGATGGGGTTCATGAGAAGAACAAACATGCAATTACACTGGTGTATCCTTATGTTGTTTGTGAGAAGAACACAGATGCAATGACACTAGATGTGGTTCATGAAAAGAAAAGACATGCAATGACACTAGTGTATACCTATGTGGTTTGTGAGAAGAACAGACATGCAATGACACTGGGTGTGGTTTGTTTAGAAGAACACACATGCAATGACACTGGTGGATCCATGTGTTGTTTATTTAGAGGAAAAAACATCCAATGACACTGGGTGTGGTTCATGAAAAGAACACACATCCAATGACACTGGTGGATCCATGTGTGGTTTGTGAGAAGAACAGACATGCAACAACACTGGGTGTTGTTCTTGAAAAGAACACACATCTAATGACACTCGTGTATCCTTATGTAGTTTGTGAGAAGAGCACACATGCAATGACTCTAGTTGTGGTTTGTGAAAAGAACACATATGCAATGACACTGGTGTATCCTTATGTGGTTTGTGAGAACACACATGCAATGACTCCAGCTGTGGGGTGTGAAAACAACACACATGCAAAGACACTGGTGTATCCTTATGTGGTTTGTGAGAAGAACACTCATGCAATGGCTCTAGCTGTGGTTTGTGAAATAGAACACACATCCAATGACATTGGTGGATCCATGTGTGGTTTGTTAGAAGAACACACATGCAATGACACTGGGTGTGGTTCATGAAAATAACACATATCCAATGACACTGATGGATCCTTATGTGGTTTATGAAAAGAACAGACATCCAATGACACTGTGTGTGGTTCATGAAAAGAACACACATCCAATGACACTTGTGGATCCTTATGTGGTTTGTGAGAAGAACAGACATGCAATGACTCTAGATTTGGTTCATGAGAAGAACAAACATGCATTAACACTGGTGTATCCTTATGTGGTTTGTGAGAAGAATAGGCATGCGATGACTCTGGATGTGGTTCGTGAGAAGAATAGACATGCAATGACTATGGTGTATCCTCAAGTGGTTTGTGAGAATAACATACATGCAATGACAGTGGGTGTGGTTCATGAAAAGATCAGGCATGCAATGATACTAGTGGATCCATGTGTGGTTTGTTTAGAAGAACACACATGCAATCACACTGCGTGGATCCATGTGTTGTTCATGAAAAGAACAGTCATACAATGACACTGGTGGATCCATGTGTGGTTTGTGAAAAGAACACACATTCAATGACACTGGTGGATCCTTATGTGGTTTATGAAAAGAACAGACATGCAATGACTCTAGCTGTGGTTCATGAGAAGAACACACATGCAATGACACAGGTGTATCAATATGCGGTTTGTGAGAAGAACATACATCCAATGACACTAGGTGTGGTTCATGAGAAGAACAGACATCCAATGACACCGGTGGATCCTTATGTGGTTTGTGAGAAGAACAGACATGCGATGACTCTAGATGTGGTTCATGAGAAGAACAGACATGTAATGACACTGGTGTATCCTTATGTGGTTTGTGAGAAGAACAAACATGCGATCACACTGGGTGGATCCATGTGTGGTTCATGAAAAGAACAGACATGCAATGATACTGGTGGATCCAAGTGTGGTTTGTGAAAAGAACACACATCCAATTACAGTGGTGGATCCTTATGTGGTTTGTGAGAAGAACATACATCAAATGACAATGTGTGTGCTTCATGAAAAGAACACACATCCAATGACACTGGTGGATCCTTATGTGGTTTGTGAGAAGAACAGAGATGCAATGACTCTAGATGTGGTTCATGAGAAGAACAGACATGCAATGAAACTAGTGGATCCTTATGTGTTTTGTGAGAAGAACTGACATGCAATCACACTGGGTGGATCCATGTGTGGTTCATGAAAAGAACAGACATGCAATGACACTGGTGGATCCATGTGTGGTTTGTGAAAATAACACACATCCAATGACACTAGTGGATTCTTATGTGGTTTATGAAAAGAACAAACATCCAATGACATTGTTTGTGGTTCATGAAAAGAACACACATCTAATGACACTAGTGGATCCTTATGTGGTTTGTGAGAAGAACAGACATGCAATGACTCTAGATGTGGTTCATGAGAAGAACAAACATCCAATGACACCGGTGGATCCTTATGTGGTTTGTGAGAAGAACAGACATGCGATGACTCTGTGTAACACCCTCGAATCGGCCCTATGCAAGTTTCAGCGCTTCCCGCCAAACCCGCATAGAAACGATTCAAGGACGCCCACTAGGCACTTGCGTGCGGGTGGATAACGAAGTAATACCATTACACATTAGTCCACGATGGAACCCACAGAACATATATATACAACAACGACTCCATGAGTCAAGAATACAGATATACTATACAAAGATCCAAATCACCTTGAAAACAATAGAGCGTTCGACTACGGACAAGATGCAAATGGGGCTAAGAGCCCTGAAGAATAACCAATGGCGTCCATAACCCTTCCTAGGCCAAGCCAGAAGGGTAACCCTACTAACGACGTCGATCTCAAACCTGCTAAAACAAAAGGGGTGCCAACAAAGGGCAAATGGAAAAGAGGAGCGTCACTACTGAGGCCAGTAGACGGCGAGGCTAGAATTCAGCGGCTCAAGCCTACATAGGTATGGTGGACTGAAGCGGCAGCGAAGCATGCACTAAACCACCTATAGATACTCAGTAAAACTGGTGGCTATTAGAGAGGGATAAGAAAGACCTATTTGGATCCAACCTGATACTAACACCAAACATACCCATCCTGGCATATCCCCCTCGATACCAAACGAGGAAGTCAAAACCAAGGAACTTACACAGTTGGAAGTTTTATTCATTCCATTATAGTTGAAGGTCTTACTAATCAGATATAGGTACCATGAGTCATCCTGATAGCATAAGTAGTGGGCATTTTTTAATTAACCATTCAGTTGTGGTTGCAATACTTACTAGTCAGATACAATTAGCATGTGACATCCCAAACCCAGCAGTTGTTGGCACTTTTATTTCATTCCATTGGAGTTGCGATACCTACTAGGCAGGTATAACATAACACGATACACCCCAGTTCCACCAGTTATTGGCACTTTTATTATCCATTCCATTGTAGTGAAGCTGATTACTAGTCACATGTTAAGTCAAATTTATAGCACTACTTTAGTTATGCTTGTCTATGATCGAGATACTGTGCTCCAAGTCGTCCATAACCGCGGACAAGGCTTTCAGAAATATTTACCCTGCAGGGGTGCACAAATAGCAACACATGCACGATCAACCTCGGAAAAACCAAATCAAAACCCAACGAGACTTTCACGACAAAGCAATCACAGGATTCATAAAATATTTCAGGGGGCCACCCCACTAAGCTACCCGCAACATAGTTGTCCCGCTCTGGAATGGACCCATGGTTTGTGACGACGGCTGTAAACGACTGGGAACCCGAAAGTGTGACTGGGCTTGTCGATACCGCGAAAACGTGGCACGATCCAAAACAGTACAGGTGCTCCACGCACAATCATAAATAAAGCAATAAAGCATGGCATAAGTACAAGATAGTAATAAAACCCCAAACTAGTTTGTGGCCCCAAGAAATAAGAAATGAATCAAGCTCTGGCTAAGGGGATTCATGGTCCCACATGCGGACAGTGCGATAGTGAAGGAACAGGTATCAAGTACTCGGGATCCTACGGGACACAAGTGAGCGTGGAAGAACCAAATAACATCTATTGCCCACCGATGCCTCTGCATTAGTTATATCTATTCTCAGCAATTTAATAGTTGTATTTCAAGTCATGATCATCTCCACCATTAAGCATCTCCACCATTAAGCATGTGCCAACCTTCCAATTACGGTGGAACAACAACGGCGCGAAGCAGCACCTGAGCAAGCAACTACGACTCGCAAGGCTGACTATTTATCAAACAATAGGCAATAGGATGTGTCCAAGGCAATATAGGGTCTGCAAGGAATATAAATGGTGCACGGAAACTAAATCATCACAATACGGGTAGCAATAGATCAACATGAGGAAGTAAAGACTATAAATGCAAAATAAGTAGAAAGGGGAGGATGCTCGCCTGGGAAGCACTGCCGAATAGACCTTATCTGAAGAACTTGTCGATACTCGCATCAACTCAACGTCCTAATCTGTGAAGAAGCAAAACACTAAAAGGAACACCGGATGCACTATTTAATACTACGGCAGAAGATCGGGATGATGCATGACATGGCAAGGATGCGGTGCAATTAGGCAATATTAAACGGAACCGGGGTCCCAACAATTAATTAGAAGGTTCAAGTTGTTTAGCTACCCCGCAATTTAAATGTTGTCTTAACACGGCAAAACATAGCATCGGTTGGCTACACAAATTTAAATGGGAACAATATAAGACTAGAAAAGTCTGCATATGGTCTCCATATTTAATTTAGGTGAATTATCGAAATAGCCCCAAACACCCATAATATGCATGCAAGTATGAGAAATTTAATATGCACAATTTTATATAACATTTTATAAAATAGGGCTCGGAAAAGGGGATCACACATTGGGGTTCGGTGATCTTGGGTTCTGAGGGTCCGACGGGGTTCGGTCTCCGGGTTGACGGGAACGGGAGGGGTTCGGTTCGACGGGATCGTTCTCGGTCAACGGAAGGAGAACTTGGTGTTCCGGGAAGAAGGACTTGGTTTGGCGTCGGAGGATCATCGGATTCGCCCTGGTCAGTGTCGATCTTGTTATCATGAAGATCTTGTCAGGTCCGCGTATCGGGTCGGTCTTGGCGTTTGAGATGAAGAACTTGGCGTTCCATGTCGGCGGCCTTGGCGTCCGGGGATCTCGACGTATTCCGATTCGGTTCTTGGCGTCTGAGAGGAAGTACTTGGTGGTTTCGGGAAGGAGGTCTTGGCGTCCATGAGGTAGATATTTATGTGTCGGGAAGGCGACCATGTCTCCATGTTGGCGACCTTTCGGGGTCAACTCATTCTTGGGCTCAGACCTAGGATTTCCACAACAAAGTAGCATATCCCTCTTCTCGATTATCTTCACCATCTGAGCACAAACACCTGAACGCACTCCCGATGAAGGGCATCAACATAACACCAGAGGACACATGGCCTGCAGACGCATATAGCAGGAACAACATCCGCACAGGGTCGCGGGGAAGCCGAGCGCCACGCGAGGAACTCTATACAGGCAGTTGAGACGTGGAGGCTCAGGCGCCTGCGCACGGGAGCCGCGCAGAGAGGAGGCGAGGCAACGGCAGCCAGAGAGTCACGATGCTGGTCGCAGCAGGTGGCCGCGACGAGGCGAGGAGGCCACCGGTGGGGAGGAGCTCTGGAGGCGGTGGCGAGGTGAGGCCGAGGTTGCTTGGGGTGGTGGGCTTAGCACGAGCAGCGACGAACGGGAGAAGGGCCAAGGAGGAAGCAGCGCATCCGTGGTGGAGGTGCTAGCCGCTGGTGGCAGCGGCGCCGCCGGAGTAGGCGGGGCACGGGCGAGGTCGAGGTAGGTGTAGGCGCGGTCTCGGTGGCGGCTTGGCGGGAAGGGGACAAGGGAGGCGGCGCGACGAGGACGTACGACGGGACGGCGATGGCTTGGCAGAGGCGCGGCGGTGACCATGGCCTAGGGCGGCGCCGGGGGAGCCCGTGAGCAGTGGCGGCCGAACGTGGGACGGTGTGGCAGCGCCGAGGAGGAGAGAGCGCTGGGGCGAGCGATGGCCGGCGGCGGGCGGCACGCGCGGAGGCGGCATCGGGGGTAGGTGGGAGCAACGGGATCCACCCGCGAGGGAGGGTGGGGCCCAGTGGGGATGAGGAGAGAGGCGTGCGTGGGCCTGGTAGGTGGGGTTCGAGCGAGACAGGGAGGCTCCTCCCATGCGTGCGGGACAGGGTGGCCAGGGGCGATACGGTCTCGACGCGTTGGGCCATGCGAGATTGGGTCGCGGGGTAGGGTGGTTGCAGCGGGGTAAGTGCGCGGGTTGCAGGGTGGGACGTGCTGTAGCGAGAGGAGCAGCGGCAGGTGGGGCCAGGTGCGCGGGTGGCCTGGGAAGTGGCGGTGGGTCTGGTGGGGATTAGGTCTAGGTAGGATTTCTAGGGTTTGGTCTAGAGGAAAAGGGTTAGGGCAGGTTTAGCTAGGGTTTCTTTTGGGCGGGGTGGTAGGCGGTTTGGCCAGTTGGGCCTCTGGCCTGACCGGCTGGACTGCCTACCCGGACAAAACATTTTTATTTATTTTTATTTTAAGAGATATTTGCAAATAGTTTTTAGACAAACTGGAGATCTAAAAAAGACCGGGGTTTTAATTTGAAATAAAGATGGGGGATATTTAGAAAACAAAGGTAGGCTTTTAGAAAATAGTTTTAGACAAACATATGCATGATGACATGACGATGCTCAAATGCAATGTGGCATGATGACATGAGCATGCAGTCATGATGATGCACAAAACAAAAACACAGTGATTTTCTAGTAGTGGTTTTCCGGGGTGCTACAATTCGACACCACTAACAATGGATCTTGCCCTCGAGATCTGCCTCATGGTCCGAGGAAGAAGGCCGGCGATCTGAATCTTCTCGCTTTGTGTAGGTCCTTGCGACACCACTAACAACAGGTCGTTGTGCGTGATCGTCGAGAGCACACTCCGGGAACAAAGGGCGAAGGTAGAGGTATCAACAAATAAAGCCACCTCTAACTTCGATAGAAGGAGAGAGACGATGCATTCTAATCCACTTCAATGTACAAGAGCGAATAGATTGAGTAGTCAGCATGGGGGCCAATCCATCACGCACCCAAACTATTACTCCGCACAATCAGTTGAAAAGCATGCAAACATTCTCGTAATCAGACTGGAGATCTTGACAAGCGAGGTTCGAAAACAAAGGAGTGATACAGACTCTGCGTCGGATCTGGCGTAGATGATGTCGTCGTGTCGGAAAACACCGGAAGCCACAACAAGGAACAGAGAGAAGTCCAACAGATGAAGGATTCCTCAGATAGCACGAAGACCGGATGTAGAAGCACAGTTACCAAAGGAGGAAGCGAAACCCTGAAGGTACGACGGAAACCCAACCATGAGAATTCCTGGACTCGAAGAAAAGGTAAGAGAGAAGATTCAAAACACGCAGAGGTAAGAGTAGAACAACAGAGGGGTAAGGAGTAAAATCAGACGTAATCAGATCTATCCAACCGATTTTGCAAAATAGTTTTGACACTCTAGATCGTCCGTTAGCTAGGTTATCCTACAGGCTGGACCAGTGGGGTATCGCAAATGCTGAGCTCTGATACCACTCTGTAACACCCTCGAATCGGCCCTATGCAAGTTTCAGCGCTTCCCGCCAAACCCGCATAGAAACGATTCAAGGACGCCCAATAGGCACTTGCGTGCAGGTGGAGAACGAAGTAATACCATTACACATTAGTCCACGATGGAACCCACAGAACATATATATACAACAACGACTCCATGAGTCAAGAATACAGATATACTATACAAAGATCCAAATCACCTTGAAAACGATAAAGCGTCCGACTATGGACAAGATGCAAATGGGGCTAAGAGCCCTGAAGAATAACCAATGGCGTCCATAACCCTGTCCAGGCCAAGCCGGAAGGGTAACCCTACTAACGATGTCGATCTCAAATCGGGCAGGGTAACCCTACTAACGACGTCGATCTCAAATCTGCTAAAACAAAAGGGGTGTCGACAAAGGGCAAAGGAAAAAGAGGAGCATCAGTACTGAGGCCAGTACACGGCGAGGCTAGAATTCGGCGGCTCTCGCCTACATAGGTATGGTGGACTGAAGCGGCAGCGAAGCATGCACTAAACCACCTATAGAGACTCAGTAAAACTGGCGGCTATTAGAGAGGGATAAGAAAGACCAATTCGTGTCCAACCTGATACTAACACCAAACATACCCATCCTGGAATATCCCCCTCGATACCAAACGAGGAAGTCAAAACCAAGGAACTCACACAGTTGGTAGTTTTATTCATTCCATTATAGTTGAAGCTCTTACTAATCAGATATAGATATCATGAGTCATCCTGATAGCATAAGTAGTGGGCAGTTTTTAATTAGCCATTTAGTTGTGGTTGCAATACTTACTAGTCAGATACAATTAGCATGTGACATCCCAAACCCAGCAGTTGTTGGCACTTTTATTTCATTCCATTGGAGTTGCGATACCTACTAGGCAGGTATAACATGACACGATACACCCTAGTTCCACCAGTTGTTGGCACTTTTATTATCCATTCCATTGTAGTGAAGCTGATTACTAGTCACATGTTAAGTCAAATTTATAGCACTACTTTAGTTATGCTTGTCTATGATCGAGATATTGTGCTCCAAGTCGTCCATAACCGTGGACACGGCTTTCAGAAAGATTTACCCTGCAGGGGTGCACAAATAGCAACACACGCACGATCAACCTCGGAAAAACCAAATAAAAACCCAACGAGGATTTCACGACAAAGCAATCACGAGATTCATAAAAGATTTCAGGGGGCCACCCCACTAAGTTACCCGCAACGAAGTTGGCCGGCTCCGGAGTGTACCCAGGGTTTGTGACGACGGTTGTAACCGACTGGGAACCCGAAAGTGTGACTGGGCTTGTCGATACTGAGAAAACGTGGCACGATCCAAAACAGTACAGGTGCTCCACGCACAATCATAAATAAAGCAATAAAGCATGGCATAAGTACAGGATAGTAATAAAACCCCAAACTAGTTTGTGGCCCCAAGAAATAAGAAATGAATCATGCTCTGGCTAAGGGGATTCATGGTCCCACATGCGGATAGTGCGATAGTCAAGGAACAGGTATCAAGTACTCGGGGTCCTACGGGACTGTTGCGACCTCAGATCATTAAGGATCCTAAGTCCCTGTGATTAACATGCTAGTCTCTGGATCAATAGCTAGCACTTCACAGTCGATGAATATCATGTAAAACACAAGTCATTATTACACGAATAATCGAGAGTATAATTATTACAACTTGCATAGCTTATAGCTAGCTCAAATAAAACATCGGAAACTAAGTAAAACATGAGTCCATCAACACCTCAGGCTAGTTGCATGAAGACCCGCGATCCCTACGCACCTTTCAGTCTTCGGATTCTGCACATAAGACGTGCAGCCAACAAGTTGGGTCAATACTTTGAATGTATTGGCAAATTACACCAAGGAAAGAGTAAGTCTATCTCTACATGCAAGGCTAAGAGTAGGCTCTGGGGTTCATTTGCGTAAACCCAATTTGATCAATGTAACAAGAAAAGAGGAAGAAAGTTATCCCTACTTTGTAAACTTTGATAAATAGTATAGGGTTGAATGGAACACGTGGATATTACTCACCAAGTGCCCAATCAACCTAGCACTTGGATATTACGCACCAAGTTCCCAAAATCCCACCCAATGGCGATATTACTCATGGCTTGGGGTTTATAAAACGTTAGGTTTGGAAAAAAGAGGGGAAGATCTTCGAGAGGCTCCATCCTTCAGATGCTCAAAGTTGTTCTGTTTCCGTGAACACGGCTGATCGATCAGATTGCAATACTCTCGAGAGGTTGTGCATTTTCCCCACAATCCACGATCAAGTCCTTCTACAGAAAAGACCATGGCGAGGCCTTCCCTTAGTAGCCCCACTACCAGCTAGATCCAACCGTGCCAAGAACCTCCAAATGTTGGTACCCCGGTGAGGTTTCCCACTAAGTACTAAGCCAAGACAGAGCCCATATGTATTGTGGTTGCATGGAAAGCTTCTGAATTCTGAAACATGGCAGACTTCTTTGATTCCTGGGCGGCCGTCCTCCACCAAATAACCACTCGTTGACCCGACAACCATTCCTCCCAGAAGAAAACTTAGTTTTATTTTGAAGGGGGTTTTAGAGAAGAAAGGTTCGCTCGAGAGAGCTCTTGTACTTAGAAATTTTTTGAGTCTTTCGAACCCTCCCAACGGTACTTAATATATACAAGTATATAGCATAGCAAGCATAACTTAGAAAAACAGGGTAACCTATTGGGATGGAAGATCCTAAGCATAGAGCTACTCATGGCATACTACAAAACCGCACTTGCAAAATAGTACTAAGAAAACCTACCAAAATCCTACACATGCATACTATAGAATTTGAAGAGTAAAACATGCATAGTCAAAACTGGGACATAAACATGAACAAGTGGTGTAACTTGCCTTGATCCGAGCAGCACTCTACACAACAGTACTCCTCAGCGCACTCCGAGCAATCTAACGAAACAAAACATGGATCCCATCACAATTTGCACAAAACAAAGTCACGAAGTCGAATATGCATGCGTGCAACATGGTAATATGCAAGGATGGATTCAATTTTGACCAAGGGTTTTATTTGGGGGTGTTGTTGAGTTGGGGATGTCATTGGAATCGATTCCCCACAGGTTTTAAGTATTTTGGATTAAACCCTAAATAAACAGGCTCAAAACTAGATCTACAACTCTAATCTAAGCAAGTTATAAATATTTTCTACAGAATGTCTTGTAGATACAAAGCCAGCGCAACAAGAATCAACTAAAACGGATTTACGGATAAATTTCTAGAATTAAAATACTCTACTCTAAACTTTAAATCCCACTTCAAGATTACTGAAGAAAACCCCAATATTATTGTAGATCTGTGTTCTACTCAAAATTATGAATCCAACGGTATATTAAACACAAATTTTGGACTAATATATGATTTACTATAGATTTTACAAGTTTTAAAAGTTTTCTGCCTATTTAAAGGAAAATAAAAAGGCGGCGCCAACTGTGCAGCGCCAAGTGGCAGCGCGAGACTGGTCCGAGGGGGAAACGCGGCGCTGACGCGGGCGTGCCACGTGGCTAGTCGCGGTTGGCCCGGGTCGGTTTGACCGATCTGTGCCATTGGATTTCGATCTAACGGTCGGAGGGGGTGGTGGCTTACCGGTGGGTGGCGACGGCGGGTGGCGGCGGAGCGTCGGTGGCGGTCGGCGACGGTCGGCAGCGGCGAGGCGGTGCTCCCCCCGCTCGGTGAAGTAGACGACGGCGAGCGGTTCCTCGCCGCAGTTCCGTTCTCGGGGCGGCGAGCGGCTGCTTCTTCCCGAGGTGGCGGCGAGCAGCGGCTGGAGCTCGCGGTTGCCGACGAACTCCGGCGAGCGATTGCGGTCGGCTCGGCCTACTAAACAAGGGGAAAACGACGTGAGGTGAAGCGGTACTAAAAGGGGAAGGTAGAGAGGGAGAGAAAGAGGGAAGGGGCGCCGGAAAAAAAACTTGCCATCGGCGGTGGCGGTGGCGAACTCCGGCGAGTTCTATGGCGGCGGCCCGGTGGCGGTGGTGGAGGAAAAGTTAGGGTTTTTGGGGAGGCGTGCCAGGGCTTACTTGGCGCGGGGGTTGCGGAAATCCTCTCCGATTCGGCCGGAGTTGGTTGTGCCGACGTGGCGAGGCGTGCTCGAGCCGGACTCGGACGGAGGAGGGGGGGTGACGGGTGGGACCGGCCTATCGGCGGCTGCGGGCGCGGGAGCAGGCTGGCGGATGGCGCGGCTTGCTGGGCTGGCCCACGCGCTGCGCGACGCCCACCCTGCCAGGCGGGCGGTAGGTAAGTCCCGGGCTGGCTCGGCTGGCCCGGTTAGGCTAGGTTTCTCTTGTTTTTTTTACTTTTTTTTCTGTTTTACTAAAAGTTGCGTAACTTCTGCAAACGGATTCCGATTTAAATGAAATTTGTCTCTAAAATTTTGTAAAAAGAAGAGGATTAGAATGAGGTTATAAAATAACACTTTTGCAAAGGTTTAGGAGGATTGATATTGTTTAACCCTTTTAGTCTTTATATGACTATGGGATTTAGGAAGAAAAATATCTGATGCAGTTTTTATTATATGATGCCATGATGCAAGGATATGATGCATGCTTCTAGTAACATCTGTAATTGCAAAAAAATTGGGATGTTACAAACCTAACCCCCTTAAGGACAATCCCGTCCCCGAGATTCAGGTTGGTTAGCAAATAGGTGTGGGTGTTCTTTCTTCAGGTCTTCTTCACGTTCCCACGTGGCCTCTTCATCGGAATGGTGATTCCCTTGAACTTTGCAAAACCTGATAGTCTTGGTACGAGTAATTCTCTCGGCTGTTTCCAAAATCCTGGTGGGTTTTTCTTCATAGGTGAGATCGTTTTCCAGTTGAACCTCATCCAACGGAACCGTATCCTTTAGCGGGGTTTCAGCCATTTCTAGGTGACACTTCTTTAATTGTGACACATGGAAAACATCATGAACTGTTAATACTTCGGGCAATTCCAACTGATAGGCAACCTCCCCTCTTCGACCCAAGATTTTGTAGGGCCCTATGAATCGGGGTGCTAACTTACCCTTGATTCCAAATCTCTTAACTCCTCATAGTGGCGAAACTCGGAGATACGCACGGTCTCCCACTCCATAAGTCACATCTCTGCGCTTGGAATCAGCATAACTCTTTTGTCTGGATTGGGCTATTTTTAACCTGTCTTGAATCTGTCTCACTTTTTCTTCGGCATCCTTGATCAGTTCAGATCCAAACAAACTACGTTCTCCAACTCCACCCCATAGCAGCGGAGTTCTACACTTTCTGCCATATAGAACTTCAAATGGAGCCATCTTGATACTAGTTTGGTAACTGTTATTGTATGAAAATTGCGCATATGGAAAGTTATCATCCCAACTAGACCCATAGTCTAGTGCGCAAGCTCTTTACATGTCCTCCAAGATCTGATTGACTCTTTCCGTCTGTCCATCTGTTTGTGGGTGGAAGGCGGTACTAAACTCCAGTCGTGTCCCTAGAGACTCGTGTAGCTATCGCCAAAACTTCGAGGTGAATTGGGTACCTCTATCAGAGACAATCCCGTTGGGTACACCATGAAGACTTACGATCCTTGATATATAAATCATAGCAAGTTTAGCACTCATATAGGTGGTCCTTACGGGAATAAAGTGGGCCACCTTTGTGAAGTGGTTGACCACTACCCATATGGAGTCACATCCAGATCGAGTCCAGGGTAATCCTGTGATAAAATCCATGCCTACCTTGTCCCACTTCCAATCGGGCAGAGCTAATGGCTGCAGCAGTCCTGCTGGTTTTTGATGTTCGGCCTTGACTCTGTTGCGTACGTCACACAAGGAGATGTATTCAGCAATTTCTCTTTTCATGTTATTACACCAGAATCTATCTTTCACATCCATGTACATCTTTGTATTACCAGGATGAATTGAGTAAGGCGAATCGTGAGCTTCCTGAAGAATTACCTTCCTGATAGCGAGATCATCGGGAACACACAACCGCTTCTCATACCAAAGTATTCCTTGTTCATCTGTATGAAACCCTTTTGCTTTACTCTCGCTTATATTAGCTCTTATTTCCTCCAACTCTTTGTCCCCCTTCTGGGCCTCTTTGATTTGGTCCAGAAGCGTTGGCACTATCTCCATAGTTGCTAAGTATCCCTCCGGAACTATCTCCAACCTTAGGTCCTTGAACTGTTCACACAAATCCTTTGGAAGTTCTCCCATGGTAAGTCCATTTACATAGACCTTCCTGCTTAGGGCGTCAGCAACAACATTGGCCTTTCCAGGATGGTACTGCAGGTCCAAGTCATAGTCCTTGATGAGCTCAAGCCATCTCCTTTGCCTCATATTTAATTCCTTTTGAGTGAAGATGTATTTAAGGCTCTTGTGATCCGTGAACACATCGCAATGTTTGCCCATTAGGTAATGTCTCCATACCTTGATCGCATGCACAACTGATGCTAGTTCCAAATCGTGCGTGGGGTAGTTATTCTCATGGTTCTTAAGTTGCCGAGAGGCATAAGACACTACTTTTCCATCTTGCATCAGTACACTACCAAGTCCTTGTCGAGAAGCGTCGCAATAGACATGGAAGTCCTTTTGGATGTCAGGGAGACACAAAACTGCTGCTGTTACTAGGCGCTTCTTCAACTCTTGAAAATTTGCTTCACATGTCTCAGTCCATTGGAACTTCTTCTCTTTCTTCAATAATTCTATCATAGGCTTTGCTATCTTGGAGAAGTTTTCAATGAACCTTCGGTAGTATCCCGTAGGCCCAGGAAACTCCTAATATCACCCACATTCTTAGGGGACTCCCATTCCGTCACGGAAGCTACCTTACTTGGGTCCACGGCAACACCTTTAGCTGACACAATATGACCAAGGAATCCCACTTCTTTCAACCAGAACTCACATTTGCTAAACTTGGCATACAACTTGTGTTCCCTTAACTTTTCCATAATTAGGCGCAGATGCCGCTCATGTTCCTTCTTGTCCTTGGAGTATATGAGTATGTCATCAATGAATACCACAATAAACTTATCCAAGTACTCCATGAATACCTTGTTCATCATGGTCATGAAGTATGCTGGGGCATTGGTTAAGCCAAACGACATCACGGTGTACTCATACAATCCGTATCTAGTGGTGAAGGTTGTCTTGGGTACATCCTGTTCTCGGATCTTTAACTAAAAATAACCTGATCAGAGATCAATTTTAGAGAACACACTAGCTCCCTGTAATTGGTCGAATAGGTCGTTAATATTGGGTAGAGGGTACTTGTTCTTGATTGTCACTTCATTCAACGACCAGTAGTCCACGACTAGTCTCTTGGGTTTGTCCTTCTTCTCCACGAATAAGACAGGTGCTCCCCAAGATGACGCACTTGGTTGAATGAAGCCTTTGTCCAATTGCTCTCTAAGCTGTTTCTTGAGTTCTTTCAACTCATCCACATCCATCTTGTACGGTCTCTTTGCTATTGGTCCAGTACCAGGGATCAAGTCAATGAGAAACTCGATGTCTCAATCAGGAGGCATCCCTGGCAATTCTTCCGGAAACACATCTGGATACTCCTTCACAATTGGCACATCCTCCAAGGTAACCCCCTTAAGAGAGTTCACCATACTTCCTTCGAGTGCAAAAGCTGACTTAAAGCGGATCCTTTTCTTATCCGGAGTCGTGAGTGCGATAGTCCTTTTGGAACAATCTATGACTCCCTCATATTCGGTCATCCAATTCATGCCCAAAATTATGTCTAAGCCTTGTGACTCCAGAACGACTAGGCTGGTGGGAAAGGTGTGTGCCCCAATCCTTAGTTCTAACCCACGGCATCCAGAGTTTGCCACTATTTCTCCTCCAGGAGAACTTACCCTTAGGGGAGTACTAATAGTCTCTGTAGGTATCTTGCCTCTATCCACAAATACCCTTGATATGAATGAATGTGATGCACCAGTATCAAAAATAACAACTGCGGGGGTGGAGTTAAGCTTGAACTTACCAATCACGGAGTCAGGTGCCTCACGAGCATCCTCCACGGAGACATGATTCACCGTGGCTTTGACGAATGGATTCGGCTTCTTCCCATTTCCATTACCATTGCCATGGTTGTGTCTGTTGCCGTTTCCATTACCATTCCCATTCTTCATCTTTTCGGGGCAATTAGTTGCATAATGCCCTGTCTTGTTACACTTGAAGCATGTCACTTCACTTAGATCCTTCCCATTGCAATTTCCATTGCGGTGTTTGTGGCTATTGTGGTTATGTCCTCCATGACGATGACCATTGTGGTTGTGGCCATTGTGGTTGTGGGGTGGTGGTGACGAAGTGCGTTGCTTCTGATATGGGGCCGAGTTGTGCTTGTGTGAGGTGGACTTTCTCTTTCGGTTCTCTATACTCCTTTGCTTTGCTTCAACCACAACTGCCCTGTCCAAAAGTTCCTGATAGTTATCAAACTTCAGATCCACAAGCTGAATGGATATTTCATCATTAAATCCCCTTAAGAACTCCTCCTGTCACTTGGCGTCCGTGGAAACATCATCAGGTGCATAGCGTGCCAGCTTGTTAAAAAGGTCCCCATACTCGGAGACAGAGCGGTGCAGTTGTTTCAAGTTGCGGAACTCACGTCTCTTAAGTGACATGACTCCCGCGGCTACGTGATGAGTATGAAAGGCCGCCTCGAACTAGTTCCAGGTGATAGCTTCAATACCGGGGTGGGTGACCTGGTAATTATCCCACCATTCAGCAGTTGGTCCCTCAAGTTGGTGTGTGGCGAAGCGCACCCTGTCAGCTCCCATAACTTGGACGGTGGCTAACTTCTTGTTGGTGGTGCGGAGCCAGTCATCTGCCACAATTGGCTCAGAACTACTTGAGAAAATTGGAGGATTCAACCTCAAGAACCGAGTCAAGCGATCCTGTTGGGGCGGTGGAGGTGGTGGAGGCAGCGGGTTGTTGTTGTTGTTTTGCATGTTTTGAGTGAGGAGTTGGATCAGCTGATTCTGGGAGTTCAGAAGTTGTGCTATCTCTGGGGGCATGTTGTTGTTGCTTCCACGTCTCGCCATCTGTGGGGGTTTGGGAAACAAGTTAAGAAATGGATAGAAGGCCTAAGGAATAAACTCCTACCCTTATGCAAACATGAGAAAAACACCCGAGAAAGCAAGGCACACCAAGCACATAGTTTAACACACTCAACCAAGTTTAACTAAACCCAAATAATAATTTTTTTGGTACTCATTACAATCGCGAACAACGTTTGACTATAGAACTAAAGGTGGTCCAACTAATCTACTCATCATCCACTTCCTCATCCTCAATGATGAAGCCTTCCTTTTCCAGCAGTGACTTGTATAACTCCATGTCCCTCGTCGTGGCTTCAAGCTTCTCCTGAAGTTCCTTCACCTCCTGTGGCTCCGGTGTAGCAGCTTCGAGCCTCTCTTGAAGTTCCTTCACCTCTTGCAGCTCCTGGGTAGCAGCTTCCAGCTTCTCTTGGAGTTCCTTCTTCTCCTTCTGTAGCTTCTTGATCAAACTTGACCCCATAGTCACGGGCGTGATCTTCTCCTCCAAGCTCCTCTTGGCTGCTCGGAGGTCCTTCAACATGGTGGCAAAGTTCTTGAACTCCATCTCGTTCTTTGCGAGCACGAGACTTTCCTCCCTAATCCTCTTGTTCTTATCTTGCACCCTCTTCTCTTGATTAGCGAACCTCTTGTCTTGAGCGGTGAGCTCCCCTCCTAGGGACTTGATCTTTTCTTCCAGCTCCTCAATCTTCTTGTCCTTCTCCTTGACTAGGGCACAAAGCTCGTCATTCCTCATGATCTCAAGGCAGCTCCCCTTTTGAAGGTCATTGATGTGGGACTCCAAGTCTTGATATTGGATTCTTCGACGCTTGCATGTCTTTATTTCCTCCGGCGTTAACTTGACTAGAACTCCCTTCTCATCACGTCTTCCAAAGAGTCTGATGTAGTGGCCTTCAACCTCTTCATGGTGGCGTCCGCAAAGGCGTCTAATGAGCTCCTGCAAGCTGATGCTAAGTCCTTTCTCCTTAGAGTCGTTGGTGACGTTGAGTACAATGGCCTCTGTCTTGGGTTCTGACTTGCTGCGCCCCGGTTGGATGACTTCAATCGCCCAGCATCCTTCCTTGTGCATCTTCCTCAACTCGCTTCCCTTGATTGACGGCACGGGTAACTGCAACGTCTTGATGATGTCCAGAAGGCATTCTCCAAAGCGTAGGCACTTGATGTCTTCGGCGGTGTCATAGTAGAAGGCCATCATCTTTAGGTGAGAAGAAAAAAAATTAGGCACAAGGTGATAAGGAAGAGAAATACTAGAAGAGTACAAATAACTTAGAAGAATATAGAAAGCAAAAACACACATGGTAAAGGTGGTTTCCAATCCTAGGGGTCACGTCCTACATGCAACTTTGTGCTCTAATACCATCTGTTGCGACCTTGGATCGTTAAGGATCCTAAGTCCCTGTGATTAACATGCTAGTCCCTCGATCAATAGCTAGCACTTCACAGTCGATGAATATCATGTAAAACACAAGTCATTATTACACAAATAATCCAGAGTATAATTATTACAACTTGCATAGCTTATAGCTAGCTCAAATAAAACAGCGGAAACTAATTAAAACTTGAGTCCATCAACGCCTAAGGCTAGTTGCGTGAAGACCCGCGATCCCTACGCACCTTTCAGTCTTCGGATTCTGCACATAAGACATGCAGCCAACAAGTTGGGTCAATACTTTGAATGTATTGGCAAATTACACCAAGGAAAGAGTAAGTCTATATCTACATGCAAGGCTAAGAGTAGGCTCTGGGGTTCATTTGTGTAAATCCAATTTTATCAATGAAATAAGAAAAGAGGAAGAAAGTTTTCCCTACTTTGTACACTTTGATAAATAGTATAGGGTCGAATGGAACACGTGGATATTACTCACCAAGTGCCCAATCAACCTAGCACATGGATATTATGCACCAAGTTCCCAAAATCCCACCCAATGGTGATATTACTCACGCCTTGGGGTTTATAAAACGTTAGGTTTGGAAAAAAGAGAGGAAGATCTTCCAGAGGCTCCATCCTTCAGATGCTCAAAGTTGTTCTGTTTCCGTGAACACGGCTGATCGATCAGATTGCAATACCCTCGAGAGGTTGTGCATTTTCCCCACAATCCATGATCAAGTCCTTCTACAGACAAGACCATGGCGAGGCCTTCCCTTAGTAGCCCCTCTACCAGCTGGATCCAACCGTGCCAAGAACCTCAAAATGTTGGTACCCCGGTGAGGTTTCCAACTAAGTACTAAGCCAAGACAGAGCCCATATGTATTTTGGTTGCATGGAAAGCTTCTGAATTCTGAAACATGGCAGACTTCTTTGATTCCTGGGCGGCCGTCCTCCACCAAATATCCACTCGTTGACCCGACAACCATTCCGCCCAGAAGAAAACTTAGTTTTATTTTGAAGGGGGTTTTAGAGAAGAAAGGTTCGCTCGAGAGTGCTCTCGTACTTAGAATTTTTTTGAGTCTTTCAAACCCTCCCAAAAGGTACTTAATATATACAAGTATATAGCATAGAAGCATAACTTAGAAAAACAGGGTAACCTATTGGGATGGAAAATCCTAAGCATAGAGCTACTCATGGCATACTACAAAACCGCACTTGCAAAATAGTACTAAGAAAACCTACCAAAATCCTACACATGCATACTACAGAATTTGAAGAGTAAAACATGCATAGTCAAAACTGGGACATAAACATGAACAAGTGGTGTAACTTGCCTTGATCCGAGCAGCACTCTACACAACAGTACTCCTCAGCGCACTTCGAGTAATCTAACGAAACAAAACATGGATCCCATCACAATTTGCACAAAACAAAGTCACGAAGTCGAATATGCATGCGTGCAACATGGTAATATGCAAGGATGGATTCAATTTTGACCAAGGGTTTTATTTGGGGGTGTTTTTGAGTTGGGGATGTCATTGGAATTGATTCCCCACAGGTTTTAAGTATTTTGGATTAAACCCTAAATAAACAGGCTCAAAACTAGATCTACAACTCTAATCTACCTCGAGACAGATCTGAACACTCTAAGCAAGTTATAACAATTTTCTACAAGAATCAACTAAAACGGATTTACGGATGATTTTCTAGAATTAAAATACTCTAATCTAAACTTTAAATCGCACTGCAAGATTACTGTAGTAAAACCCGATTATTATTGTAGATATGTGTTCTACTCAAAATTACGAATCCAACGGTATATTAAACGCAAATTTTGGACTACTACACGATTTACTATAGATTTTACAAGTTTAAAAAGTTTTCTGCCTATTTAAAGGGAAATAAAAAGGCGGCGCCAACTATGCAGCGCCAAGTGGCAGCGTGAGACTGGTCCGAGGGGGAAACGCGGCGCTGACGCGGCGAGTCACGGTTGGCCGGGGTCGGTTTGACCGATCTGTGCCGTTGGATTTCGATCTAACGGTCGGAGGGGAGGGGTGGTGGCTTACCGGTGGGTGGCGACGGCGGGTGGTGGCGGAGCATCGGCTGCGGTCGGCGACGGTCGGCGGTGGCGAGGCGGTGCTCCCCAAGCCCGGTGAAGTAGACGACGGCGAGCGGTTCCTCGCCGCGGTTCCGTTCCTGGGGTGGCGAGCGACTGCTTCTTCCCGAGGTGGCGGCTGGAGCTCCCGGTTGCCGGCGAACTCCGGCGAGCGATTGCGGTCGGCTCGGCCTACTAAACAAGGGGAAAACGACGTGAGGTGAAGCGGTACTAAAAGGGGAAGGCAGAGAGGGAGAGAAAGAGGGAAGGGGCGCCGGAAAAAAAACTTGGCGTCGGCGGTGCCGGTGGCGAACTCCGACGAGTTCTATGGCGGCGGCCCGGTGGCGGTGGTGGAGGAAAAGTTAGGGTTTTTGGGGAGGCGTGCCGGGGCTTTAAATAGTCGGGCTTACATGCCGCGGGGGTTCTGGAAATCCGCTCCGATTCGGCCGGAGTTGGTTGTGCCGACGCGGCGAGGCGTGCTCGAGCCGGACTCCGACGGAGGAGGGGGATGACGGGTGGGACTGGCCTGTCGGCGGCTACGGGCGCGGGAGCAGGCTGGCGGATAGCGCGGCTTGCTGGGCCGGCCCACGCGCTGCGCAACGCCCACCTGGCCAGGCGGGCGGTAGGTAAGTCCCGGGCTGGCTCAGCTGGCCCGGTTAGGCTAGGTTTCTCTTTTTTTTTCTTTTTTTTCTGTTTTACTAAAAGTTGCGTAACTTCTGCAAACGGATTCCGATTTAAATGAAATTGGTCTCTAAAATTTTGTAAAAAGAAGAGGATTAGAATGAGGTTATAAAATAACACTTTTGTAAAGGTTTAGGACGATTGATGTTGTTTAACCCTTTTAGTCTTTTTATGACTATGGGATTTAGGAAGAAAAATATCTGAGGTAGTTTTTATTATATGATGCCATGATGCAAGGATATGATGCATGCTTCTAGTAACATCTGTAATTGCAAAAAATTTGGGATGTTACAAACCTACCCCCCTTAAGAAGAATCTCGTCCCAGAGATTAACGTTGGTTAGCAAATAGGTGTGGGTGTTCTTTCTTCAGGTCTTCTTCACGTTCCCACGTGGCCTCTTCCTCGGAATGGTGATTCCATTGAACTTTGCAAAACCTGATAGTCTTGGTACGAGTAATTCTCTCAGCTCTTTCCAAAATCCTGGTGGGTTTTTCTTCATAGGTGAGATCGTTTTCCAGTTGAACCTCGTCCAACGGAACCGTATCCTTTAGCAGGGTTTCAGCCATTTCCGGGTGACACTTCTTTAATTGCGACACATGGAAAACATCATGAACTGTTAATACTTCGGGCAATTCCAACTGATAGACAACCTCCCCTCTTCCACCCAAGATTTTGTAGGGCCCTATGAATCGGGGTGCTAACTTACCCTTGACTCCAAATCTCTTAACTCCTCGTAGTGGCGAAACTCGGAGATACGCACGGTCTCCCACTCCATAAGTCACATCCCTGCGCTTGGAATCAGCATAACTCTTTTGTCTGGATTGGGCTATTTTTAACCTGTCTTGAATCTGTCTCACTTTTTCTTCGGCATCCTTGATCAGTTCAGGTCCAAACAAACTACGTTCTCCAACTCCACTCCATAGCAGCAGAGTTCTACACTTTCTGCCATATAGAACTTCAAATGGAGCCATCTTGATACTAGTTTGGTAACTGCTATTGTATGAAAATTCCGCATATGGCAAATTATCATCCCAACTAGACCCATAGTCTAGTGCGCAAGCTCTTAACATGTCCTCCAAGATCTGATTGACTCTTTCCGTCTGTCCATCTGTTTGTGGGTGGAAGGCGGTACTAAACTCCAGTCGTGTCCCTAGAGACTCGTGTAGCTGTCGCCAAAACTTCGAGGTGAATTGGGTACCTCTATCAGAGACAATCCCCTTGGGTACACCATGAAGACTTACGATCCTTGACATATAAATCTGAGCAAGTTTAGCACTCGTATAGGTGGTCTTTACGGGAATAAAGTGGGTCACCTTTGTGAAGTGGTCGACCACTACCCATATGGAGTCACATCCAGATCGAGTCCGGGGTAATCCTGTGATAAAATCCATGCCTACCTTGTCCCACTTCCAATTGGGCACGGGTAATGGCTGCAGTAGTCCTGCTGGTTTTTGATGTTCGGCCTTGACTCTGTTGCGTACGTCACACAAGGAGATGTATTCAGCAATTTCTCTTTTCATGTTATTCCACTAGAATCTATCTTTCACATCCATGTATATCTTTGTATTACCAGGACGAATTGAGTAAGGCGAATCGTGAGCTTCCTGAAGAATTACCTTCCTGATAGCGGGATCATCGGGAACGCACAACCGCTTCTCATACCAAAGTATTCCTTGTTCATCCGTATGAAACCCTTTTGCTTTACCCTCGCTTATATTAGCTCTTATTTCCTCCAACTCTTTGTCCCCCTTCTGGGCCTCTTTGATTTGGTCCAGAAGCGTTGGCACTATCTCCATAGTTGCTAAGTATCCCTCCGGAACTATCTCCAACCTTAGGTCCTTGAACTGTTCACACAAATCCTTTGGAAGTTCTCCCACGGTAAGTCCATTTACATAGACCTTCCTGCTTAGGGCGTCAGCCACAACATTGGCCTTTCCAGGATGGTACTGCAGGTCCAAGTCATAGTCCTTGATGAGCTCAAGCCATCTCCTTTGCCTCATATTTAATTCCTTTTGAGTGAAGATGTATTTAAGGCTCTTGTGATCCGTGAACACATCGCAATGTTTGCCCATTAGGTAATGTCTCCATACCTTGAGCGCATGCACAACTGATGCTAGTTCCAAATCGTGCGTGGGGTAGTTATTCTCATGGTTCTTAAGTTGCCGAGAGGCGTAAGACACTACTTTTCCATCTTGCATCAGTACACTACCAAGTCCTTGTCGAGAAGCGTCGCAATAGACCTAGAAGTCCTTTTGGATGTCAGGGAGACACAAAACTGGTGCTGTTACTAGGCGCTTCTTCAACTCTTGAAAACTTGCTTCACATGTCTCAGTCCATTGGAACTTCTTCTCTTTCTTCAATAATTCTTTCATAGGCTTTGCTATCTTGGAAATGTTTTCAATGAACCTTCGGTAGTATCCCGCAAGGCCCAGGAAACTCCTAATATCACCCACATTCTTAGGGGACTCCCATTCCGTCACGGAAGCTACCTTACTTGGGTCCACGGCAACACCTTTAGCTGACACAATATGACCAAGGAATCCCACTTCTTTCAACCAGAACTCACATTTGCTAAACTTGGCATACAACTTGTGTTCCCTTAACTTTTCCATAATTAGGCGCAGATGCCGCTCATGTTCCTTCTCGTCCTTGGAGTATATGAGTATGTCATCAATGAATACCACAATAAACTTATCCAAGTACTCCATGAATACCTTGTTCATCATGGTCATGAAGTATGTTGGGGCATTGGTTAAGACAAACGACATCACGGTGTACTCATTCAATCCGTATCTAGTGGTGAAGGCTGTCTTGGGTACATCCTGTTCTCGGATCTTTAACTGAAAATAACCTGATCGGAGATCAGTTTTAGAGAACACACTATCTCCCTTTAATTGGTCGAACATGTCTTTAATATTGGGTAGAGGGTACTTGTTCTTGATTGCCACTTCATTCAACGACCGGTAGTCCATGACTAGTCTCTTGGTTTTGTCCTTCTTCTCCACGAATAAGACAGGTGCTCCCCAAGATGACGCACTTGGTTGAACGAAGCGTTTGTCCAATTGCTCTCTAAGCTATTTCTTGAGTTCCTTCAACTCATCCACATCCATCTTAGAGTATTTAAATTGGACAAGATGGATGTGGATGAGTGGAAGGAACTGAAGAAACAGCTTAGAGAGCAATTGGACAAAGGCTTCATTCAACCTTCCACTTGCTCTCTAAGCTGTTTCTTGAATGAAGCATTCTAGTAACATCTGTAATTGCAAAAAATTTGGGACGTTACAGGGACACAAGTGAGCGTGGAAGAACCAAATAACATCTATTGCCCACCGATACCTCTGCATTAGTTATATCTATTCTCAGCAATTTAATAGTTGTATTTAAAGTCATGATCATCTCCACCATTAAGCATCTCCACCATTAAGCATGTGTCAACCTTCCAATTACGGCGGAACAACAACGGCGCGAAGCAGCACCTGAGTAAGCAACTACGACTCGCAAGGCCGACTATTTATCAAACAATAGGCAATAGGATGTGTCCAAGGCAATATAGGGGCTGCAAGGAATATAAATGGTGCACGGAAACTAAAGCATCGCAATACGGGTGGCAATAGATCAATAGGAGGAAGTAAAGACTATAAATGCAAAATAGGTAGAAAGGGGGAGGATGCTCGCCTGGGAAACACTACCGAATAGACCTTATCTGAAGAACTTGTCGGTACTCGCATCAACTCAACGTCCTAATCCATGAATAAGCAAAACACTAGAAGAAACACCGGATGTACTATTTAATACTACGGCAGAAGATTGGGCATGATGCATGTATGATGCATGACATGGCAAGGATGCGGTGCAATTAGGCAATATTAAACAGAACCGGGGTCTCGACAATTAATTAGACGGTTCAAGTTGTTTAGCTACCCCGCAATTTAAATGTTGTCTTAACACGCCAAAACATAGCATCGGTTCGCTACACAAATTTAAATGGGAACAATATAAGACTAGAAAAGTCCGCATATGGTCTCCATATTTCATTTAGGTGAATTATTGAAATAGCCCCAAACACCCATAATATGCATGCAAGTATGAGCAATTTAATATGCACAATTTTATATAACATTTTATAAAATAGGGCTCGGAAAAGGGGATCACACATTGGGGTTCGGCGATCTTGGGTTCTGAGGGTCCGACGGGGTTCGGTCTCCGGGTTAACGGGAACGGGTGGGGTTCGGTTCGACGGGATCGTTCTCGGACAATGGAAGGAGAGCTTGGCGTTCTGGGAAGAAGGACTTGGTTTGGCGTCGGAGGATCATCGGATTCACCCTGATCGGTGTCGATCTTGTTGTCATGAAGATCTTGTCGGGTCCGCGTATCGGGTTAGTCTTGGCGTTCGGGATGAAGAACTTGGCGTTCCGTGTCAGCGGCCTTGGCGTCCGGGGATCTCGACATATTTGGATCCGGGTCTTGGCGTCTGAGAGGAAGTACTTGGTGGTTCGGGGAAGGAGGTCTTGGCGTCCGTGAGGTAGATCTTGATGTGCCGAGAAGGCGACCATGTCTCCATGTTGGCGACCTTTGGGGGTCAACTCATTCTTCGGCTCAGACCTAGGATTTCCACAACAAAGTAGCATATCCCTCTTCTCGATTATCTTCACCATCTGAGCACAAACACATGAACGCACTCTCGATGAAGGGCATCAACATAACACCAGAGGACACATGGCCTGCAGACGCATATAGCAGGAACAACATCCGCACAGGGTCACGGGGAAGCCGAGCGCCACGCGAGGAACTATATACAGGCAGCTGAGACGTGGAGGCTTAGGCGCCTGTGCACGGGAGCCGCACAGAGAGAAGGCGAGGCGATGGCGGCCAGAGATTCATGATGCCGGTCGCAGCAGGCGGCCGCGACGAGGCGAGGAGGCCACCGGTGGGGAGGAGCTCTGGAGGCGGTGGCGGGGTGAGGCCGAGGTTGCTTGGGGTGGCGGGCTTAGCACGAGCAGCGACGAACGGGAGTAGGGCCGAGGAGGAAGCAGCGCATCCGGGGTGGAGGTGCTAGCCGCTGGTGGCAGCGGCGCCTCCGGAGTAGGTGGGGCACGGGCGAGGTCGAGGTAGGTGTAGGCGCGGTCTCGGTGGTGGCTTGTCGGGAAGGGGACAAGGGAGGCGGCGCGACGAGGACGTACGACGGGATGGCGATGGCCTGGCAGAGGCGCGGCGGCGACCATGGCCTAGGGCAGCGCCAGGGGAGCCCATGAGCAGTGGCGGCCGAACGTGGGACGGTGCGGAAGCGCAGAGGAGGAGAGAGCGCGGGGGCGAGCGATGGCCGGCGGCGGGCGGCACGCGCGGAGGCGGCATTGGGGGTAGGTGGGAGCAAAGGGATCCACGCGCGAGGGAGTGTGGGGCCCAGCGGGGATCAGGAGAGAGGCGTGCGTGGGCCTGGTAGGTGGGGTTCGAGCTTCGAGCGAGACAAGGAGGCTCCTCCCATGCGTGCGGGACGGGGCGGCCAGAGGCGATGCGGTCTCGACGCGTTGGGCCATGCGGGATTCGGTTGCGGGGTGGGGTGGTTGCAGCGGGGCAAGCGCGCGGGTTGCAGGGTGGGACGTGCTATAGCGAGCGGAGCAGCGGCAGGTGGGGCCAGGAGCGCGGGTGGCCTGGGAAGTGGCGGTGGGTCTGGTAGGGATTAGGTCTAGGTAGGATTTCTAGGGTTTGGTCTAGAGGAAAAGGGTTAGGGCAGGTTTAGCAAGGGTTTCTTTTGGGCCGGGTGGTAGGCGGTTTGGCCAGTTGGGCCTCTGGCCTGACCGGCTGGACTGCCTCCCCAGACAAAACATTTTTATTTATTTTATTTTAAGAGATATTTGCAAATATTTTTTAGCCAAACTAGAGATCTAAAAAAGACCGGGGTTTTAATTTGAAATAAAGACGGGGGATATTTAGAAAACAAAGGTAGGCTTTTAGAAAATACTTTTAGACAAACATATGCATGATGACATGATGATGCTCAAATGCAATCTGGCATGATGACATGAGCATGCAGTCATGATGATGCACAAAACAAAAACACAGCGATTTTCAAGTAGTGGTTTTCCGGGGTGCTACACTCTGGATGTTGGTTCATGAGAAGAACAGACATGCAATGATACCGGTGTATCCCTATGTCGTTTTTGAGAAGAACAGACATGCAATGACTCTAGTTGTGGTTCATGAAAAGAACACACATGCAATGATACTGGTTGATCCATGTGTGGTTCGTGAGAAGAACTCACATCCACTGACACTGGGTGTGGTTCCTGAAAACACACACATCCAATGACACTAGTTTATCCTTATGTGGTTTGTGAGAAGAAGAGACATCAGTTGACACTGTGTGTAGTTCATGAAAAGAACAGACATCCAATGGCACTGTTGGAATCATGTGTGGTTTGTTTAGAAGAAGACACATGCAATGACACTGGTATATCCTTATGTGGTTTGTTTAGAGGAACATACATGCAATGACTGTAGTTGTGGTCCATGAAAAGAACACACATGCAATGACACTGAAGTAGCCTCATGTGGTTTGTGATAAGAACACACATGCAATCACACTGGGTGGAACCATGTGTGGTTCATGAAAAAGAGCAGACATGTAATGACACTGGTGGATCCTTGTGTGGTTTTTGAGAAGAACACACATCCAATGACACTGGGTGTGGTTCATGAAAAGAACACATATCCAATGACATTGGTGGATCCTTATCTGGTTTGTGAGAAGAACAGATATGCAATGACTCTAGTTGTGGTTCATGAGAAGAACACACATGCAATGACACTAGTGGATCCATATGTGGTTTGTGAGAAGAACAGACATCCAATGACACTGGGTGTGGTTCATGAAAAGAACACACATCTAATGACACCGGTGGATCCTGATGTGGTTTGTGAGAAGAACAGACATGTGATGACATTGTGTGTGGTTCATGAGAAGAACAGACACGCAATGACACTGGTGGATCCATATGTGGTTTGTGAGAAGAACAAACATGCAATGACTCTAGTTCTGGTTCATGAAAAGAACACACATGCAGTGACACTGGTGGATCCATGTGTGGTTTGTGAGAAGAAAACACATCTGATGACATTGGGTGTGGTTCATGAAAAGAACACTGATCCAGTGACACTGGTGGATCCCTATGTGGTTTGTGAGAATAACAAACATCAATTGACACTGTGTGTGGTTCATGAAAAGAACACACATCCAACGACACTGGTGGATCCATGTGTGGTTTTATTAGAAGAACACACATGCAATGACACTAGTGTATCCTTATGTGGTTTGCTTAGAGGAATAGACATGCAATGACTCTAGTTGTGGTTCATGAAAAGAACACACATGCAATGACATTGATGTGTCCTTATGTGGTTTGTGAGAAGAACACACATGCAATCACACCGGGTGGATCCATGTGTGGTTCATGAAAAGAACAGACATGCAATAACACTGGTGGATCCATGTGTGGTTTGTGAGAAGAACACACATCCAATGACACTAGGTGTGGTTCATGAAAAGAATACACATCCAATTACACTGGTAGATCGTTATGTGGTTTGTGAGAAGAACAGACATGCAGTGACTCTAGCTGTGGTTCATGAGAAGAATACACATCCAATGACACTGGTGGATCCATATGTGGTTTGTGAGAAGAACAGACATCCAATGACACTGGGTGTGGTTCATGAAAAGAACACACATCCAATGACACCGGTGGATCCTTATGTGTTTTGTGAGAAGAATAGACATGTGATGACACTGTGTGTAGTTCATGAGAAGAACATGCATGCAATGACACTGGTAGATCCATATGTGGTTTGTGAGAAGAACAAACATGCAATGACTCTAGATGGGGTTCATGAGAAGAACAGACATGCAATTACACTGGTGTATCCTTATGTGGTTTGTGAGAAGAACACACATGCGATGACACTAGATGTGGTTCATGGGAAGAACAAACATGCAATGACACTGGTGTATCCCTATGTGGTTTGTGAGAAGAACACACATGCAATGACACTGGGTGTGGTTTGTTTAGAAGAACACACATGCAATGACCACATGCAATGACACTGGTGGATCCATGTGTGGTTTGTTTAGAGGAACATACATCCAATGACTCTAGCTGTGGTTTGTGAGAAGAATACACATGCAATGACGCTAGCTGTTGTTCATGAAAAGAACACACATCCAATGACTCTAGCTGGGGTTCATGAAAAGAACACATATCCAATGACTCTAGCTATGGTTCATGAAAAGAACACACATCCAATGACACCGGTGGATCCATGTGTCGTTTGTCAGAAGAACAGACATGCAACGACACTGGGTGTGGTTCATGAAAAGAACACACATCCAATGACACTGGTGTATCCATATGTAGTTTGTGAGAAGGGCACACATACAATGACTCTAGCTATGGTTTGTGAAAAGAACACACATGCAATGACACTGGTGTATCCTTATGTGGTTTGTGAGAAGAACACACATGCAATGACTGTCAGGGGGATGACCCCCAGGTACCCCAACCGGACAAGAAACTGAGCAGTCGGATCGCGTCCGCCTGACCAGAGGCAAACGGACAAGGCAAGACAGGCCGGCTATCGCATGGTAGCCGGATCAGCAAGAAGTAGCCGGCTACGGCGACGTAGCCAGAACCAATCAGTGTGACAGGACGACGTGCGTATCAGTGCACGATACGCCCTGTACGATGACAAGACCGGCAACTACCCGGCCATACCGAAGACTTTGCGGGGATGACGCAGGAACAGTGGCCCGATGCTGACGACAGGCTCGCATGGCGTCCACTGTGTCTACGATAGCCATACCGCTCGTACTCCGATGTGACATACCATACCGGATAGTATAGATGACCAGCCGGCTGAGACCCGCCTATGGGGCCCGCCAGTCGGACTGGCCAGTGAGACCGTTGCCTCTCTGCTTATATAAGGAGAGGCAAGGCCTCAGTAGAAAGGGTTGGTCTCATTACATTTAAGGCAGTAGCTAGAGAATACAGCTCGAGGAGCACTTGTAGTTCGTATATCCCACATAGTCAGATCCGGCAGGAGTAGGAGCTTTACCTCACCATGAGGGCTCCGAACCTGGGTACGTCCTGTGTCCAGCTACACTTGCTTGTATCCAATCACGCCTGTGGACGCCGTCGATAGCTTCCCTGCTAGTCCCCACACCTCTATCTAATCTCTTCAGGTACTGCCGTTCCCAATACAACGATAGTTGGCGCCCACCGTGGGGCAAGATGGCTTCGACCGGAGTCACTTTCCGCACAGGACCCCGCACTTCAGCCGGTGAGTGCGTGGCCTCCGTCCTGGTGCTCACGCTCGGCAAATTTGACTGCGTCATCGACAACGCTTCCTGCTTCGCCGGAACCTCCTTCCTAGCGAACGGCACCGTCCTGCTATTCGGCAACCTCCCTGTCTACGTCGCCACCATTCCGGAGCGTTTCCCTAGGGAAATCGTCTCTGTCGCGAAGCTGCCGCATCCGGGCGGTAGCGCCTCCGCCGCATCCTGCGGCGTGGAGGTCATGATGGCCGGCTCTATCTCTCACCCCCGCCAGCCGCAGGAGCGAGGTGCGGACGAGGTTGGAACTTCTGGACCTCCGCAGCCTCAGAACCCGGTGGAGGATGCCATTGATCGGCTCCTGACACTGGTTAACCTCGGCGATAATCCAGAGGAGGCGGAGGCTAACTTCACCATGGAGAGACAGATCCTCCTCGAGGAGGCGATGGAGTTGGTGGCAGCCTTCAAGCAACTCGAGATCACCCGGCACGAGTACGACCGTGCGCACGGCTTCACTCCGGCTACCGCGCAGCCGAGCCGACGCGACCAGGTGCGGCGCCGGGCGGCGAGCTAGGCGGTAGGATGGAAAAGGATGGGGAGCCGGATACCGCACCCGCCCTCATCCGGCCAACCTACAGCACGCCCATCAAGAACCTGCGCGCGGCATGAGCCACGGTAGAGGAACTGCCCAGCCTGGAGGGCGAGGAGCGATCCCGCCAGCACGCTCGCGTGCAGGAGCTCCTCCGCATCGCGGACGAGCAGGCTGATGCAAACTGGCAGATGCAGGAGGACCCTAGCTACTCCAGGGGGAGCAAGCTGCCTGCCAACAGCAGGGGCGCGCAGCGCGACACCCAGCAGGCGTCCTCCCCTCAGCCGGCTAAGGCCTGCAGCAAGCGTCACAGCTCTGGCAATAGGGGCCAGCTGCGCCAGGAGCAGACGGTGAACAGCAACCCGCCGCCTCCCCCTCCACCAACCGGAGCGCCTAGACCCGCCGGTTCCCGTCTCTCGGGCCGGGTGGGAGCGCCCAAGCCGGATTGTCCGGATGCCTGTGACCGTATCAAGCTCCTCGCTCAAGCGCGCGTCATGGAGGAGGAAGATTCTACCGGTCCGGTTTGTTTCGGACCCCGCATCCGGAACGAGCCATTTCCGGATAAGTTCTCCCTGCCCAGGGACACCCCCAAGTACGACAGCAGCATGAAACCGGAAGATTGGCTAACCGTCTATGCTACGGCAGTCGGCATCGCCCATGGGAACAAGCAATCAGCCGTGCGCTACGTCCCCCTCATGCTAACCGGGTTGGCAAGGACTTGGCTCAACAGCCTTGCACCCAATAGCATCAACGCCTGGCCAGACTTCGAGAAAGTATTCGTCCGCAACTTCAATGGCACGTACAAGCGTCTGGGGCATCCACGCGACCTGGCCTTGTGCGTCCAAGGTGACCGCGAGACTGACCGCGAGTACCTCGCCAAGTGGATGGAGCTGCGCAACACCTGTGAGGGCCTCCTGGAGAGCCATGCCATCAGCTTCTTCATCGAGGGTTGCCGAGAAGGCACCATGCTTCGCCACCGGCTACTGTGTGACGAGCCGAAAACCATGGCGGAGCTCATGACGGTTGCGGACCAGTACGCCATGGCAGATGCCGCCATGAAGAAGCCTCTCTGAGTAAATGCGGAAGGGCGTCCGACTCCTACGGAGCCGGCTCGCGACCGCCCGAGCAATCCGGCTGGCAAAGCCGGATCCTCCAGACACCACGACAACGACAACCGGTTCCACGGGGACCTCCAGGCCGGACAACAGAAGCCCCGCTACCATGCGCGGCAGGTCAATGCTGTGGAGGGCACGCCTGACGCGCCGGCTAACGATGCAAGGAGGAAGAAGCCACAGCTCACCTTCGACCAGATGTTTGACGGCCCATGCAAGTGGCATAGCGGTCCCTTCAAACCGGCTACGCATACCACCCGGAATTACAGCTGGACCTGCCAGCTAAAGACCAGGGTAACCATCCTCGTTTGCCCCTCCCCCTCCTGGTGGACCCCCACCACCGGCTAGGGGAGCTGGCAATGATGGTAACGGCGGCAATGGCGGCAATAACAACAACGGCTACCCCCAGCCACACGCCGCCTACCACATCTTCGAGACGGAGCAGGACGACAAGCACAGCCGCAGGTGACGCTCCAAGGAGGTCAATGCCATCGTCTCTCCGGTCCCCTAGTACCTAAACTGGTCGGAAACCCCCATCACCTGGAGCCGTGCAGACCAGCCGGAGCAGCTGCCGACTCCCGAGGGCTACGCCATGGTGCTCGACCCCCTCATCGTCACCAACGCGCGTACCTACCGATTCTCGCGCGTCCTCATCGACAGAGGAAGCAGCCTCAACCTCCTCTACCAGTCCTTGTTGGAGAAGCTGGGCATTCGCCCGACTACCAAAATGTTCCACGGCGTACTGTCGGGGCTAGCCTGCGCCCCGCTGTGGAAAATCCAGCTGGACGTCATCTTTGGGACCGAGCATAACTTCCGCTGTGAACCAATCTATTTCGAGGTGGTAAACCTGACGAGCTCCTACCATGCTCTCCTCGGGCGCCCCGCCCTCGCCAAGTTCATGGCCGTCCCCCACTACGCGTACCTCAAGACAAAGATGTTGGGACCCCACGGCGTGATCACCGTTGCTGTCTGCTTCAGGCGGTCAAAGGAGTGCGCCTCAGCCGGTTCCAAACTGGCAGAGGCCCCCATCATAGCCGAGGAGAAGCACGTGATCATGCGCAATGTGGCCATGGCCCAGCAGGACATGCCGGCTAGCAGCAAACCGGCTAGAGAAGGAACTTTCCAGCCGGCAAGGGAGACAAAGAGGATTCTGCTCGACCCCACCGACCCGACTAAATTCGTCACCATTGGTGCCGGCTTGGACAGTAAATAGGAAGACGCGCTCGTCGACTTCCTCCGTGAGAATCAGGACATCTTCGCATGGTCCCCCAAGGACATGCCGGGTGTGCCGAGGGAGTTCGCCGAGCACTCACTTCATATGCGGCCGGACGCCAGGCTGGTCAAGCAACCTCTGCGTCGGTTCATAGAGGAGAAGAGGAAGATAATTGGTGATGATATCACCCGGCTCCTTGCAGTCGGGTTCATCATGGAAGTGTACCACCCGGACTGGTTGGCGAACCCAGTCTTCGTGCTGATGAAGAACAAGACCTAGCGCATGTGTATCGACTACACCAGCCTGAACAGGGCGTGTCCGAAAGACCCCTTCGCCTTGCCCCGTATTGATCAAGTTATCGATTCCACGGCCAGCTATGATTTGTTGTCTTTTCTAGATTGCTATTCCGGGTACAATCAGATCTGGCTAAACCCGGCTGATCAGATTAAGACATCATTTATCACCCCCTATGGGGCTTTCTGCTACGTAACCATGCCTTTTGGTCTAAAGAATGTAGGCGCTTCCTATCAGCGCTGCATGCAGAAGTGCTTGCACTCGCAGATAGGCCGAAACATGCATGCTTATGTGGACGATGTGGTCATCAAGACCAAGGAGAAGCGCACCCTCCTCGAGGATCTAGGAGAGACATTTGGCAACCTCCGCCAGTACCAGATGAAGCTGAACCCGGAGAAGTGCATCTTCGGAGTGCCATCCGGTCAGCTTCTCGGCTTCCTCGTATCACAATGAGGCATCGAGGAAAATCCGGAGAAGATCGTGGCCATTGAAAGGATGCAGCCGCCCAGGAGCCTGCTTGGAGTCCAAAAGTTCACCGGATGCCTGGCTTCCCTCAGTCGTTTCATCAGCCGGCTGGGGGAGAAGGCACTCCCGCTGTACCAGCTGATGAAGAAGACGGCCAAGTTCTCCTAGACTTCGCAAGTCGACACCGCATTTCATGACCTCAAGTGCATGCTATCCACAGCACCGGTTCTAGCCACGCCGGCTAGCAAGGAGCCGATGTTGCTCTATATAGAAGCCATCAGCCGCGTCGTCAGCGTCGTCCTGGTGGTGGAGCGCCCCGAGGAAGGCAAGGCTCAGCCGGTTCAGAGACCCGTCTACTACCTCAGCGAGGTTCTCTCCCTCTCCAAGCAGAACTACCCCCACTACCAGAAGATGTGCTATGGCGTGTACCTGGCATGCAAGAAGCTCAAGCACTACTTCCAGGAGCATCCGATTAAGGTCGTGTGCACCGCACCCCTTTCAGAAATCATCGGCAACAAGGACGCCACCGGCCGAGTTGCCAAGTGGGCTATCGAGCTAGCCGCCTACTCCATCTAGTACGAGCCCCGGCGCACGATCAAGTCGCAGGCATTGGTAGACTTCCTCGTCGACTGGGCTAAGACCCAGTATCTCCCACCGGTTCCGGGTTCAGACCACTGGAAGATGCACTTCGACGGGTCGAAGATGCTCGAGGGCTTAAGAGCCGGCATCGTGCTCACCTCGCCCAAGGGAGACCGGCTGGAGTACGTGCTGCAGATCCACTTCAAGGCCTCCAACAACGTAGCCGAATACGAGGCACTAGTGCACGTACTCTGGCTAGCCAAGGAGATCGGTGTCAACCGGATCCTGTGCTTTGGTGATTCGGATCTGGTGGTGCAGCAAGTGTCCGGAGAATGGGACGCCAGAGATGCAAACATGGCCCTCTACCGGTTCCACATCAAGAAGCTCAGCGCCTCCTTCGACGGATGCGAATTTCACCACGTCCCTCGCGTCAACAACGAGGCAGCTGATTTGCTCGCCAAAATCGGATCCACCAGGCAGGCGATCCCACCAAGGGTCTCTTTGGAGCACCTGCGCAAGCCCTCCATCAACCCGTCGCAAGAGTCTGACTCCATCACCAAGGCAGGAAGCGCTCCGGCTGACAGAGCGGCAGAAGCGGAGCCGGCAGAGCCGCCAAAGACAAAGACCCGCACCAACTCTGGCAAGGCAGTGCCCTCCGGCTCGCAAGACCCGAGGGCTGCCGGTTCGTCAAGCAGCTCGGGGGCTGCCATCCCGGGTATGCCACCCAGACACCCCCCGACATCCGTCAACCGGAGGGCGGGAGGGTCCTCGTCATTCGGGAAGTGCCATCCTAGGCACAGCCCTTCATGAACTACATCGCCAACGAAGAACTTCAAGATGACGAGGTGGAAGCCAGGCAAATCCGGCGCCGCGCGCACACGGACACCATCATCAACGGCGAACTGTACAAGCGCAGCGTATCCGGCATTTTCCAAATATGTGTCGATGTAGACACGGGCTACCGGCTACTCAAGGACATCCACCACGGCGAGTGCGGGCATCACGCTTCGTCAAGGGCGATAGTCGCCAAGGCGTTTCACCATGGCTTCTATTGGCCCACCGCCCTCGAGGACGCTGAGCAGCTGGTTCGCGCGTGCAATGGGTGCCAGTGCTTCGGGCAGCTCAGGCACATGCCAACTTTGGTACTCAAGACCATACCAATCACCTAGCCCTTCGCGGTTTGGGGCCTCGACATGGTCAGTCCCTTCAAGCGAGCACGCGCGGGTATGACCCATCTGCTGGTGGCGGTGGACAAGTTCACGAAGTTGATCGAGGCTAAGCCCATCCGGAAGCTGGACGAAGCGACCGTCGTCACCTTCTTCACCGACATCATCAACCGATTCGGCTACCCCAACAGCATCATCACCGACAACGGCACGAACTTCGCCAAGGCGGCCTTCGCCTGGTTCTGCAGCAACAAGGGCATCCGGCTGGACCTTGCCTCCGTCGCACACCCGTAGTCCAACGGGCAGGTGGAAAGAGCAAACGGCTTGGTGCTGGCCGGTATCAAGCCACGTCTCATTGAGCCATTGGAGCGGTCACCCGGATGCTGGATCGAGGAACTTCCGGCTGTGCTGTGGCGCCTCCGCACCACACCGAATAGATCAACCGGCTACACAACGTTCTTCCTGGTCTACGGATCGGAAGCCGTCCTCCCCGCAGACATCGAGTTCGACTCACCGCGCAAGCTCCTATACGACGAAAAGGCCAACCAGGAGGCGTGGAGGACGGAGTGGACCTCCTAGAGGAGGCCCATTAGCTGGCTCTATCCAGGTCAGCCCTGTACCAGCAGCGACTACGTCGCTACGATTCAAGCCAGATCCGCCCAGTCGCATTCCGCGAGGGCGACCTAGTTCTCCGGCTAGTGCAAGACACGAAGGCGATGCACAAGTTATCGCCACCCTGGGAGGGCCCCTTCATCATCAGCTGGGCGCTGCCCAACGACTCCTACTACCTCATTGACATGCAGCAGCCGTGCAAGAACAAGATGTACAAGTCAGACGAGGAGACCGAGCGTCCCTGGAACGCGGCCTTGCTGCGCCCGTTTTACACCTAGTCGCCGGACAGTGTATCTATCCCGCAAACCCTATGAATGAAAATGCGGACCCCTACGAGAATCTCGGGGGCTCCTTGCTAGAAATGTGTTTTCGCATCTGCTTTCCGCTTCTGATTTTCTGGCTCCAGCAACCCCTACCCGGGGGCTCGCCGGCTGGCCCGGCCTGCTAAGTCAACAAACCGACTGAGTAGTGTGCGACGATGTCAGAGGACCACTCTTCCTCTCAGCTATAGACTGCAACCCGGCTGTCCGGGTAGCAAGAGCAAAAGCCCAAGGCATCCCACATGAAAAACGGGGAGGAGACGCAACAGACCGGGCGTCCCGGCCTCGCAACTAGCTCAAACCAATCCGGTTACTAAGCCATTCGTACCGTGCGCGATGTACTATCAGCTCCTTCAATTCCGGCTACAGACCGCAACCCGGATGCCCGGCAAGGACGCAGCGAAAACAGCAGAGCACACGAGAAAGCGACCAAGTGTCCAAAGAGGAGCAAGCTAGTTTTCAAAAAAAGCAAATCCGTCCTTCAGCTACAATTTGACAGACTAACCTATTAACCTGTGAGGATGTTTGTGTATGCATATGTATATTCTTGTCCGACCACCTAGAGTTAGAATTCAAGAAAGGAGAAGAAGATTCGAAGTCCTTGCCTTCATCAAGAGCTCCGAATCTCGGGGGCTACACCCACTGGGTGCGCTCGCGCGCCCCTAGTGGAATCTTGTAGTTCCTGACCGGCTAAAGGCGTTTAGTCGGCTGTTCGGAGCCCAGGTGAGGGCAAGAGCAGGTGCAAGAGAAAGCAAGAAAGATTCGAAGCACCTGGCTACGCCAGCTACTCCGAATCTCGGGGGCTACACCCAGTGGGTGCGCTCACGCGCCCCCACTGGAATGTTAGTTCCCCCAGCTGAAGGTGTTCAGCCAGCGAAAGCAACCGACTAAGACGAGTCTAGTCGGATAAACATAGAAGATTTGGGAAAGAAGGAAGATTCGAAGCACCTGGCTACGCCAGCTACTACGAATCTCGGGGGCTACACCCAGTGGGTGCGCTAGCGCGCCCCCACTGGAGGTGTAGTTCCTCCGACCAAAGGTGTGTAGCCGGATGAAGTAAGCCGGATAGATCAACCGGTGAAATATTGAAAGAAAATTCAAAGCACACAAGTCGAAGGAAACTCAAGCAAAGTCAATATTAACTCAAGCAAAGGAAAAAGGAGGCGAGGCTCCCAATAAGTTTATTCCGTGTCAGAGACAACCGGTATAGACAGACAAGTTTCATACATAACTGAAGCAAGACAAATACACCCAGGATCCCGGGGCAGTGACTAAAAGGCAGGACCCTTGCAGTAAGGAGCATCTTGACCGGCAGAAGCTTCGGGTGGAGGAGGAGGCGCGGAGCTCGATCCGGTTCCGGCGCCCGCAGGCGACGGCGACGGGCCTTCCGCATCAGGAGTACCGACGGACTCCGAGTCGGTCAGCACCTCATCGGGGTCCACATAGTCAGCGATCTTGATGGCGGACCCTCGGAGCTCCGGATGGGCCTGGAAGATGGCGGCAAGGTCGGCGCCAACACGGAAGCCTCCGTCGATCTTCTCGACGCGGGCGTCCTTGTACCAGGAGAGAATGAGGGCCAGAGCCAACTCCTCTCTGGCTCGCGCCACAAAGTCCCGCAGCCGGTCCACCGCAGCCGGCACCTCCCCCACCTTCGCAGTCAGTTGCGCCATCATCTCCGGAACCGAAGCCTCCGGCCACAAGAAGGAGAAGACGTCCCGCGCCGCTTGACGAAGCTTGGTAGCTTCTTCGCCAAGAAGGACAACGAGCTCCTGGGCCGTCGGCTGCGCTCCCGGCCAGTTCTCCTGCAGCCGGTTGTAGGCCAGCGGGTCTATGCCGGGGTAAAACGCTGTTAGAAAAGAGAGTCAGATCCGGCTACCGGATCCGGAAAGAAAAGAAGGCGGAAAAGGGGAACTTACCCTTAGCCGTGTGGCCAACCTGCATCAACTCCTCAACCAGAGCCTTCTCCTTCACCGCCAGCTGTATGATCTCCTTCTCTTGGTCCTTGTTCTGGGCCTCGAGAAGGTTGAAGGGTTCGGTCCGGCTGGCGAGCGAGACGTCGCGCTCCTTGATGGTAGCCTCCAGGCCGTCTACGCTCGCGTGCCAATCCTTGTTCTGCAGCCGCAGAGTAGAGTTGGACTAGCTCAGCCGGTCGTTCGCTTTCTTCAAGCGATCGATCTCGCGCTGAGCGCACACGAGGATAGCTATGGCAAACCGGCTATCATTAAAAAAAGAGAGAAACCAGCTGAAGCAAACTTACTCTAGGAAGTCTCGTTAGCAGCAGCGAGCTTCTGCTCCATTGACCGGTTCCCGCCGACTGCGGCCTCCAGCAACCGGATCTCCTTCACCGCCAGCTCAAGTGTGGCGGCGAGGTCCGTCAGCGAGGCGGCGGAGGAAGCGTCGTCATCCACGGCGTTGACAGCCAAGGATTCCTTCGCGGCAACCACTGTTGTCCTCCACTCCTCCCCTGGCTCCTCGTCAGAGTTGTCATCGCCGACAACTACGAGCTCCTTGCCGGTAGTGGCCCCCCGCGCGCCCGTAGAAGAGCCATCCGGCTTGGAGGACTCCGCCTCCGGCTAGGGACCCTCCGATCCGGCTGGGGCAGCCGATTCAGCTCGAGGCGGAGGTGGAGGCGGTGCCTCGGATGAAGGAGGAGCGCCGGCAGACGCAGTCGGAGTAGCGGGCGGCGACCCGGTCGGCGCCCGGGCCGGGCTCGCGGCTCCAAAGGAAACTAACGTACTAAGAGGATAGAAGAAGAGAGGAAAGAAAGCAAAGGCAAATAAACCAAAGTCAGAAAGGAAGAAAAAAGAAGCAGGCAGAAAACGCCGAAAGAAAAGGGGAGAAGAGACGTACCCCGACACAACTGGAGGCGGCCCCTTCTTCCGGCCAAGGCAGCTTGGCGGCAGGATGCTGGTCCGGCTCCTCCGCGGCAGACCGGCGGGAGCCAAAACGGCTGGAGCCGCTCCCGCCAGCTTCACCGCCCGCCGCAGGGCGTGGCGTCAGATCGGTGGTCGGCGCAGCCTCCTCCTCCTCATCAACCTCCGAGTAAGGGTCGGCAGCCAGCTCATCGTTCCGGCTGGGGAAGGCATCCCCATCCCCGTCTGATTCCTCGTCGGATCGCCGAGCGCACGGCTTGGGCAAGTCGGGCATGAACTCCTCGAGGGGAGCCTCACCCTCCTCACGAAGGATGCAAGGAAACATCTGCCAAACATAAGAGATCAGCCGGATAAAACAAGAAAGAAGGGCAAGAAGTACGAAAGAAGAAATCCGGCTAGAGGGACCTACCCGGGGCGCGCTGTTCTCTCGGCCGTAGGGCGCCAGACTGAACTTCCAGCCCTCCGGCAGCCGCTCCTTGGTGATCGTCCACACCCACTCCTTCAGGTTGTGGTAGCGGGGCTCGCGGCGCGACAGCCGGGTAGGGTCCAGCCGGCCGGAGTAGAAGCACATTTCGTGCGCTCGCTGCTGCAACGGCATCATCAGCCGGGACATCCAGCTGAGGGTGACGTCCAGGCCGGTCAGGCGGCAGTGGACGAGGGAGCGCATTAGTTTTAGCATCGCATCCGACTCCGCCTTGTCGCCATAGATCTTCAAGTCCCAGTGCAGCCGGCTAGACTCGACATCTTGGAAGGCTAGAAGATTGATCCGGTTGACGTTGGTGAGGTTCTTGACATAGAAGTACGACTATTGCCACAGTCATACTGTGTCGTGCAGAAGAAACTTGGGGTAGCCGGTCTGAGCGCGGGAGTAGATGGAGGCGCCGCCGCAGATGACTAGCGGGCCTTGCATGAACTGCACCTGCGGCCGGACTCGGAAGAGCCGGCAGAAGAGCCTGAGATCTAGTTGGATCCCGAGGTAGTTCTTGCAGAACGCCACGGAGTGCGCCAGCGTGCCGATTGCGTTGGCTCCGAGGTGGTGGAGGCAGAGGTCGAAGAACGCCAGAAAGGTGAGGAAGAAAGGATGCATCGGCAGCGCGAACCCGCGCGACATGTGCGAGAGAAAGATGACGCGCTCCCCCTCCGCCGGGTGCGGCGACACCTCTCCCGCCGGCGCCAGCCACACCGCCACCTCCTCCTCCGACGGGAGAAAGCGGGTGGCGCGGTACTTTTGGATCTGATCTTCGGTGACGGAGGAGCCACACCAAGCCCTGCGGTCGGCTGCCATCTCTGGCTGGCAGGGGGAGCGGCGATGGAGGAGTGGCGGTGGCCCGTAACGTCGACAACGACAACTGAGCGGCGCAGCGGGCTACAACGAGGGAAACAGGGAGCGCGGAAGGCAGGGGCGCGGAAGAGAAAGGGCAACTGGCAGCGGGGGAGCGAAGGAAGGGGACTTCCTCCCCCACGACGTCCCTTTAAATGGTCGGAAGAGGAACCGCCCATGATGCCACGTGGCAGCCATCCAGGCAACCCCACCCCAACCGCCGCCCCAGATCCCGTGCGCTGGCGCGGGACGCGTAGAAGATCCGGGAGCAAGAACCGAAGCGCCGGGCAACAGCTTCCCGAGGCGACGCGCGACGGGACGTTACGCTGCCCGCCACAGCGCAATGATGGCGCGTGCACGCGTGGCCGGCGTCAGCACTGACGTCACGGGTAGCGCAACCGCCAAACATAGCCGGACACAAATTCAAAATCAGGAGGGAGCGCGCGCACATTTCGCCTAATGGCGGAATCCACACGCGCTCGGGGGCTAGTGTTAGGGGGATGACCCCCAGGTACCCCAACCGGACAAGAAACTGAGCAGTCAGATCACGTCCGGCTGACCAGAGGCAGCCGGACAAGGCAAGACAGGCCGGCTATCGCATGGTAGCCGGATCAGCAAGAAGTAGCCGGCTACGGTGACGTAGTCGAAACCAATCAGTGAGATAGGACGACGTCCGTATCAGTGCATGGTACTCCCTGTACGATGACAAGACCGGCAACTACCCGGCCATACCGAAGACTTTGCGAGGATGACGCAGGAACAATGGCCCGATGCTAACGACAGGCTCGCACGGTGTGCACTATGTCTATGACAGCCATACCGCTCGTACTCCGATGTGACATACCATATAGTCAGATACGGCAGGAGTAGGAGCTTTACCTCACCACGAGGGCTCCGAACCTGGGTACTTCCTGCGTCCAGCTATGCTTGCTTGTATCCAATCCCTCCTGCGGACGCCGTCGATAGCTTCCCTGCTAGTCCCCACACCTCTATCTAACCTCTTCAGGTACTGCCGTTCCCAATACAACGACAATGACTCTAGCAGTGGTTTGTGAAAACAACACACATGCAAAGACACTGGTGTATCCTTATGATGTTTGTGAGAAGAACACACATGCAATGACTCTAGCTGTGGTTTGTGAAAATAACACACATCCAATAACACTGGTGGATCCATGTGTGGTTTGTTAGAAGAACACACATGCAATGACACTGGGTGTGGTTCATGAAAAGAACACACATCCAATGACACTGATGGATCCTTATGTGGTTTATGAAAAGAACAGACATCCAATGACACTGTGTGTGGTTCATGAAAAGAACAAACATCCAATGACACTGGTGAATCCTCATGTGGTTTGTGAGAAGAACAGACATGCAATGACACTGGTCTATCCTTATGTGGTTTGTGAGAAGGACAGACATGCGATGACTCTAGATGTGGTTCATGAAAAGAATAGACATGCAATGACACTGGTGTATCCTTATGTGGTTTGTGAGAAGAACATACATGCAATGACACTAGGTGTGGTTCATGAAAAGAATAGGCATGCAATGATACTGGTGGATCCATGTGTGGTTTGTTTAGAAGAACACAAATGCAATCACACTGGGTAGATCCATGTGTGGTTCATGAAAAGAACAAACATGCAATGACGCTGGTGGATCCATGTGTGGTTTGTGAAAATAACAAACATCCAATGCCACTGGTGGATCCTAATGTGGTTTATGAAAAGAACAAACATGCAATGAATCTAGCTGTGGTTCATTAGAAGAACACACATGCAATGACACTGGTGCATCCATATGTGGTTTGTGAGAAGAACAGACATCCAATGACACTGGGTGTGGTTCATGAGAAGAACTGACATCCAATGACACCGGTGGATACTTGTGTGGTTTGTGAGAAGAACAGACATGCGATGACTCTGGATGTGGTTCATGAGAAGAACATGCATGCAATGACACTAGTGTATCCCTATGTGGTTTGTGAGAAGAACATACATGCAATGGCTCTAGTTGTGGTTCATGAAAAGAACACGCATGCAATGACACTGGTGTATCCATGTGTGGTTTGTGCGAAGAACACACATCCAATGACATTGGGCGTGGTTCATGAAAAGAACACACATCCAATGACACTGGTGGATCCCTATGTGGTTTGTGAGAAGAACAAACATCAGTTGACATTGTGTGTGGTTCATGAAAAAAACACACATCCAATGACACTTGTGGATCGATGTGTGGTTTGTTTAGAAGAACACACATACAATGACACTGGTGGATCCATGTGTGGTTTGTTTAGAAGAACACATATGCAATGACACTGGTGTATCCATATGTGGTTTGTGAGAAGAACAGACATGCAATGACACTGGTGTGGTTCATGAAAATAACAGACATGCCATGACACTGCTGGATCCTTATGTGGTTTGTGAGAAGAACTGACATCCAATCACACTAGATGGATCCATGTGTGGTTCATGAAAAGAACAGACCTGCAATGACACTGGTGCTTCCATGTGTGGTTTCTGAAAATAACACACATCCAATGACACTGGTGGATCCATATGTGGTTTATGAAAAGAACAGACATCCAATGACATTGTGTGTGGTTCATAAAAACAACACACATCCAATGACACTGGTGGATCCTTATGTGGTTTGTGAGAAGAACAGACATGCAATTAATCTAGATGTGGTTCATGAGAATAACAGACATGCAATGACACTGGTGTATCCTTATGTGGTTTGTGAGAAGAATAGACATGCGATCACACTTGGTGGATCCATGTGTGGTTCATGAAAACAGCAGACATGCAATGACACTGGTGGATCCATGTGTGGTTTGTGAAAAGAACACACATCCAATGACACTGGTGGATCCTTATGTGGTTTATGAAAAGAACAGACATGCAATGACTCTAGTTGTGGTTCATGAGAAGAACACACATGCAATGACACTAGTGGATCCATATGTGGTTTGTGAGAAGAACAGACATCCAATGACACTGGGTGTGGTTCACGACAAGAACAGACATCCAATGACACCAATGGATCCTTATGTGGTTTGCGAGAACAACAGACATGCGATGACTGTGGATGTGGTTCATGAGAAGAACATACATGCAATGACACTAGTGTATCCGTATGTGGTTTGTGAGAAGAACAGACATGCAATGACTCTAGTTTTGGTTCATGAAACGAACACACATGCAATGACATAGGTGAATCCATGTGTGGTTTGTGAGAAGAACACACATCCAATGACACTAGGTGTGGTTCATGAAAAGAACACACATCCAATGACACTAGTGGATCCCTATGTGGTTTGTGAGAAGAACAGACATCAGTTGACACTATGTGTGTTTCATGAAAAGAACACACATCCAATCACACTGGTGAATCCATGTGTGGTTTGATTAGAAGAACACACATGAAATGACACTGGTGTATCCTTATGTGGTTTTTGAGAAGAATAGACATGCAATGAGACTAGGTGTGGTTCATGAAAATAATAGACATGCAATGAAATTGGTGGATCCTTATGTGGTTTGTGAGAAGAACTAACATGCAATCACACTGGGTGGATCCATGTGTGCATCATGAAAAGAATAGACATGCCATGACACTAGTGGATCCATGTGTGGTTTGTGAAAACAACACACATCCAATGACACTAGTGGATCCTTATGTAGTTTACGAAAAGAACAGACATCCAATGACATTGTGTGTGGTTCATGAAAAGAACACACATCCAATGACACTGGTGGATCCTTATGTGGTTTGTGAGAAGAACATAGATGCAATGACTCTAGATGTGGTTCATGAGAAGACTAGACATGCAATGACACTAGTGTGTATCCTTATGTGGTTTATGAGAAGAACATACATGCGATCACATTGGGTGGATCCATGTGTGGTTCATGAAAAGAATAGACATGCAATGACACTAGTGGATCCATGTGTGGTTTGGGAAAAGAACACACATCCAGTTACACTGGTGGATCCTTATGTAGTTTATGAAAAGAATAGACATCCAATGACATTGTGTGTGGTTCATGAAATGAACACACATCCAATGACACTGGTGGATCCTTATGTCGTTTGTGAGAAGAACAGATATGCAATTAATCTAGATGTGGTTCATGAGAAGAACAAACATGCAATGATACTGGTGTATCCTTATGTGGTTTGTGAGAAGAAAAGACGTGTGATCACACTGGGTGGATCCATCTGTGGTTCATGACGAACAGAGGTGCAATGACACTGGTGTATCCATGTGTGGTTTGTGAAAAGAACACACATCCAATGACACTGGTGGATCCTTATGTGGTATATGAAAAGACGAGACATCCAATGGCACTGTGTGTGGTTCATGAAAAGAACACACATCCAGTGACACTGGTGGATCCTTATGTGGTTTGTGCGAAGAATAGACATCCAATGACACTGGTCTATCCTTATGTGGTTTGTGAGAAGGACAGACATGCGATGGCTCTAGATGTGGTTCATGAAAAGAATAGACATGCAATGACACTGGTGTATCCTTATGTGGTTTGTGAGAAGAACATACATGCAATGACACTAGGTGTGGTTCATGAAAAGAATAGGCATGCAATGATACTGGTGGATCCATGTGTGGTTTCTTTAGAAGAACACAAATGCAATCACACTGGGTGGATCCATGTGTGGTTCATGAAAAGAACAAACATGCAATGACGCTGGTGGATCCATGTGTGGTTTGTGAAAATAACAAACATCCAATGCCACTGGTGGATCCTAATGTGGTTTATGAAAAGAACAAACATGCAATGAATCTAGCTGTGGTTCATTAGAAGAACACACATGCAATGACACTAGTGCATCCATATGTGGTTTGTGAGAAGAACAGACATCCAATGACACTGGGTGTGGTTCATGAGAAGAACTGACATCCAATGACACCGGTGGATACTTGTGTGGTTTGTGAGAAGAACAGACATGCGATGACTCTGGATGTGGTTCATGAGAAGAACATGCATGCAATGACACTAGTGTATCCCTATGTGGTTTGTGAGAAGAACATACATGCAATGGCTCTAGTTGTGGTTCATGAAAAGAACACGCATGCAATGACACTGGTGTATCCATGTGTGGTTTGTGCGAAGAACACACATCCAATGACATTGGGCGTGGTTCATGAAAAGAACACACATCCAATGACACTGGTGGATCCCTATGTGGTTTGTGAGAAGAAGAAACATCAGTTGACATTGTGTGTGGTTCATGAAACAAACACACATCCAATGACACTTGTGGATCGATGTGTGGTTTGTTTAGAAGAACACACATACAATGACACTGGTGGATCCATGTGTGGTTTGTTTAGAAGAACACATATGCAATGACACTGGTGTATCCATATGTGGTTTGTGAGAAGAACAGACATGCAATGACACTGGTATGGTTCATGAAAATAACAGACATGCCATGACACTGCTGGATCCTTATCTGGTTTGTGAGAAGAACTGACATCCAATCACACTAGATGGATCCATGTGTGGTTCATGAAAAGAACAGACCTGCAATGACACTGGTGCTTCCATGTGTGGTTTCTGAAAATAACACACATCCAATGACACTGGTGGATCCATATGTGGTTTATGAAAAGAACAGACATCCAATGACATTGTGTGTGGTTCATAAAAACAACACACATCCAATGACACTGGTGGATCCTTATGTGGTTTGTGAGAAGAACAGACATGCAATTAATCTAGATGTGGTTCATGAGAATAACAGACATGCAATGACACTGGTGTATCCTTATGTGGTTTGTGAGAAGAATAGACATGCGATCACACTTGGTGGATCCATGTGTGGTTCATGAAAACAGCAGACATGCAATGACACTGGTGGATCCATGTGTGGTTTGTGAAAAGAACACACATCCAATGACACTGGTGGATCCTTATGTGGTTTATGAAAAGAACAGACATGCAATGACTCTAGTTGTGGTTCATGAGAAGAACACGCATGCAATGACACTGGTGGATCCATATGTGGTTTGTGAGAAGAACAGACATCCAATGACACTGGGTGTGGTTCACGACAAGAACAGACATCCAATGACACCAATGGATCCTTATGTGGTTTGTGAGAACAACAGACATGCGATGACTGTGGATGTGGTTCATGAGAAGAACATACATGCAATGACACTAGTGTATCCGTATGTGGTTTGTGAGAAGAACAGACATGCAATGACTCTAGTTTTGGTTCATGAAACGAACACACATGCAATGACACAGGTGAATCCATGTGTGGTTTGTGAGAAGAACACACATCCAATGACACTAGGTGTGGTTCATGAAAAGAACACACATCCAATGACACTAGTGGATCCCTATGTGGTTTGTGAGAAGAACAGACATCAGTTGACACTATGTGTGTTTCATGAAAAGAACACACATCCAATCACACTGGTGAATCCATGTGTGGTTTGATTAGAAGAACACACATGAAATAACACTGGTGTATCCTTATGTGGTTTTTGAGAAGAATAGACATGCAATGAGACTAGGTGTGGTTCATGAAAATAATAGACATGCAATGACATTGGTGGATCCTTATGTGGTTTGTGAGAAGAACTAACATGCAATCACACTGGGTGGATCCATGTGTGCATCATGAAAAGAATAGACATGCCATGACACTAGTGGATCCATGTGTGGTTTGTGAAAACAACACACATCCAATGACACTAGTGGATCCTTATGTAGTTTACGAAAAGAACAGACATCCAATGACACTGTGTGTGGTTCATGAAAAGAACACACATCCAATGACACTGGTGGATCCTTATGTGGTTTGTGAGAAGAACATAGATGCAATGACTCTAGATGTGGTTCATGAGAAGACTAGACATGCAATGACACTAGTGTGTATCCTTATGTGGTTTATGAGAAGAACATACATGCGATCACATTGGGTGGATCCATGTGTGGTTCATGAAAAGAATAGACATGCAATGACACTAGTGGATCCATGTGTGGTTTGGGAAAAGAACACACATCCAGTTACACTGGTGGATCCTTATGTAGTTTATGAAAAGAATAGACATCCAATGACATTGTGTGTGGTTCATGAAATGAACACACATCCAATGACACTGGTGGATCCTTATGTCGTTTGTGAGAAGAACAGATATGCAATTAATCTAGATGTGGTTCATGAGAAGAACAAACATGCAATGATACTGGTGTATCCTTATGTGGTTTGTGAGAAGAAAAGTCGTGTGATCACACTGGGTGGATCCATCTGTGGTTCATGACGAACAGAGGTGCAATGACACTGGTGTATCCATGTGTGGTTTGTGAAAAGAACACACATCCAATGACACTGGTGGATCCTTATGTGGTATATGAAAAGAAGAGACATCCAATGGCACTGTGTGTGGTTCATGAAAAGAACACACATCCAGTGACACTGGTGGATCCTTATGTGGTTTGTGCGAAGAATAGACATCCAATGACTCTAGATGTGGTTCATGAGAACAACAGACATGCAATGACACTGGTGTATCCTTATGTGGTTTCTGAGAAGAACAGACATGCGATCACACTGGGTGTATCCATGTGTGGTTCATGTAAACAACAGACATGCAATGACACTGGTGGATCCATGTGTAGTTTGTGAAAAGAACACACATCCAATGACACTTGTTGATCCTTATGTGGTTTATGAAAAGAACAGACATGCAATGACTCTAGCTGTGGTTCATGAGAAGAACACACATGCAATGACACTGGTGGATCCATATGTGGTTTGTGAGAAGAACATACATCCAATGACACTAGGTGTGGTTCATGAGAAGAACAGACATCCAATGACACCGATGGATCCTTATGTGGTTTGTGAGAAGAACATACATGTGATGACTCTGGATGTGGTTCATGAGAAGAACATACATGCAATGACACTAGTGTATCCCTATGTGGTTTGTGAGAAGAACAGACATGCAATGACTCTAGTTGTGGTTCATGAAAATAACACACATGCAATGACACAGGTGGATCCATGTGTGGTTTGTGAGAAGAACACACATCCAATGACACTGGGTGTGGTTCATGAAATGAACACACATCCAATGACCCTGGTGGATCCCTATGTGGTTTGTGAGAGAACAGACATCAGTTGACACTGTGTGTTTCATGAAAAGAACACACATCAAATGACACTAGTAGATCCATGTGTGGTTTGTTTATAAGAACACACATGCAATGACACTAGTGTATCCTTATGTGGTTTGTGAGAAGAATAGACATGCAATGACACTGGGTGTGGTTCATGAAAAGAACAGACATGCAATGACACTGGTGGATCCTTATGTGGTTTCTGAGAAGAACTGACATGCAATCACACTGGGTGGAACCACGGGTGCATCATGAAAAGAACAGACATGCAATGACACAGGTGCATCCATGTGTTGCTTGTGAAAAGAACACACATCCAATGACACTTGTGGATCCTTATGTGGTTTGTGAAAAGAACAGATATCCAATGACACTGTGTGTGGTTCATGAAAACAACACACATCCAATGACACTGGTGGATCCTTATGTTGTTTGTGAGAAGAACAGACATGCAATTAATCTAGATGTGGTTCATGAGAATAACGGACATGCAATGACACTGGTGTATCCTTATGTGGTTTGTGAGAAGAATAGATATGCGATCACACTTGGTGGATCCATGTGTGGTTCATGAAAACAGCAGACATGCAATGACACTGGTGGATCCATGTGTGGTTTGTGAAAAGAACACACATCCAATGACACTGGTGGATCCTTATGTGGTTTATGAAAAGAACAGACATGCAATGACTCTAGTTGTGGTTCATGAGAAGAACACACATGCAATGACACTGGTGGATCCATATGTGGTTTGTGAGAAGAACAGACATGCGATGATTCTGGTTGTGGTTCATGACAAGAACATACATGCAATGACACTAGTGTATCCGTATGTGGTTTGTGAGAAGAACAGACATGCAATGACTCTAGTTGTGGTGCATGAAACGAACACAAATGCAATGACACAGGTCAATCCATGTGTGGTTTGTGAGAAGAACACACATCCAATGACACTAGGTGTGGTTCATGAAAAGAACACACATCTAATGACACTAGTGGATCCCTATGTGGTTTGTGAGAAGAACAGACATCAGTTGACACTGTGTGTGTTTCATGAAAAGAACACACATCCAATCACACTGGTGGATACATGTGTGGTTTGTTTAGAAGAACACACATGAAATGATACTGGTGTATCCTTATGTGGTTTGTGAGAAGAATAGACATGCAATGAGACTGGGTGTGGTTCATGAAAAGAATAGACATGCAATGACATTGGTGGATCCTTATGTGGTTTGTGAGAAGAACTGACATGCAATCACACTGGGTGGATCCATGTGTGCATCATGAAAAGAATAGACATACCATGACACTAGTGGATCCATGTGTGTTTTGTGAAAACAACACACATCCAATGACACTAGTGGATCCTTATGTAGTTTATGAAAAGAACATACATCCAATGACACTGTGTGTGGTTCATGAAAAGAACACACATCCAATGACACTGGTGGATCCTTATGTGGTTTGTGAGAAGAACAGAGATGCAATGACTCTAGATGTGGTTCGTGAGAAGAATAGACATGCAATGACACTAGTGTGTATCCTAATGTGGTTCGTGAGTAGAACATACATGCGATCACATTGGGTGGATCCATGTGTGGTTCATGAAAAGAACAGACATGCAATGACACTAGTGGATCCATGTCTGGTTTGTGAAAAGAACACACATCCAATTACACTGGTGGATCCTTATGTAGTTTATGAAAAGAATAGACATCGAATGACACTGTGTGTGGTTTGTGAAAATAACACACATCCAATTACACTGGTGGATCCTTATGTAGTTTATGAAAAGAACAGACATCCAATGACACTGTGTGTGGTAAATGAAAAGAACACACATGTAATGACACAGGTGGATCCATGTGTGGTTTGTGAGAAGAACACACATCCAATGACACTGGGTGTGGTTCATGAAAAGAACACACATCCAATGACAGTGGTGGATCTCTATGTGGTTTGTGAGAAGAACAGACATCAGTTGACACTGTGTGTGTTTCATGAAAATAACACACATCCAATGACACTGGTGGATCCATGTGTGGTTTGTTTAGAAGAACACACATGCAATGACACTGGTGTATCCTTATGTGGTTTTTGAGAAGAACAGACATCCAATGACCCGGGGTGTGGTTCACGAGAAGAACAGACATCCAATGACACCAATGGATCCTTATGTGGTTTGTCAGAAGAACAGACATGCGATGACTCTGGATGTGGTTCATGAGAAGAACATACATGCAATGACACTAGTGTATCCGTATGTGGTTTGTGAGAAGAACAGACATGCAATGACTCTAGTTGTGGTTCATGAAACGAACACACATGCAATGACACAGGTGGATCCATGTGTGGTTTGTGAGAAGAACACACATCCAATGACACTAGGTGTTGTTCATGAAAAGAACACACATCCAATGACACTAGTGGATCCCTATGTGGTTTGTGAGAAGAACAGACATCAGTTGACACTGTGTGTGTTTCATGAAAAGAACACACATCCAATCACACTGGTGGATCCATGTGTGGTTTGTATAGAAGAACACACATGAAATGACACTGGTGTATCCTTATGTGGTTTGTGAGAAGAACAGACATGCAATGAGACTAGGTGTGGTTCATGAAAAGAACAGACATGCAATGACATTGGTGGATCCTTATGTGGTTTGTGAGAAGAACTGACATGCAATCACACTGGGTGGATCCATGTGTGCATCATGAAAAGAATAGACATGCCATGACACTGGTGGATCCATGTGTGGTTTGTGAAAACAACACACATCCAATGACACTGGTGGATCCTTATGTAGTTTATGAAAAGAACAGACATCCAATGACACTGTGTGTGGTTCATGAAAAGAACACACATCCAATGACACCGGTGGATCCTTATGTGGTTTGTGAGAAGAACAGAGATGCAATGACTCTAGATGTGGTTCATGAGAAGAATAGACATGCAATGACACTAGTGTGTATCCTTATGTGGTTTGTGAGAAGAACATACATGCGATCACATTGGGTGGATCCATGTGTGGTTCATGAAAAGAATAGTCATGTAATGACACTAGTGGATCCATGTGTGGTTTGTGAAAAGAACACACATGCAATTACACTAGTGGATCCTTATGTAGTTTATGAAAAGAACAGACATCCATTGACACTGTGTGTGGTTCATGAATTGAACACACATCCAATGACACTGGTGGATCCTTATGTCGTTTGTGAGAAGAACAAACATGCAATTAATCTAGATGTGGTTCATGAGAAGAACATACATGCAATGACACTGGTGTATCCTTATGTGGTTTGTGAGAAGAATACACATCCAATGACACTGGGTGTGGTTCATGAAAAGAACACACATCCAATGACAGTGGTGGATCTCTATGTGGTTTGTGAGAAGAACAGACATCAGTTGACACTGTGTGTGTTTCATGAAAATAACACACATCCAATGACACTGGTGGATCCATGTGTGGTTTGTTTAGAAGAACACACATGCAATGACACTGGTGTATCCTTATGTGGTTTTTGAGAAGAACAGACATCCAATGACCCGGGGTGTGGTTCACGAGAAGAACAGACATCCAATGACACCAATGGATCCTTATGTGGTTTGTCAGAAGAACAGACATGCGATGACTCTGGATGTGGTTCATGAGAAGAACATACATGCAATGACACTAGTGTATCCGTATGTGGTTTGTGAGAAGAACAGACATGCAATGACTCTAGTTGTGGTTCATGAAACGAACACACATGCAATGACACAGGTGGATCCATGTGTGGTTTGTGAGAAGAACACACATCCAATGACACTAGGTGTTGTTCATGAAAAGAACACACATCCAATGACACTAGTGGATCCCTATGTGGTTTGTGAGAAGAACAGACATCAGTTGACACTGTGTGTGTTTCATGAAAAGAACACACATCCAATCACACTGGTGGATCCATGTGTGGTTTGTATAGAAGAACACACATGAAATGACACTGGTGTATCCTTATGTGGTTTGTGAGAAGAACAGACATGCAATGAGACTAGGTGTGGTTCATGAAAAGAACAGACATGCAATGACATTGGTGGATCCTTATGTGGTTTGTGAGAAGAACTGACATGCAATCACACTGGGTGGATCCATGTGTGCATCATGAAAAGAATAGACATGCCATGACACTGGTGGATCCATGTGTGGTTTGTGAAAACAACACACATCCAATGACACTGGTGGATCCTTATGTAGTTTATGAAAAGAACAGACATCCAATGACACTGTGTGTGGTTCATGAAAAGAACACACATCCAATGACACCGGTGGATCCTTATGTGGTTTGTGAGAAGAACAGAGATGCAATGACTCTAGATGTGGTTCATGAGAAGAATAGACATGCAATGACACTAGTGTGTATCCTTATGTGGTTTGTGAGAAGAACATACATGCGATCACATTGGGTGGATCCATGTGTGGTTCATGAAAAGAATAGTCATGTAATGACACTAGTGGATCCATGTGTGGTTTGTGAAAAGAACACACATGCAATTACACTGGTGGATCCTTATGTAGTTTATGAAAAGAACAGACATCCATTGACACTGTGTGTGGTTCATGAATTGAACACACATCCAATGACACTGGTGGATCCTTATGTCGTTTGTGAGAAGAACAAACATGCAATTAATCTAGATGTGGTTCATGAGAAGAACATACATGCAATGACACTGGTGTATCCTTATGTGGTTTGTGAGAAGAAAAGACATGTGATCACACTAAGTGGATCCATGTGTGGTTCATGAAAAGAACAGACGTGCAATGACAGTGGTGTATACATGTGTGGTTTGTGAAAAGAACACACATCCAATGACACTAGTGGATCCTTATGTGGTATATGAAAAGAAGAGACATCCGATGACACTGCGTGTGGTTCATGAAAAGAACACACATCCAATGACACTGGTGGATCCTTATGTGGTTTGTGCGAAGAACAGACATCCAATGACTCTAGATGTGGTTCATGAAAAGAACAGACATGCAATGACATTGGTGGATCCTTATGTGGTTTGTGAGAAGAACTGACATGCAATCACACTGGGTGGATCCATGTGTGCATCATGAAAAGAATAGACATGCCATGACACTGGTGGATCCATGTGTGGTTTGTGAAAACAACACACATCCAATGACACTGGTGGATCCTTATGTAGTTTATGAAAAGAACAGACATCCAATGACACTGTGTGTGGTTCATGAAAAGAACACACATCCAATGACACCGGTGGATCCTTATGTGGTTTGTGAGAAGAACAGAGATGCAATGACTCTAGATGTGGTTCATGAGAAGAATAGACATGCAATGACACTAGTGTGTATCCTTATGTGGTTTGTGAGAAGAACATACATGCGATCACATTGGGTGGATCCATGTGTGGTTCATGAAAAGAATAGTCATGTAATGACACTAGTGGATCCATGTCTGGTTTGTGAAAAGAACACACATCCAATTACACTGGTGGATCCTTATGTAGTTTATGAAAAGAACAGACATCGAATGACACTGTGTGTGGTTTGTGAAAATAACACACATCCAATTACACTGGTGGATCCTTATGTAGTTTATGAAAAGAACAGACATCCAATGACACTGTGTGTGGTAAATGAAAAGAACACACATGTAATGACACAGGTGGATCCATGTGTGGTTTGTGAGAAGAATACACATCCAATGACACTGGGTGTGGTTCATGAAAAGAACACACATCCAATGACAGTGGTGGATCTCTATGTGGTTTGTGAGAAGAACAGACATCAGTTGACACTGTGTGTGTTTCATGAAAATAACACACATCCAATGACACTGGTGGATCCATGTGTGGTTTGTTTAGAAGAACACACATGCAATGACACTGGTGTATCCTTATGTGGTTTTTGAGAAGAACAGACATCCAATGACCCGGGGTGTGGTTCACGAGAAGAACAGACATCCAATGACACCAATGGATCCTTATGTGGTTTGTCAGAAGAACAGACATGCGATGACTCTGGATGTGGTTCATGAGAAGAACATACATGCAATGACACTAGTGTATCCGTATGTGGTTTGTGAGAAGAACAGACATGCAATGACTCTAGTTGTGGTTCATGAAACGAACACACATGCAATGACACAGGTGGATCCATGTGTGGTTTGTGAGAAGAACACACATCCAATGACACTAGGTGTTGTTCATGAAAAGAACACACATCCAATCACACTAGTGGATCCCTATGTGGTTTGTGAGAAGAACAGACATCAGTTGACACTGTGTGTGTTTCATGAAAAGAACACACATCCAATCACACTGGTGGATCCATGTGTGGTTTGTATAGAAGAACACACATGAAATGACACTGGTGTATCCTTATGTGGTTTGTGAGAAGAACAGACATGCAATGAGACTAGGTGTGGTTCATGAAAAGAACAGACATGCAATGACATTGGTGGATCCTTATGTGGTTTGTGAGAAGAACTGACATGCAATCACACTGGGTGGATCCATGTGTGCATCATGAAAGAATAGACATGCCATGACACTGGTGGATCCATGTGTGGTTTGTGAAAACAACACACATCCAATGACACTGGTGGATCCTTATGTAGTTTATGAAAAGAACAGACATCCAATGACACTGTGTGTGGTTCATGAAAAGAACACACATCCAATGACACCGGTGGATCCTTATGTGGTTTGTGAGAAGAACAGAGATGCAATGACTCTAGATGTGGTTCATGAGAAGAATAGACATGCAATGACACTAGTGTGTATCCTTATGTGGTTTGTGAGAAGAACATACATGCGATCACATTGGGTGGATCCATGTGTGGTTCATGAAAAGAATAGTCATGTAATGACACTAGTGGATCCATGTGTGGTTTGTGAAAAGAACACACATGCAATTACACTGGTGGATCCTTATGTAGTTTATGAAAAGAACAGACATCCATTGACACTGTGTGTGGTTCATGAATTGAACACACATCCAATGACACTGGTGGATCCTTATGTCGTTTGTGAGAAGAACAAACATGCAATTAATCTAGATGTGGTTCATGAGAAGAACATACATGCAATGACACTGGTGTATCCTTATGTGGTTTGTGAGAAGAAAAGACATGTGATCACACTAAGTGGATCCATGTGTGGTTCATGAAAAGAACAGACGTGCAATGACAGTGGTGTATACATGTGTGGTTTGTGAAAAGAACACACATCCAATGACACTAGTGGATCCTTATGTGGTATATGAAAAGAAGAGACATCCGATGACACTGCGTGTGGTTCATGAAAAGAACACACATCCAATGACACTGGTGGATCCTTATGTGGTTTGTGCGAAGAACAGACATCCAATGACTCTAGATGTGGTTCATGAGAACAACAGACATGCAATGACACTGGTGTATCCTTATGTGGTTTGTGAGAAGAACTGACATGCAATCACACTGGGTGGATCCATGTGTGCATCATGAAAAGAATAGACATGCCATGACACTGGTGGATCCATGTGTGGTTTGTGAAAACAACACACATCCAATGACACTGGTGGATCCTTATGTAGTTTATGAAAAGAACAGACATCCAATGACACTGTGTGTGGTTCATGAAAAGAACACACATCCAATGACACCGGTGGATCCTTATGTGGTTTGTGAGAAGAACAGAGATGCAATGAATCTAGATGTGGTTCATGAGAAGAATAGACATGCAATGACACTAGTGTGTATCCTTATGTGGTTTGTGAGAAGAACATACATGCGATCACATTGGGTGGATCCATGTGTGGTTCATGAAAAGAATAGTCATGTAATGACACTAGTGGATCCATGTGTGGTTTGTGAAAAGAACACACATGCAATTACACTGGTGGATCCTTATGTAGTTTATGAAAAGAACAGACATCCATTGACACTGTGTGTGGTTCATGAATTGAACACACATCCAATTACACTGGTGGATCCTTATGTAGTTTATGAAAAGAACAGACATCCAATGACACTGTGTGTGGTAAATGAAAAGAACACACATGTAATGACACAGGTGGATCCATGTGTGGTTTGTGAGAAGAATACACATCCAATGACACTGGGTGTGGTTCATGAAAAGAACACACATCCAATGACAGTGGTGGATCTCTATGTGGTTTGTGAGAAGAACAGACATCAGTTGACACTGTGTGTGTTTCATGAAAATAACACACATCCAATGACACTGGTGGATCCATGTGTGGTTTGTTTAGAAGAACACACATGCAATGACACTGGTGTATCCTTATGTGGTTTTTTGAGAAGAACAGACATCCAATGACCCGGGGTGTGGTTCACAAGAAGAACAGACATCCAATGACACCAATGGATCCTTATGTGGTTTGTCAGAAGAACAGACATGCGATGACTCTGGATGTGGTTCATGAGAAGAACATACATGCAATGACACTAGTGTATCCGTATGTGGTTTGTGAGAAGAACAGACATGCAATGACTCTAGTTGTGGTTCATGAAACGAACACACATGCAATGACACAGGTGGATCCATGTGTGGTTTGTGAGAAGAACACACATCCAATGACACTAGGTGTTGTTCATGAAAAGAACACACATCCAATGACACTAGTGGATCCCTATGTGGTTTGTGAGAAGAACAGACATCAGTTGACACTGTGTGTGTTTCATGAAAAGAACACACATCCAATCACACTGGTGGATCCATGTGTGGTTTGTATAGAAGAACACACATGAAATGACACTGGTGTATCCTTATGTGGTTTGTGAGAAGAACAGACATGCAATGAGACTAGGTGTGGTTCATGAAAAGAACAGACATGCAATGACATTGGTGGATCCTTATGTGGTTTGTGAGAAGAACTGACATGCAATCACACTGGGTGGATCCATGTGTGCATCATGAAAAGAATAGACATGCCATGACACTGGTGGATCCATGTGTGGTTTGTGAAAACAACACACATCCAATGACACTGGTGGATCCTTATGTAGTTTATGAAAAGAACAGACATCCAATGACACTGTGTGTGGTTCATGAAAAGAACACACATCCAATGACACCGGTGGATCCTTATGTGGTTTGTGAGAAGAACAGAGATGCAATGACTCTAGATGTGGTTCATGAGAAGAATAGACATGCAATGACACTAGTGTGTATCCTTATGTGGTTTGTGAGAAGAACATACATGCGATCACATTGGGTGGATCCATGTGTGGTTCATGAAAAGAATAGTCATGTAATGACACTAGTGGATCCATGTGTGGTTTGTGAAAAGAACACACATGCAATTACACTGGTGGATCCTTATGTAGTTTATGAAAAGAACAGACATCCATTGACACTGTGTGTGGTTCATGAATTGAACACACATCCAATGACACTGGTGGATCCTTATGTCGTTTGTGAGAAGAACAAACATGCAATTAATCTAGATGTGGTTCATGAGAAGAACATACATGCAATGACACTGGTGTATCCTTATGTGGTTTGTGAGAAGAAAAGACATGTGATCACACTAAGTGGATCCATGTGTGGTTCATGAAAAGAACAGACGTGCAATGACAGTGGTGTATACATGTGTGGTTTGTGAAAAGAACACACATCCAATGACACTAGTGGATCCTTATGTGGTATATGAAAGAAGAGACATCCGATGACACTGCGTGTGGTTCATGAAAAGAACACACATCCAATGACACCGGTGGATCCTTATGTGGTTTGTGCGAAGAACAGACATCCAATGACTCTAGATGTGGTTCATGAGAACAACAGACATGCAATGACACTGGTGTATCCTTATGTGGTTTGTGAGAAGAATAGACATGCAATCACACTGGGTGGATCCATGTGTGCATCATGAAAAGAATAGACATGCCATGACACTGGTGGATCCATGTGTTGTTTGTGAAAACAACACACATCCAATGACACTGTGGATCCTTATGTAGTTTATGAAAAGAACAGACATCCAATGACACTGTGTGTGGTTCATGAAAAGAACACACATCCAATGACACCGGTGGATCCTTATGTGGTTTGTGAGAAGAACAGAGATGCAATGACTCTAGATGTGGTTCATGAGAAGAATAGACATGCAATGACACTAGTGTGTATCCTTATGTGGTTTGTGAGAAGAACATACATGCGATCACATTGGGTGGATCCATGTGTGGTTCATGAAAAGAATAGTCATGTAATGACACTAGTGGATCCATGTCTGGTTTGTGAAAAGAACACACATCCAATTACACTGGTGGATCCTTATGTAGTTTATGAAAAGAATAGACATCGAATGACACTGT